>OY821520.1:221826041-222238541 GCA_963682025.1 Cordilura impudica
TGGGATTTCACGAGTACCCCGATGCCTTGTTTTGCGGAGGTGTTATGTGCTGAATTGTGGAAGTATCCATTATAATTTTTTGGAGGTATAGGATTGAAATTAAAAGACAATGTGTTTCCTGTAGGGATATAACGCTGGGATCAAATTCTCTCATTTTTAGTTGTAGGTCACAATAATTGTTAAAAAAGCCATTAATATTCCATTGAATAATGTCAAATCCCATGGAGGTGGAATTGGAATTATTTTGTGAGATGTTAATATATGGGTAAAAGAAAATTTGACGGTTGTGATGCCATTTTGGATAACTATGGTGATGACGATGGTGAAGGAAATATGAGCTGGTGTCAATTAATTGTTGTGTTAAGTTGGATATTTGTGATTGAAATTTAGTAGTTTTTGTTTGTGGAGAAATATTTTCATGTGTGTTTTTTGATGTAAGTAAATTTAATTTTTTTTTAGATGTAAGTACATCACTGTATGTATTTTTGCATTGTCAGTGATTTTTGTTGTTGTTGTTGTTGGCTTATCAGTGTTCGTTGTTGTTGTGTTTGATGTGTGATTGTGGTTTGTGTTGAATTTTGATATTGATGGTTGATTTACTAGATTCGTTTGTTGTGGTTGTTGGATATTTTGTTGATTTTATTTTTGTGATTGTTGATTAAAGGTTGTTTTACGTTTTGTTAGAGATTCTGAGTTAATTGAAGCGTATGTGTTTGATTTGTTATATATAGGTAACGGATGGCTAGCTTGGTACTTACGGCGAGCTTCACCTATGCTGCAGTAGTTTTTGGTTTTGATTTTGAGAATTTCCTTCATTTGGATATATCGTGGGCATTCCTTGTCCATTGACGAATGTTCTCCTGAGCAATTGGTACAGTATGTGCGAGTACATTTTTCTTTTTCGTGTGGTGGCAAGCTGCATTGTAGACATGTGGAGTTACCGTTGCATCGTTTCATTGTGTGTCCGAGTTTTTGGCAGTTTTTACACAGCATAGGATTAGAAATATAGTGGGCTACTTTGCATTTGTACCATGCCACGTCAATAACAGAAGGGAGGCGATAGAGGTTGAATGTCAGTACTATTTTCCCAGTTGGTGATCGTGTTTTTCCGTCTTCATTTAATTTAGTGAATTTATACGCTTCAATAACTCCTTGATTTTTCATTTCATTGACTATTTCTTCTTCAGGAACTTTTTAAGGCAGGGTGCATATATGACGCCTTCACGGAGTTTAAGGAAGAATGAAGTTTGCATGAAACAAAACATAAAAAGCCCAACGATCTGGTTTTAATAAATTTATCTGCAACACGTGGATTACGAGCAAGAACAAGAAGGGTGCCGTCACGTAATTGGGAAATCGAGTTGATTTCTTTACTTACTGATTCAATGCTTTTTTGAAGTGCGAATAGACTAATGTCAGATTGCGATTTTTTAGGATCTGTGGATGAGATAACTAAATATTTTGGGTTGGATTTTATGTCTACTTTTGTTGATGGTAATTCGTGATAGTCGTTGGGTTTTTGTTTTTTGAGGCGTTTTCAATGTAATCTCCTAATAGGTGAAACCTATTATTGGAAAATCTATCCGGGGGGTCTGTGCCCGGAGGCATTTTTATTATTTTTATATTTGGCTTTTATTTATTTTTTTAAATAAAATGTTACTATAAAAATAAGAATATGAACACGCGTATAAGAAAATGAGTTAAAAAAAAACTGTTAGTCTGTACACTGCGTATGTAATAAAACCAATAGAGAAAACACAACTGATCGCTTCCCTACAAGAACAGTGACGGTCATTTGACCGGTGATATGACCGTCACTACTGACTGAAGTTCGGTCATCGCGTAGAACAAAGTTTCTATCATTTTATTAAGGCAAATATGCCAAAACTGACCGAAACTTTTGTGTACATGTGATTTTGCATCTTACTCTAACCTATGAAAGTATGTAAACCATATAATATATATCTGAACTGCTCACTCTACCGCTGTTTAGTAGTCAACGATGATAGCTATTTATATCATCGTTGACCGGTCACATTTGATGGATATATACATCATCATTGACCGATCACGCTTGATTATAATGAAACACGACTTATTTTTTTTTTATTTATTTATTTTATTTAAAATCAAATTCAAAATAAAGATTAAATATCAAAAACACAACAATATCACTAATTCCGAAACGTGGTGATAACTTTGAGACAATGTTGAAACAGGACAATGGGCTTAACTTAAAACAGATATTTAAACAACTTTTCACTCGAAACATCCCCAAACTCAATAGAAATTTCCGGTAATGGGCCTTAGTGCAATCAGTAGTTTCTTAAAGAAAACAATTTATTATAACACTTACATATATATCAACAATTTATATTAAAGCTTACCTTTTGAGTGTTGTGAATTAACAATTTCGGCCAAACCTGATACAATTCATTTGGAAAATTGATGAGTAAATGATGTATCCATTCAAATACTGCTACCTTTGTTTGTACAGAACGGTGTGAGAGATATTGTGATAATACCTCCATAAATCAATTTGTTCTATATTCTGAGATCTTTGTTCTTTTGAAGAAACTAATTTCATTTCATATTATCAACATCATATTCCAGACACTATATTCCAGAATGGCATAAATTAAAACATTCAAATATTAAAACAAACTCCCATATCCATGTTATGGCAACAGACTGAAAGATAGATATAAGGATTAGTGTAATATACTGCAAGGAAGATTTACTTTGTTTATAGCTAGAATTTTTAATAAAATGTCAGTGCATTACCTTAAGTTCATTTGGTGATTGCGCCTGTATTAAAAATATATTTATAGTGTCTTCCATGCGCATGAACTGTAATCATTACGAATCGATTGAATAAACTGTGTCAGCGTAGTTTCACACAATTGTATTTCTTGTGTATTATCTTCAAACATCATAAAAAGTCCATCAATAATATCAAATAGATAACCATATTATTTTCTGGTACAGCATTCACAATCGAAATCCAGGATATAACATATTGTCGCACAATATAATTCTTTACACAAATGCGTTTCCTAAGAGGTATAAAAGCTTCTAGATTGAAAGTTTGTGAAGATTCTACAGCAATATCTTTAAGTAAACGATCCAACAGGAATAGGCCACAAGACGCCAGCAAAAAATAAATCGTGGAAGGGTATAATGGAGGGACGTGCCACCACAATTGAGAATGGCACTAACGAATCCACTGACATATTTTGAAGAATACTAAAGAAACAACAAAAATTAACTTGAATTTTTAATTTAATTAATTACTTACCTTTCCTAAACCTTAACAAAAACAACTCTACAACAGCAAACAATGACAGTCATATGTTTTTTAATAGAAAAAAACTGCAAGTGTGTTTGTACAAAAATTGTTTGTGTTAGTTTCAGTCATTCATTTCTTGTAGGGAAGTTTCAATCATTAATTTCTTGTAGGGTTTGAGTAAATAAGATGCACTGTAAAAAAAAATTTGTAAGGAAATTGAATACCTTATTTAAATATGTAAATTTTTTCTGAGATATGGCAACGCTAAGGTAACAAAAGTTACAGAAAGAAATAACATATGTTTAAAAAATTTTTATAACTTATAGATTGCAAAAATATTGTTAAAAGAAATTGACATCGAAATAATAACTTTAAATGTCGTTTTTTGTTTGCAGGTAAATAATAATGTTAGATAATAAGAAAGATATAAATAATGTACAAATAAAACTTTGCAGAGAAACTCAATTTTGTAATGCTACCTACACACCAGGCAAAGGTTGATTCAACATGGCTGTGTTGCCCATTGATTTTCGTGTTGTATCAACCGTTGCCAGAAATATCAAAAAGTTTTGATTTTTTTGGTTGGTTGAGGCAACTGTTGCTACGTGTGTATCATTGTTTATTTATTTATTACACATACTTCTTCAGTTCGTCGAAAACAAGCGGATAGGAAGGTTGGTGCGAGGCACCGTGTAACCAGTGAAGACAGTCACTAGTGACATCTAACTTTTTTTTGGTGAACTAAAAATCAGGGTTGCATTATTGTGAGAAAATCGGAAGCAACAGCTATATTAAAAATATGCTATCGCCTTTATACACGTTGTATATATTGTTATACTCACCACTCCAGTGTGCAGAGGGTATATATAAGTTTGTCATTCCGTTTGTAATAATTAGAAAAAAAATTTTGGACCCCATAAAATATATATATTTGTGATCCTTATAACAACCGGAGTTGATATAGCGATGTCCGTCTGTCCGTCTGTCCGTCTGTGGAAATCACGATGACGGCATGAATCGGGCAGTTAGGGTAATCGTTGACATGATTCACTAACATCGTGAGAAGTTTGCTATTTAAAATCGTCCAAATCGGTCGATTGGGGCCCGAGATTTGAATGAAGAACTAAAAAAAGTCTTGAAAATATATATAATTTTCTATGTTGTTCTTGTCACGATCACGCCCTCAATCGGACGGCTAGGGTGATCATTTTTAGTGAGAATGATTCACCAAATTCATGGGAAGATTTCTATTTCAAAAATCATTAAAATCGGTGGAGCAGGTCCAGGGAAATCTCTGAAAAAGTAAAAAAAAAATGAAAAACATGATATTTCTATATTGTTCTTGTTGTTATTCTAAATGTTGCATTGTTGTCATAGCTGGACTTGTTGTTTTTGTGGTCGTTGTGGTAATAACATAATAAAAACAAACCTTTTGTACATTTTTTTATCAACTCTGGTAGAAAAATTTAAAAGTTTCCATTGTTTTGGCATCACTAAAAAATTTGTTAGATCATTTCTGTCATTGCCACGAGCCTGCCTGCAAAATTTCAGATCGATTGGGTCACGGGAAAGTGGTTAAAAGCGATCCAAAATTTTTTCGACAAGCAGACACTACGAGTTAATATAAAGGGAGTAAAAATTCACCAACATCTAAACCAAATAATGCTAAAATACCTAGTTGTTAATAAAAAAAAAACAATTGGGCAATTCACAATGGGTAATGTATCGTTGTATCTGTTGTATCGTGTATCACTTTACAATAGTGTAAAATTGTTGTTGGTAATTTTCACTGAAAAATCTGATACACGATCCAACTTCATTTGCTATGTTTAGTAACTGTTGTATATTGTATCATAACATATCAGTTCCAAGTGAATTCCAGTTTTTATGAAAAAGAAAAACAAATACATAGAATTTTATCAGCATAAATAATTATAAAATAAAATATAGCAAATAATGCAAATAACGCAAATACATCAATAAGTTTATTTATATAAAAATTAATGTTTATATTTTTAGTATGTATTTTCTCTTTCAGTACCAACCAAAACATTTAAAATTTTTTTTTTTTTTTTCATTATAAATTAAAAAGCAAGAGTAACGCAACTAAAACTCCAGGGTATATCTCACGACCAAAAAGCAAACACTGACAAGTGGATCGAAAATTACAAAAGAAAGCGTTTTACAATATGAATATACAACTGAGTGTTCACAACAAATGATTGTATTGTGTATTTCAATACAACATACAATATACAACACCTGTTGTGAATTGCCCAAATGTAAATTTAGCAAAAAAAATTTATGTATTAATTTATTTAAAGAGAAAAACACAAAAATAACGTTTGATGTTGTATTTTTTGTGTGTATTATTTACATATACATACATACACATATTAAATAATACAAATAATATAAATATATTATATATATGTATGTATGTATGTATATTCATAGTAACTGCATGTTAGAAATAAATCGGTATACTATTTTATTTACATAAAATTCTGCAATATTTTGTTGTGGGGAAAATACATTTCTTTTCAATTAACAGAGTGTCACTTCATCTTGCTCAGCGTGACTATGCCACAGTAGATGGCGCCACAATTTTGTTCCAAATAGCTTTGCAATAGTTATTTCTATTTTAACATGAATGTCAATATTTTCAACTAGATATCATACAGAACAATGTTAAGAGTATACACGGGCTGGTCTTTTATTTCATACGTTTTTTCATTATTCTTTTACAAATATGAACATAAGTTTGGCATGTTAACTTTTTGTTGTCTTTACAAAATAGAGTTACCGAGTTCATCAATGAGTTTTTTACTTTCAAAACAGTTCTACATTGTTATATAGAACTATTATTCTGCTTTACCTACAAAATATCTGATTGCGATTACATCTAATTTTTAAAAATTGTTTATAATTAATAAAGCATTATTATTCACATAAATACAAAATTGCACTTTTTAAATTTTCCATTCAAATTAAAGAAAATATCAATTCTTATAAAAACTGAAATTAAAATTTCCAATTATAAATTAGAAAATTTTAATTGAATTTCAGAAAATCATATCAAAACGTCGGAAATAATAATTTTAAATTTAGAAGACATCAATTGCATCTTTAATATATAAATTTTATTCGTTAAACATAAATTGAAATTCCAAAAAAAAAAAAACACCAAATATGTTTACATTTAAAAATGTTTACATTTAAAAAAAATATTGCCATTCAGGAGATATTAATAACTTTTCAGTGCCGCGATTCAGTAACTTCTTTTAACGATAGTCGAATCGTAAAAACAAGAAAATTGCAAAATTATCAGTAAAATTTTTAAACGATATTCGCTATTGTTAAAGTCAGCTGTTGTTGTTATCTAAACGACAACCATTTTTGTGATGTTTATTTAATCGATAAAAACTTAAATTTTTAGGTTGAAATGTCGTCATACATAAATAAAAATCATAAAATAGTGAAAATATTTTGCTTTTATTAAAAAGCGTTTTTATATAAATAAAAAAATTATATAGCATATTCAATTCATTATTTCATTTTCAAATAAATAAACAGAAATATTAGTAAAAAAAAATAAAGATATTAAACATAAACATAAAATCATCCTGTCAAACACGAAGTAATTTGTTTTTTCTATTCTTTGTGTTTTTCGCTTATTTTGACAGAGGTGCCACTAATTTACAATTTAAATAAATAGAAACACAGATTTGTCGACTGTCGTTAAGATGTATGTACTTAGTGAATCACTTAATCCTTAGTGCAAACAATAGCTGTCGATATATTTTGCGATTGTCAGATCGTTGAATTTGAAATTTACAGAATCGCACTACAGAAATATTAATTTAAATTCAATGAATTTAAGAAAACCTCAAATGATATTTAAGAATTGCTAACATAAAAATTGTTACATAAGTAAACATAATTTGATGAGAATGTTATTTTTTATATATAAATTTTCACAATTTTTTTTGGATGAAAATTTGAAGTTTTTCAGAAAATAAAGATAACATTAAATTATTTTATTTAAAATGTTTGGGACTTTTGGTTTTTTGCGTTTGGCATCCCTAATTTGATTAATTATTATTATAAATTTATTCTCTATGTTTTCAAAATATGGCAATATTTAAAAAAAAAAAAGTTGAGAGAGCTTTTTTTCTTTTTGGTTATTATTTTGTTACTCTATCCGACCTATATGGCCACAATCAAGGACGGTATAATTTCTATAATAAAAGATGATTTTTGTTTGTTAGAAACATTTCGTTTGCTAGAAACATTAGTAACAAAGTCGTTATGCCCAGACCACATAGTGGTATAAAGTATAACTATTTACATATAAGTACATACATATATTAATATAATTTGTTATTTAATATATTTAATATTTTATATAATATATATTTTACATAATATATATTTTATAAAATGTACTTACCTGAATTTATTTGTAGTTGGTTTTTTTTAAATTATTTGTGTTAGTTCAGTTTTTTTTTATTAAATTAAACCTTTTTTTATATGTTTAATTTCTTTTTGAAAAATATTCAAATTTTTTCTTTAAAAATTGTTTGTTCAAAATTTTAATGTAAATTTGAACTTAAAATTGTTTTTAGTTTTTATTTGAAAGTAAAAGTTATTTGATGAATGTTTTTTTTCGGGTTTGTTTTTTTTTTGGGGAATTTATGTTACACAACACTTTTCACTTTTAAAGTAAAGACTCCACTGTAATAAAAGAAATGTCTTTTTTCATTTCTATTGCTGCTTTGGTTGGATTTACAGTAACTGCTTACAATGGAAAAGTTGGAGATTTTCTCTTTTAAATAAAGGAATAACATTTGCGAATATAATGCTTTCTCACTTTTTCCAATATATTGACCGGAGATCGATCAAGATCTCGACAGCTTTCAATTAGAATATGCATATACATATACATTCATGGGCAAAATGTTTTTCGCATTTTTTGTATTAGTATGCATAATAAAGGAAACAGGTATGAGTAATGTACTAGAAGGAAAATTTCAAAATGTGTTGGTAGCTGAGTGCGACTAGTGGTGACGCTATGATTTTTGTGGCCAATGTTCAAATCCCAGAGTTAGTGAAAAAAATTATTTTCCCAGTCTTCTTTTCTGTTAGTCACTTCATTTTTATCAATGCCACACACAAATATATGATAGGCCAAATTTTATTTCCATTGGCAAATTTTATTTCATTTTTATATACTTACTTTTTTTCTTTTTTTTAACATTAATGATTCAACAAAACAATTTATATTCAGTATATATTTATTTATTAACAAAAAAATATAAACAAAATATATAAATACTTTTACAATATAATTACTTCCATATATACATTTCATTCCAATATTTTTTGGCCTCAGTCATATTTCCAAATATTTTTTGGCTTCAGCGAAAGGCACTTGCAAGCCGGCAACATGTTTCTCCTATTAATTTCTGCGGCCTGACTAAGGCCAAATCAGTTTGAGCATCCTCTTATTATACCGTCCTTGGTTATGTCATATAACCGGAAACGCATGCATATAGGTATATAACCTAAATGCATGCCGATCAGCAACCACGATGACCAAAAAGCAAACACCGAAATAAATCTGAAAGAATAGAAAAGACGAAAACCAACCCAAAGAATTTGCTGAAATAATTTGGTATTAAGTTTAACAAATTGTTTACTTTTTCATTTACATTTATTATCAACACTCAAACCGAGGTGGAGGGTATCAAAGATTCGGCACAGCCGAATTTAACACTCGTACTTGTTTTGAAGTAAAACTAATACGCCCTTGTATTTTATTTTTTTTTGGATTTATAGATAACTTTGCAAAAAATGTAGTTCTATTTTTTCAGTTTACATGTATGATGAAATATGAAATATTTTTTTCTCTTTTGTGGAGGTGTATTGGTGTTTGCACTTCCTTAAGGGCTGGTAGGTTATAAAACCTTTTTTTGCATTTCTCTTTCTGAATGCACAACATGTCGAGCGTGTTGTATCAAAATTTTAAGTAAATCAGAGCGAAACTTAAGAAGATACAGCGTTTCCAGCGACCGGCCTCATACGGTATATAAATCAGTTTTTAAAAAACTTTAAACCGATTTTCTCGCAAATAAATGTTCGAAGTCCGTGAACATCATAACTCAAAATCTACTTGACCGATTCTTTTGAAATTTTAGACACTATGTAAATATAAATCATCAGGTAACCACGAAGAGTTTTTTTTTAATTCCATTTTCTTCCCCATTTTTTAACAACAAATTCCCGAAATTGTATAGCAAAAATCGTTTTTCACTTCAAAATGCCGCAAAAAAAAAATTGTAAAAAACTCTTCGTCACTACCTCAGGAAACATGTCACCTTTGAAACGCATTTCGATTTTTTTATTTCACGTGATCCGGTAACGAGTTATGTTCACCGCAAAACAACAACGCCTCCGGAGATTCCCTGTCACGGACTAATTTATTAAAATTTTTATTTGAAATTTTTTTCAAAGATTCTTCAAATGTTATGCTATAACGTATATATGAAATAAATAATCCACATTATTCTTACCTTCAAAAAAGAATTATGAAAATACGACTTTTTTTAACTTTTAAAACATTACCCCCCCCTTAAGAAACTTTTAGGAACCTTGATCTAAAACGTTTTTTTTTTCTATGCTATTCTATTTTTTCTACAGTTAAATGGAGTTCGGTTATAACGAACTCGGCGGGACCGGCCAAATTAGTTAGACTAAGTTCGTTATAACCGTAGTATTTTTTTGTTTTGTCCGAAAGGTTTAAAAACTTTTTTTAGTTGAATAAATTTATTTATTTTGATGCATTTTAAAAAGTTATAAAACATTAATTAAATTATTAAAAAGATGCATATTAATAGTTTGCCTTAATAAGACTAAAATTACCGAGTTTCTATCAAAATAAAATATTTTTTTTAAATCACATAATATTAAAAACTCCTTATGAATAGAAGCAGAAAGTACAAAGCAAAGGTTGGATACTGGCAAACCTTTTCGAAAATATACATAAATGGACATTTTTTTAAAATTAAATTAAAATAAAATTAAATTAAATTAAAATTAATTTTTTTTAAATATATATAATATAGGAAAATTCTGAAATGGAAAAAAAATTGTGTGTTAAAGTCAAAAGTTTGATATAACCACTGTTCGCTATAAGAGAAGCAATTTGTATGAAAAATGTGATTAAAACTCTTTGGACCGAAGAAATTCTTCGCTATAAACAAAAATTTATTACAACCAGGGTACGTTATAAGCGAACTCCATTGTATTAAATTTTAATAATTTTGGGAATCTCCAATCTCCTCACTTTACCCGGCCTTCCCACGTTCAAGTCAAATTGATCACACATACAATAGTCAAAAAATTGTTAAGGAACTGTCCCATTGAAAAATTGAAAGAGAGAATTGAAACGTATGATTGTTTAGTAAAAAAGAGTAAAAAAGTATGAGTGCATTACAACCTGAAAGCCAAACATTTAACGTGTGAAGGCCGGGTAATATCTTAAATATATTTACGCTTATCCCTGACTCAATGACTGACTGAATGATTCTGTAACGCTGACCAAAATGATACGGTTCCAATTCCTAGGATTGATCTCGCCCCAACCGACACCACATTACCTTTCATATTAAAACGCCGCCAGTTTCCAGTAATTCCTGCATACGCAATTACCATAAACAAGGCTCAAGGCCAGTCATTTGATTACGTTGGCATTAATTTGGAGACCGCGGTATTTTCACACGGCCAACTGTATGTGGCTTTGTCACGATCAAAAGTTGCAAGCCAAGTTAAGATACGTATTCAATCGAACCCACAGCAAGGAAAACTATTAAATGACCAACGATATTTCACACGAAATATAGTTTTTCAAGAGATTCTAAATTGAAAAACTTTTTTGCCAAATATTTCTTATCTGTTTTGATACTTATATATACAATTTCTACAAACACAATCTTTTTTCATATGTACATACATATGTAACAATATAATTTTCAATTTACTACTATATTAAAAGGAATATAATTTATTATAAATTTTTCGTGTATTTAAATTTAAACTCTTTTATTCATAATTTTTAAACGGGCGCCTAGGCGCCACACAATCAACTAGTTTATTTATATTTACATTAAGATGTGTAATTTCTATTAGAGCCCATCCACTATCACGCTCTTGAAATTCACTAATTTTTTCTGCAAGTTTATTAGATTTGTTGGAGTAATGTTGTTCTATATAAAAATCGTTGTTGATGGATGAAGTTAGAACACACATTTTTGGTTTGATGAACCATTGTTTTAATTTCAGCTTCATCATCATCGTCTTTAATCAATATGTATTTACAATATAGTTCAAAATTAAATTTGATGGATGTGCGTTTATTTAGATGAGATTTTAAAACTTGTATCACAATTTTCTGTATTGAATTTAAAAACTCCTCAGAAACCAGATTTTCCTTACAACTGTTTTCAAATTGAAAAGTTGATATCCGATTTAAAAAAAAAACATCCATTGAAACACTTGATGTTATTTTCTTCATCTATGGTTTTTTAAGGCAATTTTTTTGTGAATGATGGTTTTCATATGGAATCCCCATACCTTTTTTGGTACAACTTTATTACACTCCTTGCAGTGTACACTTTCTCCATTTTTCTTATTTAGATGTTCTATTAAGTGCACATGTTTTAAATATTCTTTTCTATCTGAGAAATTAATATTACATGTTGAACACTTAATATATGACCCTTGGTGGTGCAGTATAGTGTGTCGTTTCAACGAAACATTATGGTTGTATTGCTTTCCGCATATATCACAAATGAATTGGGTCATATTTATACATGCAATTATTTTTTAGTATTTCAGAATACACACGTTTTTTTACACTTTTTAAATTTTAATTTTACAGCAGTTTGTTGTGAAAAAAATTTTTTAGATTATAATTTTGCAGCAGTTTGTTGAGAAAATTTTTTTTTGACGCAGATTGTTGAAAAATTTTTTTTTTTTGGTTTTAATTTTGCAGCAGTTTGTTGTGAAAAAAAAATTTTTAGATTTTAATTTTGCAGCAGTTTGTTGAGAAAAATTTTTTTTGAAGCAGATTGTTGAAAAAAATTTTTGGATTTTAATTTTGCAGCAGTTTGTTGAGAAAAATTTTTTTTGAAGCAGATTGTTGAAAAAAATTTTTTGGATTTTAATTTTTTTTGTAATAGTTTGTAGCGAAATTCTTTTATTAACAAGAATATACACGATTTACATTTTGAATTATAATTTTTGTTGAAAAAACTGACACACTTTTATTAATTTTAAGTTAGTATAAACTACTGACTTGTATAAAACGTATGTATGTAAATATAAGTTGGTTTTATGCTGTCAACATATTTTTTAGGCAGTAAAATTTTTGCGATATTAACCAATCACAAAACAGCAGTGTTTTTTTTAATAAATTGTAAATATAAGTTGTTTTTATGCTGTCAGCATTGTTTAGGCTTTAAAATTTTTGCGATATTATCCAATCACAAAACAGCAAGGAAAATTCATAAGCAACAAACAACTTGTAATATAATATTAATTGAAAGTTGGGGTATTCGCTATGTTTACATAATGTTTCTAACAAATATATAATAAAATTAAAAGTTAAAAATTAAAAAATAAAAAATCATTGTTTTTATATATATATATATAATTTATCAGAATACCAAAAGATCTATAGTATTATTTAAACATTTTAATATAATAAAATGAATATTAACATTGTTTTAATCAAATTTTAAATCAAATATTGCTAATCCATTTGGTGTCTCTCTTCCTCTAAAGTTAATAGTCCAACTCTTTTCATTCATCATTGTTAAATAAGGATCTTGATTTAATAATGCTTTATTTAGTCTTGGTGGAAAATAAAGCCATTTATTATTATCCAAATATACAGCTTCTTTACATCCATAAGTTGTATCTTTCCATTGAAATTTCACATCTTTTAAATTCTCATATTGTGGTAAATCATCTATTCTTGTATATTCACATTTAATGCCTTGAGCAATATTAATTATTTCCTGATAATTCAAAAAAAGAAAAAAATTAAATTATTAAATGAATAAAAATACATATAGATATTAAAAAAATCTTACCATCTTAAATATTGTTAATTGAGCGGTGTTATCTTTATGACTATAATCGTTAGAAATCAATCATTGTCGTTTTATGTAATTATCCTTATTTGAGTAGAAAATTATATTACCTAAGTAGTATGGGAACTAATTATTTTCAAATTTAAATATATAAAAACCATAAAAGTCCTATATGATCATTTAAGGGATCAATAGTGTTAAAAAAATTATTGAATTTTTATATTTCAATGGAAAACAGACAGACAGAAACCGGATGTATTTTAGTCACATGCATATGTAATATGATAAGCATAATTAACCCTAATTGTGTTAATGTGTCCACATTTGAATATGTGATTTCACAATATTTTGAAATAAAAATGTATGTATATATAAATGTGAACAGAACAGAAGCAAAAAAAAACAAATGTATTTCTACTATAATATATCTAAATGCAAAAATTGTAATTTCAAATAAAACAGTTAATAAAAAAAAAAAAAAGAATGAACCATTTTTAATTTCAATCACCTTCTACTGTATACTCTAAGTCAGAGGGCGATACAAAAAAAATTTGTGTATGGATAGAGAAAGGAAAGAAGAGTAAAAAAAATAATATATTTCTACTATAATATATCTAAATGTTAAAATTGTAATTTCAAATACAACAGTTAATAAAAAAAGAATGAACAATTTTTAATTTCAATCACCTTCTACTGTATACTCTAAGTCAGAGAGCGATATAAAAAATTTTATAAAGGTTTCTGAACATGAATAATGATAATAATAATAGTTAATGGTTGATTCAAACAATATGAAAACTGATTCAAACTGCATGAAAAACAGCATTTAGGTTTCTGAACATGAATAATAATAGCCAGAGGGTGATTCAAAACTGGATGAAAACTGTCACGCTGCATGAACACCGCATTTAGGTTTCTGAACATGAATAATAATAGTCAGAGGGCGATTCAAATCTGAATGAAAAACTGCATTAAGGATTGTGACTTTGTTAAAAAATAGTGTTGCCAGTACACATTTTTCCTAATCTGGTAACTTTTTTTTATCAATAAATCATAATGTTGCCACAGGAGGGTTTCAACTCCAAGTAAGGTGAATATGGGTGTGCGTTTTTGCTAAACGTGGTGAATATGGTGGCGCCCTCTACGATACTACTTGCGATGACAATTGGAAGCTCAGCGTAGCATCCAAATGTACTGAAAAAGTGGATCAGAAACCCCATAAATATACTACTGAAGTAATTTTACGTTTTCTTTCATTTTTATGTTCGTTTGTGTTAAGAAAGACAATAATTTGAAATAAAGTTAATTTTAATGGAATAAAATGATAAAATAAATAGGCAAAATGATAAAGTAAACATGAACAAATGTTGAATTTCAATACAAAAATTTCAGTGTGTAGACACGGATGAAAGTTTAAAAGAGAATTTCAAACAATTTCTGAAAGAAAAATTTCACGTGTAAACCGGGACTTATATGATGTCACATTACCTCACCCAAGGGCTACCAAGTCTGTTTAATGTGTGAAAATTATAAAATAAATTAATGTTTTATATGATAGTTGGCAACCCTTCAATTGAAATCACTGCTGCGTACACACGACGGAACATTAAGAGAAACATGCGAAAAAGACATGTTTCCATATTTTAATACAGACGATGGAACCAAAAACGAAACATCAGTTCTGTGTGTTTATTGAATATACTACTACTAAACAAATATACGCAGAAGAAAATAAATTTTATATTTAGCTATAAACTTTTTAAAAATTTATAAAATATATTAATTTATAAATTTTTATATTAATTTATAAAATTCCTCATATTTTCATTATCACTATTCATTATTATTTATAAAATTCTTCAAATTTTCATTATCACTATTTATTATTTTTTATAAAATTCTTCAAATTTTCATTATGTTAAATTTTCGTAATTTTCGTCTCTCTTATATTTTCTTTACTCCGATATACAAAACAACATTACAGCACGACTGCTCTCAATGAAATAAGAGAGCAAACACAGTAAACATGGATACAAACGATGGAACATTGAGTTTGGAAACATAAAATATCAAAACAATTTGATATTTGAGGAACCAAAATTGAAACATGGATTTTGACAGGAAACATTGCTACACACGACGGAACATTTAGTGGAACATGACGATGTTCCTGTTGATGTTCCATCGTGTATACTCAGCATAACAGTTCTCAAAAAAATATTAAATCAGTTCTTGTTATTATAAATTACAAATTACGCTTTATATTTTATTAAATACAATATTAAAAAAATTAAAATTAATAAAAAAAAAACATTCAGTGAAGTGTGCTAAAAAGTTTAAAAATTATAAAATGCAAGTAAAAAAACCAGTGAGAAATTGTGCGAAAAATTAACATGTTGGGTGTTTTTAATGAAATTATTATATTTTTAGCTGTATCTTTTTACCTTTTCGTGTGATGCAATATTTTTAAAATATTTCAAAAAACATTTGTTGGAAGCCAAGGACATTGAAGCAATTGAAAAGTGAAAAAAACTTATTCTAAAGTACAGAACAATAGCCTTCAAAATTTGTTCAAATATTGTTTAGTGTTTTAGTGTATATAAAATAAATTAACAAATTTATAAAAATGAAATTTTTCACTAATAAATAATCTGAGCAGAAAAATAATAAATTGTCCCAATGTTACAATGTTATTGTTTATATATAAACATAACAGTTTGACAGCTGAAAGTTATTAGCCAATAGGAACATAGTTTGCGTGGCGTCACATTACCAGCAGGCGCAGAAAATTTTAACACTGTCCGCGCGATAACGTAATCTTGTATTCTATCGTTCTTGCCCGATAGTATTGCAGCCACAATCTATTGTGCATTGCAGCCATCTTTCCCACCCTTATCCGGCGGCGGTTTTGCTGGCTTTGATGGTGGGTCAGCTAAACCTGCTAATGAGGTGTTCATAATCACACCACAATTAAATATCAACTCGTATAAAAACAAACATGATAATCTCGTGTAAAATAAACAAATTGAATATTAATAAATTATCATTAATAATATTTTTTTGTGCAAAAAATAAACATGGGGTTTTCTTTTCTTGCAAAAATGTTACACGTTTTTCCCACTTCGCACTTTTTTTCTCTTTTTGTGTTCTTTTCTTAAAAAAATGTCAACCTTGCGAAAGGGTAACGTGTTCTTTTCTAAAAATGTCGCACTATAAATATGTGAAAAAGGTGAATTCTTCGCACTCAAAAAAATCAGAGGGGGAGAATAACACGATAAAACAGCTGACATTTGTGTTGTTTATAATTGTGTATTTGTGTGAAGAAACAAAAAAAAAATAAGGAAAAGTGTAATATATATTGTTTTGTTGAAAATAGATTATTAATATGGAAAATATCAATGTCCTTTTATGTAATTTTTTCTTTTTTGGTGTCCAAGAATGAAAACGTCAAAAAAATCAGCTGTTCATTAAAAAAAATGTTGCAAAGTTGTAAATTTTCATAGTGTAATAGTGCGTTTACATCTAAGCAAAATCTAGTATATAAGAGATTTCGAGCGAAATCTAGCTCATTTTTACTAGACTTCCCATACAAAACAAATTGTAGCTCGTTACTAGATTTGTGCAAAATCTAACAAAAACTTGTCAAACTTGGGCACTACCAAATGATACTACTGTGTTTTTTTAATATCGTAGCAGAAACTTTCAACGCAGTGACTGAAAAATTGACATTTAAAAACAAAAGCAAACAAGTTGAATAAAAAGGAAATAAAATATTATTATTAACAAAAAAAAATTACGAATCTATAATAAAAAAATATTTAGTAATTCAAAAGATATAACTTTATATACTGACATGCGCCCATTCCAATCTGCTAAATAATTGTGGAAAATTAATTTGTTTTTGTTGTTCAAACAATACATTTAACAAATGCTGGTGTTTTTTTTAGCAAAATTTCTATTTCAGTTTGTGCTTTCTTCATTTTTGATGCATAATATAATTATAAAATCTGTTCCTTTTTAGAATTTTCCATATTTACATTTTCCTATTGTTTTGCTTATTTTTGGTATTTCTAGTTTATATGTTTTATTTTAATCAGCTGTTTATTGTTGTTGAAACAAAAACTCACAAAATGTCAAAAAAAAATTAGATATAACGGTATAGATTTTGAAATAGATTTCAACTAAAATCTACTAGATTTTCCTCAGAATAACCCTGCTATCTCACATCACACTGCAACTGTGAAATCATTGTGTACGTATTATCAACGAAAAATTTTTCGAATTAGTCGAATCCATCGCCATTAACTTTTGTGTTCACACATCTGACTGCAATCTCATTTTTAAAATGTTGTCGAAGCATAAATTTTAAAAAATTTGTTTACTTATCTCTCTTATTTTTATACCCTCAACTCCAGTGTGCAGAGGGTATATATAAGTTTGTCATTCCGTTTATAATAATTAGAAAAAAAATTTTGGACCCCATAAAATATATATATTTGTGATCCTCATAACAACCGGAGTTGATATAGCGATGTCCGTCTGTCCGTCTGTGGAAATCACGATGACGGCATCAATCGGGCATAGGGTGCTCGTTGACATAAAAAATAATTCACTACCATCCTGAAAAATTTGCTATTTAAAATCGTCCAAATCGGTCGATTAGGGCCCGAGATTTGAATGAAAAACTAAAAAAGTCTTGAAAAAATATAATTTTCTATGTTGTTCTTGTCACGATCACGCCCTCAATAGGATAGCTAAGGTGATCATTTTCAGTGAGAATGATTCACCAAATTCATGGGAAGATTTCTATTTCAAAAATCATTAAAATCGGTGGAACAGGTCCAGGGAAATCTCTGAAAAATTCAAAAAAAAATTAAAAATATGTTTCTATATTGTTCTTGTTGTTATTCTAAATGTTGTATTGTTGTCATAGTTGGACTTGTTGTTTTGGTGGTCATTGTGGTAATAATATAATAAAAACTAACCCTCTGTACATTTTTTTTTATCAACTCTGGTAGGAAAATTTAAGTTTCCATTGTTTTGGCATCACTAAAAAAATTTATTAGATCATTTCTGTCATTGCCACGAGCCTGCCTGCAAACTTTCAGATCGATTGGGTCACGGGAAAGGGTCTAAAATCGATCCAAAATTTTTTCGACAAGCAGACACTACACTGTTAATATAAAGGGAGTAAAAATGCTAAAATACCTAGTTGTCAATAAAAAAAACAATGTAAATTTAGCAAAAAAAAATTTTATGTATTAATTTATTTAAAGAGAAAAACTCAAAAATAACGTTTGATGTTGTATTTTTTGTGTGTAATATTTACATATACATACATACACATATTAAATAATACAAATAATATACATATATTCTATATATATGTATATCCATAATAACTCCATGTTAGAAATAAATCGGTATATTATTTTATTTACATAAATTTCTGCAATATTTTGTTGTGGGGAAAATACATTTCTTTTGCATTAACAGAGTGTCACTTCATTTTGCTCAGCGTGACTATGCCACAGTAGATGGCGCCACAATTTTTGTTTGTTCTAATTAGCTTTGCAATAGTTATTTCTATTTTAACATGAATGTTAATATTTTCAACTGGATATCATACAGAACAATGTTAAGAGTATACACGGGCTGGTCTTTTATTTCATATGTATTTTCATTATTCTTTTACAAATATGAACATAAGTTTGGCATATTAACTTTTTGTTGTCTTTACAAAATAGAGTTACCCAGTTATCAATGAGTTTTTTGCTTTCAAAAAAGTTCTACATAGTTATATAGAATTATTATTCTGCTTTACCTACAAAATATCTGATTGCGATTACATCTAATTTTTAAAAATTGTTTATAATTACTAAAGCATTATTATTCACATAAATACAAAATTGCACTTTTTAAATTTTCCATTCAAATTTTAGAAAATATCAATTCTAAAAACTGGAATTAAAATTTCCAATTATAAATTAGAAAATATTAACTGAATTTCAGAAAATCATATCAAAACATCGGAAATAATAATTTTAAATTTAGAAGACATCAATTGCATCTTTAATATATAAATTTTATTCGTTAAACACAAATTGAAATTCCAAAAAACAACACCAAATATGTTTACATTTAAAAAATATAAAAAAAATATTGGTATTGGCATAATAGCTTTTCAGTAAGTTCTTTTAACGATAGTCGAATCGTTAAAAAAAATAGCAAAATTATCAGTAAAATTTTTAAACGATATTCGCTATTGTTAAAGTCAGCTGTTGTTGTTATCTAAACGACAACCATTTTTGTGTTGTTTATTCAATCGATAAAAACTTAAATTTTTAGGTTGAAATATTTTGAAATATTAGTGAAAATATTTTGCTTCTATTAAAAAACTTTTTTATATAAATAAAAAAATTAAATAGCATATTCAATTCATTATTTCATTTTCAAATAAATAAACAGAAATATTAGTAAAAAAAATAAAGATATTAAACATAAAGATAAAATCATCCTGTCAAACACGAAGTAATTTGTTTTTTCTGTTCTTCTTTGTGTTTTTCGCTTATTTTGACAGAGATGCCACTCGTTTACAATTTAAATAAATAGAAAAATAGAGATGTCGACTGTCATTAAGATGTCTGTACTTAAGCTGCGTTCACACTACGTGTTTTGCTCGTGTTTTTCTTATTTTTTTAGCACGTGTAATTTGTACACATAGTGTGAACCCTTTCAAACATTGTTTATGTACAACACATTTTGCAAGACATATGTAAATTTTTCAATTAGAGCAAGTTCTATTTTGGCAAGATAAACATATGAAAATACAACACTGCTTGTGGCGAAAGAAAAACAGAGTAAATTATAAAGATTAATATTGAGAGAAAAATAAATTGTTTAATATTAATTAACAATTAAAAAATATATAAAATAAATAACTTTATTTTTAACAATAATTTTTTGTAAATTCTCAAATTAAATCAGCTGTTGTTTACATTTAGAGGTTATGTCATACGGAAATACATATGTACGTTTGAACGCAAAAATTATGAATCGTATGTAAAACGGCAATTTTGACACACACACGGAATTACGTATGGATCGTAAAACTGAATTTACATATGGAAAATACACATAGTGTAAACACACCTTTAGTGAATCACTTAATCCTTAAGGCCTAGTTAGCCACACGTTGTTAAAATGTATCAGTACCGTAAATGTAACGTTGGCATTTAGTGCAATTATAGAACGTAAAAAACGAACCAGCATGTTGCTGTATAAAATTAACCAAACTTTATCAGCTATTCACAAATGTCACGTACAAACGTAGCAAAAATCAATTTTCAACTGATTGGTACGTTCCGGTTACATGACAGTTGAGTTCGGTAATTGCTCTAAATGCTTTTTCATGTAACAGAAAAAAACAGCTGACACGTTTGGTTAAGGTTACGTGTGGCTAACTAGGCCTTTAGTGCAAACAACAATAGGTGTCTATATATTTTGCGATTGTTGGATCGTTGAAATTTACAGAATCGGACTACAGAAAACATTGATTTAAATTCAATGAATTTTAGAAAACCTCAAATGATATTTAAGAATTGCGAAGACAAAAATTGTTACATAAAAAAACGCAATTTGATGAGAATGTTATTTATATATTATTTTTCACATTTTTTTTGGAGGAAAATTTTAAGTTTTCAGAAAATAAAGATAACAAATTATTTTATTTAAAATGTTTGGGACATTTGGTTTTTTGCGTTTGGCATCCCTAATTTGATTATTTATTATTATTATAAATTTATTCTCTATGTTTTCCAAATATGGCACTATTTTAATAAAGAAGTTGAGAGAGCTTTTTTTTGGTTATTATTTTGTTAGTCCATGCGACCTATATGGCCGCAATGAAGAAATATTTGGCCAGTTAAAAGAAACTATACAGCCATCTCCAATTAGCACGATTTAATGCATGTAGCCACCCTACACAACCATTACCTTTGCAATGCAGGTTAGGGCGAGCTATTTAATTAGCAAAAACTAAATTAAACGAGAAGTTATGTCATATAACCGGAATCGCATGCATATAGGTATATAACCTAAATGCATGCCGATCAGCAACCACAATGACCAATAAGCAAACACCGAAATAAATCGGAAATAATAGAAAAGACGAAAACCAACCCAAAGAATTTGCTGAAATAATTTGGTATTAAGTTTAACAAATTGTTTACTTTTTCCAATATTTTGTTTACATTTATTATCAATACTCAAACCGAGGTGGAGGGTATCAAAGATCGGCACAGCTGAATTTAACACTCTTAAGGTGCTATTACATGATGTCTTTTTTACATATGTACTGTCAAATTTTCCCACAACAAAAGTTGTACACATCGTGTGATACATATGAAACATTGTTTATGTACACTACATGAGGGAAGTCATGTACATTTTTCAATTAGAACAGGTTCTATTTTTGCATGACAAACATATGAAAATACAACACTGCTTGTGGTGAAAGAAAAACAGAGTAAATTATAAAGATTAATATTGACAGAAAAATAAACTGTTTAATATTAATTAACAATTAAAAAATATATAACTTTTTTTTGACAATAAATTTTTGTAAATTCACAAATTAAATCAGCTGTTGTTTACATTTAGAGGTTATGTCATACGGAAATACATATGCACGTGTGATAGCAAAAATTATGAATCGTATGTACAAGACAATTTTGACAGACATGAGGAATTTCATATGGATAAAAAAAGTGACAGTACATATGTCAAAAACACATCGTGTAATAGCACCTTTACTTGTTTTTAAATAGAGTTACCGACTTAATTATACGAGCACATGTTTGAGGGAAAATGTTTACATTTATTATTATTAGTATTATTTTAATAATAGTTAATAATATTTATGTTCTATAATTAACAAACTTGCGGTTTTATATGCGCATTTCAAGAAATAAATCATAATAATAGATTTAACAAGTTAAAACATTAATTACAATTTTGCAGAATCCAGTAAACTTGCATTAAATTTATAACAGGGTAACATTAATCATCGTTAGCGGCAGCCATTACTCGCACGAAAAATTTGGTGCCATTAGTGTACCACTGAGGAAAATGTGTGTGTATTAGTCCCGATTTCCACACGCAAATTTAAGTTTGCCAAACTTCGTTCGAATTTCATTAAGAATTTCGTTGGCGTTTCCACAGACAAATTCTTGCTTCGAAACTTTTGTCTTGAAGAATAAGAATTAAAAGAAACGTCAAAATATTATTTTGCTGTATATGCATTCATATTGCTGTATTAGAACGATTAATTGCTCTACATCAGGCTAAAACCATTTCAACTACATTTTTGGTTTCATTTTATAATTTTCTATTGTTATTTGTCACACTGAATGTTTATAAAGTTTAAATTGTCTTAAAAGTATATCTGACTACAACGAATGTGAAGCAAAGCAATATGTCAAAAACTTTGTTTCAAAAAAAAGAGCAAAGAGGAATTTGCGAGCACGGCAAACTCCGCACACGAAATTTTCCTTTTCCATTCCCTTCACCCTCTTGCCTACAAACTAAAGAGTTTTCGAATTAGAATTTGTGTAAAATTTGCGTGTGGAAACGCAGAATTACCCCCCTATCTCACATCACACTGCAAGTTCGAAAAACTCAATACACTCACATTTTTTTACTAATACACACATATTTTCCGCAGTGGTCACACTAATGCGAGTAGTGGCTGCCACTAACGATGATTAATGTTACCCTGTTATAAATTTAATGCAAATTTACTGGATTCTGCAATATTGTAATTGAAGTTTTAACTTGTTAAATCTATTATTATGATTTATTTCTTGAAATGCGCATATAAAAACGCAAGTTTGTTAATTATAGAACATAAATCTTATTAACTATTATTAAAATAATACTAATAATATATGTAAACATTTACCCTCAAACATGTGCCCGCATAATAAACTCGGTAACTCTATTTAAAAAAAATAAGAGAGAGAAGTAAACAAATTTTTTCAAGTTTACGCTTCGACAACATTTTAAAAATGAGATTGCAGTCAGATGTGTGAGCATAAAATTTAATGGCGATGGATTCGACTAATTCGAACAATTTTTCGTTGATAATACGTACACAACGATTTTACAATTTCAGTGTGATGTGAGATTGGGGGGTAATGGCTGCCGCTAACGATGATTAATGTTACTCTGTTATAAATTTAATGCAAATTTACTGGAGTCTGCAAAATTGCAATTAAAGTTTTAACTTGTAAAATATATTATTATGATTTATTTCTTGAAATGCGCATTTAAAAACGCAAGTTTCTTAATTATAGAGCATAAATATTATTAACTATTATTAAAATAATACTAATAATAATAAATGTTAACATTTTCCTTCTAACATGTGCCTATATAAGAAGCTGGGTAACTCTATTAAACAAAAAACAAAAAGTGAATATGGACGCCAAACTCAGCGAAGAAAATATTTTAAAATTAATTAATTTATATCATTCCCAACCTATTTTGTGGGATATGAGCACAAAAGAGATGGGTATGATGGCGGAAGTGGTGAAAAACTTTTTTTTTTCAATTTAAGAAGTAAACAAATTTTTTCAAGTTTACGTTTCGCCAACATTTTAAAAATGAGATTGCAGTCAGATGTGTGAACACAAAAGTAAATGGCGATGGATTCGACCAATTCGAAAAATTTTTCGTTGATAATACGCACACAAAGATTTCACAATTGCAGTGTGAGGTGTGATAGCAGGGTAAACAAAATAATTTATTCACCAAACACTTCCTAAAAATACAACCCAGTAACTGTCAGATATCAATTGCAGCCAACTTAGCTCAACATGTCCTTTCTTCCGGTTCTTTTTAACACGCAAGGTATGATTATTACTGATATTTAGAAAATTTGCTCAAATTCAGATTTTTCTTCAAAAATACTTACATAAAAGTGCTTCTACATGTATGTCAAAGAATGTAGAGGGTAACTAGCGTTATCTAAAATATAAAAATTTTAAAGAAAAAATAAACGTATGCTGCATGAGTTTCACTAACATAATTTGTATATACAATGGCGCAAATGGAAACAGTTTCTGACGTTTCTACATTCTTTTTTTTTTTTTTTTTACAGATGCCTGGCGTCACTGTAAAGGATATCGATCAACACTCATGTGTTAAAGCTGTTGCTGTGTTCTTAAAGAAGTAAGTAATATTTTAGTGAATATACGTGGTATGTTTTGATATGGAACATTTGTTTACTTTCGCTTTTAGGACTGGTAAAATGAAGGTGCCCGATCAAATGGACATCATCAAGACTGCTAAATTCAAGGAATTGGCTCCTTATGACCCTGATTGGTTCTACATTCGTTGTGCTTCTATTTTGCGTCATTTGTACCACCGCAGCCCTGCTGGTGTTGGTTCTATCACCAAGATCTATGGTGGCCGCAAACGTAATGGTGTGCACCCCTCTCACTTCTGTCGTGCTTCCGATGGTTGTGCTCGTAAAGCTTTGCAAGCCTTGGAACATGCCCGTCTTATTGAAAAACACCCCGATGGCGGTCGTAAGTTGACCCCTATTGGCCAACGTGATATGGATCGCATTGCCAATCAAATTGTCGCCAACCAGCGTGATGCTGCCAAAATAACTGGTCCCATTGTCATTTCTAAGTAAATTTTTATACAAAAATTTGTGATGGTGAAATAGAGGATACCTTTTTTAAATTTAGTTAAGCATTTTAACGAAAACAAGAAAATTAAACGTTGAAAACTACCAAAATGAAAGTATATTGTGGAAATACATAATTTTGTGAGGAAATCATAGCCTATACCACTGTGATTTAGCGATGTCCGTCGGTTGGTGTCTATGTAAACCTTGTAATTAAACTACAGGTCGCAAATATGAATATATTTTGATGAAATTTTATATAAGCTTCTATTGAAATTGCTGAAAATCAATTCATGTTCAGACCTAGTCCCCATGCAAATGACCCCTATGAGATTAGTTTAGTTTATTTATTTAGTAGTATTTATAATACTTTAAAATATTTCAAATATGATTATTTTACAGATTTTTCTTTACAAAATATTGAATTCATTGTTTTTTACAAATTGTACCATATTTCTCCTACATATACTCATATTTCTTTCTGTTTTTACATTATCTGGTAAGTGATTGTATAATTTAAGTCCTTTAAAGAAAAGAGATCGTTGCATTGCTGTTGTTGTTACCCTCGGTAGCCGGAAATTTTCAGAATTTCTAAGGTTGTACGGTTGGACTTCTCTCACATAATCAATTTGTTCTGTAAGGTATTTAGGTGCGTTTCCCATTTTCTGAATGAATTGCAGTGTGTTAAGTTCCAGTCTTTGTTGAATATTTAACCATTTCAGTGTGTCTAGCATTAGTTGAATTGGAGCATATATATTATATTTTAATATTGACCCCATAGCTTTATTTTGTAACTTTTGTAATCTTTCGATTTGTGTTGTTGAGCAGCAAGTGTATATGATTGTGGAGCCGAATTCAAAATGTGGTTTTATCATGGTGTTATAAATATGTATTGCCGTTATTTGAGATATTTTATTTCTAACCCGTTTAAAAAATCCAATTTTTTTACATATATAATCAATGTGTTCTTTTAGGTTTAAGTCTATCGATTATAAAACCGAGGTATTTAATTTTATTTACTTTTTCTATTTCTTCATTATTAATTGTAATTATTGAGTCACTGTTTATATTTATTTCAAGTAGTTTAGTTTTGTTTTCATTAAGTTTTAATCTATTCATTTTAAGCCAATTATTTATGGTATTTAAGTCGTGCATTAGATTTGTTCTACATTGTTCGTCTGTGTCACCCTCCGCGTAGATTAATGTGTCATCGGCATAAAGAATTATTTCGCATTTCTTTAGTATATTTGGCATATCATTTATGTATATTATAAATAATAGTGCGCCTAGAATAGAACCTTGAGGTACTCCGAATTCATTGTTTACTTCGTTTGATTTTGTACCATTAACTTTTGTTGTTTGCTTTCTATTTGTAAGATATGATTTAAACCAATTTAATTCAATTTCTCTGATGCCGTACATATATAGTTTTTGAATAAGTATATCTCTATCAATGGTCTCAAATGCTCTTTTGAAATCCAAAAATATTGCCATTATTTTTTTCTTTCTATTTATATATTTCCATCTATTTATTACATAATTAACTGTTGTTTCGCATGAGAATTTTTTTCTAAATCCCGATTGATATTTTGAAAATAAATTATGTTGTTCCATATATGTTTCCAGTTGTTCCTTAACAATTTTTTCAATAATTTTTTCACAAGTTTTCAGAGTGTTTATTGGACGAAATTCATCACATTTATTTGTTTTTGCGATTTTTTCTATTGGTGTTACCATTGAGTATTTCCAACTATCCGGGAAAACTCCTGTTTCAAGTGATTTATTTATTATATCACGCATTGATTTTCCTATAATATTCCAGTTATCCATAATGAGCTTAATTGTATCATTGTTGAAATCTGGTTTATTTTTCATATTCTTACAAATATTTTGAATTTCTTGGATTGTTATTGCACGGAATCTAAATCTATTTATTATCACAGGTATATTGTTTATATATTGCACATTTTCTATTGTATTATTAATTGACTTAATACTATTAACAAAATAATTATTAAATTGGGTGGCTATTTGGTAGTTATCCTTATATTCTATATCACTAAATATCACATTTTTTATCACAGCTTTATTTTTCTTTAGGACTAAGTCTTTGATTTCTGTCCACATTTGTTTTTGGTCTTTGGCATTATTTATTTTTTTATTAACGTATTTGTTCTTCTCTGTATCAATTTTGGTTTTATAAGTATTTCTAGCTATTTTATAACTACTCCACGCTATATCTGTATTTTCTGTCTTAGCTATTTGATATTTAAGAACTTTATCCTTCTTTAACATTTTTAGTTTTCTGTTAAACCATTTGTTAACTTTACTTTTTGTATTTATTACTTTTTTATTTCTTTATAGTATTTTCAATGGCTGAATCAAAATTATTAACTTTATTATTTAAATCATCGTTATCATTGCTTCTCAATATTGCTCTAATTTCTTGATTAAAACGTGTTTTATTATATTTAAATATTTCAATTTCCTTTTTGCTCATTTTGTCTTGATTTTCTGTAACTATCTTGATTTTTATGTCTATGGCTTCGTGATCTGCTATTTTATTAGAAATGTTATTTACTACTGTTACATTTTCACTGTTTGTGATGATGTAGTCTATAATTGTTTTTGTACTTTCTGTTATTCTTGTATAATCATTTACTAATTGTTTAAGCCCATTATCGTTAAAAATGCATTCAAGTCTTTTTTTATATGTATCTTCTTTACACCAGTCTATGTTGAAATCACCTGCTATTATATCACATTGTGCTTCATATATTTCTTCCATTAATTTTTCAAATACTTGACAAAACTCTAATTCACTGCTGCTTGGTGATCTATAGACCGCTATTATTACAAATTGTTTGTTCTTGATTGTCGCCATGTATGTACCTATCCAATAATTATAATCAGAATACTTTTTCCCAATTGTTATAACATTACATTGCTTTTTAAAAATAAATAATAACTCCACCGGTCCTGTTTGAATTTGATACTGTAATATACTGATCATAATCTCTGAGTTGTATTTCTTTTTCTTCTATATCTCCAGTTAAATGTGTTTCTGTAAGAACTATAAAATCTGGATTTTGTTCATCGGCAATAATTTCTAGTTGATTGTAATTGTTAACTAGTCCACATATATTTGTATAAATGCCGTATATTTGCTGTGGTTGTTAAATTATCAACCCCAACCTCTTCTTTTTCATATTAAGTTTGTTTTTATAAACTGGACATTCTTTGTTTGATGTGACGTGATTTTCATCAAGTCCCATATTTAATTTCTTATTAGCTCTAATACAATTAATACATTTATTTATTATTTCTTTATCGCATTCCTTTGATCTATGAGTTCCATGGCACTTATAACATGTTTCTTCATTTTTACATTCACTCGCTTTATGATTGTATCCTTGGCATTTATAGCACATCAATATATCAGTCCCATCAAATATTCTACATTTTTCCCACCCAATGTTTAATTTTTGTGCTGCCTTAATCTTTGTGTATGTTTCCTTGTCTACTATTATTTTACTATTATAAATTACTTTATTATATTTTTTAAATTCATAGGATTTTACTACTTTCATTTCATGTTCTTGTAATTGTTGATTTTGTCTCTTTATTTTTTCTATAAGTTCATCATCTGCATATTTAAATGACATGTCAGTTATAATTATTGACATATCATTTTCATTTGGCGCTTTTATTTCGTATGTTTCACCCATTTCATTTTCAATAGCATTTTTAATTTTATTTCTTTCTTCATCATTTTCACTTTGTATAACAATTGTACCATTTTTTCTATTTTCAATGTTTGTTATATTTAGGTTAACTGGATCTACCTTATTGTTTAGGTCCTCCTTTGTTTTTTCTATTTTTTGTTTTTCCTTTGGGGACAATTTGTTTTTCTATAGATAAACAACTTTTTGCGCGAGAATTTTTTTTTTAATTTTTATAAACTTTTTTAATATATTTAATATATATAGTATTTTAATAAATACGGTTATTTTTTTTTTTGTTCCCGTGTTAATACTACTGCTACTGTTAGTATGGGGGATGATGAAATGGACGATGATTTTGACGCTATCATTAACAACAAGGTGCAGATGAAGTTATCAAGAAAAGAAAATACAACCAATCGGAGCCACCAATTAACATTGATGTCTCAAGTATTATACTAAAGCACTCAGAACCTGCAGTAAACAACCATAACAGGTTTGCTGTTCTGGCAGACTTAGACATTAAAAACGACGAATCTGCTACAAAAGCTGCGGAAAAATTGAGGTTAAGGAAACCATCAACACCAGTGGATGCGCCTTCAAGGCCAACATTCTGCCCACCGATATTTCTCTACAATGTCAACATAAAGGACTTAGTTAATCAACTGGAAGCCGTAACACCAAAAATCATATTTAAAATTAAGAATGTCAACAGAAGCAAAAGTAAAGTATATTTTGCTGACGTAAAGGTTCATGAAGAAATGATGGCTATGTTAAAGAGTAAACAAATAAACTCCTACTCTTTTACTCCTAAGGAACTACGTAAAACTTCCTTAATTATTCGTGGTCTTTACTCTGGCACGGAGATTACTGACATTGAAAAGGCTATGAATGATTTGGTTCCTAATGTTGTATCAAAAGTATCGAAATTTACCACCGCTTTCTCGAAAAAAAATGAGTTTGATACTGGTTTATTCATTATTTCTCTCTTTACAGGAAAAGGCTTAAGCGATGTATCTCATATCAGGTACCTTCTAAGTCAGTCAATTGTGTGGGAAAAACCGAAGAAAAAAGATGGGGAAATACAATGCAGGAGATGTCAACGTTGGGGGCACTTTGCCCGTAATTGCAACAGAGAGTTTAAATGTGTCAAATGCGATAAAATACACAATCCTAATGAATGTGGCAGAGAAAAGGAAGAGGATAACTCGCAAGCTACTTGTGTGAATTGTGGTGAAAGTGGTCACCCAGCAAATTGGCGAGGCTGTAAAGCCTATAAAAAATATATTGCAGATAAAAAAAAACGAATGAACGAAGATCGTGAAAAGAAATCAGTTGCTGCTACTAACGTGTCCAGGGTTGTACAATCCTCCAGGGTTACCCAGGGAACGTCATATGCAAGCTTGTTGCGACCGCAGCAATCTTTAAGTGCTAACACCAGTGTCAAATCCCCCTTAATTGAGGAATTTATGAAGTTGAAAAATCTTTTTTTGGAACCTGAAGAGATGTCACTAGAAGAAGAAATCGAATGTTTTCTAACCAATTTTAAAAATAAAAAAATGTCAAAAAATGCAGCAAAAGATGAATTCATGCGCATTCTAAACAAGGTAAACCAATCAAATAGTCCCTAAATTTCTAAAAATTATCACTTACAACGTTCGCTCTCTTGTTGATACAAGTAGACGCGTAGAACTCATAAATACAATGTTTCATAACAGAATAGACATAGGTTTCATTCAAGAATGTCACCTTAAAAAATGTGTTAAAATGAAACTTAATGGTTATAATTTTATTTACGATAATTCACGTATTGGGGTAGCTGTGATAATAAAGGATTCAATTGATTACAAACTAGTAAACATTGGTAATATAACTTTTTTTGGATCATTTATTCATATAGAGCTTAATATAAATAATACACGGAAAAAAATATTGCTTGGCTCCTTATACATACCATGTAATCATCCAACGTCGGGAATAATTGATGGACTTAACAAAATATTGGATATTTCCAGAAATTACGATGGTTTTATATTAGGGGGTGATCTTAACTCCAAAAACCCCATTTGGGGTGATCAAACCGTCAACTCTAATGGAAGAGCTTTGCAGTGCTGGCTCCAAGACAATATCCTAGATGTGATTCGATTATCGGACAACACGCCATCCTTTCCCAATGGTTCATCCTTTTTAGATCATTTTTTAGTTGGTGGAGACTTCTTAAACAATGACGTTTCCTGTTTTAAAGTCACCAGTCTTCCTTCTTTCTCAGACCACTTTCCAATAAAAGTTGAAATCCAGCTCGATAGATTTGACTTCATTCTACGTAGCCCCCACGCATTCAAATCATTCAAAAATACAAATTGGGAGCACTTTAGTCGAGATTTGGAAATTTCAACCATAAGCATTATGCCACCTGAAAATAGAAACTTGGAAAACCTTGAAATTAATCGACTCATAAAAGAATTTACTACAATAATAAACACAGTTTCTAACTCACATTCAAAAAAAATTGAGATAAAAAATAAGATATTTATATCCGATAAAATCAAAAACTTTCTCAAAGTAAAGTACAGATGGCAAAAAGATTTAAAAAAAATTTTTCATCGAAATGGTAACAGGCACAGCTCTGAATATAACATACTCTCAAAGCAAGTTCAACTTTTAAAAACTATAATCAAGGAGCTTATTAATGTTGAACAAGCATAGCATTTTAGCCAACGTCTGGAAAAAATCAAACCAGGTCCCACTGCGTTCAAGGAAATATACGAAGTCATTGGTAAAAATAATTCCTTTTGCAATAAAATCATACATAATGATGTAACAACAACAGATGATGATGAGATATGTGAATTGTTTCGAGGACACTTTACCTCAGTTTATGAAGAGAAACTTCCAACAAATCCAGTGGATGACCTTTTTCAACGTGTTTCAAACAGCACTGCTAATCTTTCGAATGCCATTTACACCTTTGATAATGCTTTTAACTCATTGGAAAACGATGATACTTACCATTTTGTAAGTGTTGGTACTGTTAAGGATATTGTCAGTAGCATTAATAATAAAAAATCCTCTGGAATTGATGGAATTTCTAATTATATTATTAAAAAATTCCCCAACACAGCATTTAAGTTTCTGACAATTGTGTACAACAATTGCATAAATAATGGCTACTTTCCCACTGATTGGAAACAGGCAAAAATCTTACCAATCAAAAAAAAAAAGAGAAAGTCTGAGAATGGACGAATTTCGCCCTATCTCTCTGCTCTCCAATCTTGGAAAAATTTTAGAGCATATTCTAAAGAAAAAACTGGATGACGACTTTGTATTTAATCCATTATCGTGCTTCCAATTTGGGTTCAGGCAATCTCATTCAACAGTACACGCATTATTAAAATTCCATAACGACGTAACAACAAAACTAAAGATCCAAAAATGTACTGTTGCAGTATCGCTGGACATCCAAAAAGCATTTGATACAGCGTGTCATAAAGGTATTTTATATAAACTAGTGGATCTTGGTGTTGACCCATTTTTGCTTAAACTATTTCAAAGTTATTTCCATCATCGAACGTTTAGCATCCAAATCAATAATTCCAGTTCTGATTTTGGAAATGTGAATAGCGGTGTTCCACAGGGCAGCGTACTAGCTCCAATTCTGTTCAATCTTTTTCTTTACGATTTCCCACACGAAACAACTGATTCGGCGGCTATTTTATATGCAGATGACTGCTTAGTCTTTTCCCACGATGTTTCTCCTGCGCAAGCGCTAGGAAGAGTTTCGTCACATCTTCAAATCATCAATGATTATTACAAAAAATGGGGTATTAAAATTAATGCTGCAAAGTCTGAAGCCATCTGTATCAGGAATGCCTCCGGGAAGTGTCCAAGATCAGTAGTTCCGGAATGCAAGAGTCTACAACTATACCTTGAAGGCACTGAAATACCCTTCAAAAGCAGCCTTAAGTACTTTTGAATAACATTCGACAAGCTGCTAAAATTCAATAACCATGGAAGGATGATTCTAGCCAAAGTTAAGAGAATCTCAGGCATATTTTCCAGTCTTTTAAATAGTAGATATTTGGATAAAAACACCAAACTTCTCATATATAAAGTTGCCATCAGATCAATATTGGTCTATGGTTTCCCAATCTGGTTTACCATTTCACCTACAGTAGCTAGAGAAATGGAGTTATTTGAAAGGAAGGTAATCAGAAAATGTATTAATATGAATTTCTCAACTCACACGAGACGTTACTCAAATACCGTAATATATAATACATCGTCTGTGACCCCATTCAGCACATATGCGCTCTCCATGACAAAGAAGTTTATAGAGAAACTTAACCTCCATGACAACAGCCTTTTAAAGGATATTTATGAATCCGAGAAATACATTAACTGGTCCAGCTCCAATTATTTATCCCCCATTGGTATCATATGGATAAACCTAGATTTCAACATCGTTTCCCAGGCCATGCCAGAATTTTACATAAAGTCCACTCCGGGCTCACATAGAGGCTAAATGATTTACAAATCTGTGATATTACTATAAATTATTATATTTACATACTCACCTGTATAACTATACAATTCGATTTACCCGATTAATCTGTGATTATTAAATGTTATTATTGTAACGCACCGTTTTTCGGTGTATTTTTATTAATGTTAGGTGTTTTTTTAGTTTTAAGTTTATTTATTTTAACAGAATCTCTCTGTGTGATAATGTTAACGTCGCGAGCAAACGTTATTTTATAAATATCGACGAAGTGTACAATTATACGTCTTCCTTCTCAGTTTAGCGTGTAGCTTTTCTATTTACATTGTATATTAGAGCAAAACAATCATAGTTCTAAGAGCATTATATATTTTTTTTATTTTGATACTGTCGTTTTTGTATCTAAACATATGTTTTGAAAAGACTCAATAAAGATTTACTTTACTTTACTTTTTCCTTTGGTTTTATTATAAGGGGAACTTGTTTTTTAACATCTGGCAACACCGTATTTCTTTTAACTGTGTCAGCAAATGACAGTTTGTTTTGTTTATCATTATTTTCTTTAATAACTTTTTTTATCTCTTTACACATCTTTTCATTACTTTCTTCAATAGTGGTATAAATCTCTTTATTTTTACTTTCATATTCGCTTACAACATTGCAAAGTTTTTTTATTTCATCGACGTTTTTTTCACATATTTTTTGTGCATTGTCTATTTTTTTAAGTCTCTCTTCATAACGTTTTTCTATTGCCTCCAATAAGCGTTTAATTTCATTTTGTTTTAGTGATGATTCGAATTCAGATTTGTATTCAACTAAATTTATTTTGTTTTTGTGAACACCATCTTGTATTTCCTTTAACACCATGTCAACATCATGTATATATTGAAGACAATCACCACACATAAACCGCACAAAATTATCCTCATCAAGAATTTTAACCGAATATTGGTCAACACCCGCGCACTTTACAGAACAGTGATACACCTTTTTGCACACACCAGCACAGCTAATTCCTGACTCTCCACGTATTGAGGCTTTACATTTGTGACACTCAGCCATGGCTGGGTCGGGCAATTAATTAAATTTTTATTAATGAAATAAATGTTTTTTCTTTATTAAACTTATAAACAAGTTTAAACTTTTGTTTTATTTGTCGTTTTTTTAAAGTCCTATCTTTTTTTAAACAACAATTTATATATTTTTTAGTTATTTTGCGGAGCTTCTTAAAATTTTGGTCTTTTCACTTTACAGAGTTGCCACGTGATCGACTTAAATTGTCAGTATCCAAATTATATAGATATTGGTCAAATTGGGTTTTTGTATGTTTATTACATCCATTAATCAATTGGGTCTTGGATTCTCCGTGTTTGTGGAAGATTCTAAATGCTGGTAATAAGAACTAGATATGTGCGGAAAGCATTGATTTCTTTGTGAATAGTAGTGCTTTTGATATTGATAATTTTGTTAAACCTAGTGATTCTTTTTCATTCAGTTGCGTAAATGAAATAGAGTTGATTGAGGCCTTGAATACAGTTAAGTCGAAATCTATTAGAGTAGATGGTGTTGTTTCCATTCAATTTGTAAAAATGGCAGAATAGGTATTAATGGCGTGCAATCAGCCTTACTTCCTCTTCTGGAGTCCCTCAGGGACCTTTACTATTCATATCTGATATTACTAATATCAGGATCTGTAGAACGTTGGCACTATGGACTTTTGTGATGTATTATATTCAAAAAATGCATAAGTGGCATCATAGAATTTCGAGGCTGTTTTGCTTGACAATTTTCCATTTTTTTGTGTGTACAAACGCAAATAAATTTATTTTAAAGGAAAATTAAATAAAAGAAATGAATAATATTGTATTATGATATAGCTATGATACGAGCATTTGTGGAGGAAATGGAACAAGTCTAGTTTAGGGGCGATGCCCCGATATTTTAGTTTTTTTTGGAGGGGTAGGGGCTTTTGGGGTGATTCCAGGGAAATATTTTTTTTTGTCGGTCGAGCCTATTTTCCGAGTTATGGACCCCCAAAGTTTTGATATTGACTATTGTATAAGTTTATTTAGCATCGGATTTCGACAATATATATATCGTTGGAAAGCTTATTTGAGCGCCTTCTATTTGGTATTTTAAAATTTGAAATCCATTAACCCATTGTGGACCTATTGAAAATTTTGCATTTTTGTGAGTTTTTTTTTTAATATGGGATTATCTCATAAATAGACGTATATCATATATGGTTTTATATTAACTGAATAAAAGGTAGGTCCATAAGTTTTATTTTGATGTATCTCATGACCACTTAACCCTTTCAGAACCGGACATATTTGGTATTTTATCTACATTTTTACCACATAGAAGGCGCTCAAATAAGATTTCCAACGATATATATATATATATTGTAGTTGGGGTTTATATGTGGTTTTCGACCCACAAGAACAATAAAATATTTTTTTAGTTTAATTTTTTTTTTTTATCAAAATACTATCATTTTTATGTAAACTCCCGTCTGTTTTGCAAGTGAAATTATTTTAGGGAAAAAACTAAATTCAAGTGCATTGAAAATTATATTTTTCCCATCTTTTTTTTCCGAAGGAATTTTTATTCATAATTGGAGAATAGGGAGAAGTGAGAAATTTCACGAGGAAATTTTGTTCATAATTGGGCTGATTAATGTTGCTATACGCTCTCAAGATTATATCTTGGACTATTGGTACAAATTTTACTCGCTGAAAAAGTATCGTAAATACTATATGTTGTAAGATATATACATATAGAGTTCGGCGTCGTGACCATATCGTTTTCTGGAACCTTCTTACATTTAAATGCTTTTTATTATGTAATGTTTATTTTCTAATTTATGATTTTGAATTTTAATGTTTATTTTTAATTTTGCTTTTTTGATTTATAATGCAATAAATAAATAAATCGTTTTTCATTATAATCAAGCGTAACTAGTCATCAAGTGTGACCGGTCAATGATGATGTATATATCCATCAAGTGTAGTAAACAGCGGTAGAGTGAGCAGTTCATATATATATTCTATGGTTTACATCACTACAAGATATGCAAGGCAAATCTAATAAGGTGACCTCACGAGCACAGCTGACTTTTATTTTTGAATTCGCCGAATTCGTTAAACTGTCAAAATTGCTTATTTGTTTACAATTGTTAGCTGTCATAAAAACGGACACAAAAATTAATTTTTATTATTTTCCATGAAGTATTTGTATAATTATCAATTTTTTCTGTTATTTATTATGTTTTATTTTAATTAGTATTTTATTTAATTTTTAATGAAATATTTTTGTAAATTGGTACTATATGCCTACTGGGGAAGTCAGCCATTTAAAATAAATGACAACGCGCCATGCGTAGTACCTCGGTGGTGGTGTGGAAAACTACACAACAAAATAACTTAGATCCAAATGCGACCTATGATTAAACCACTACCACTAATTTATACCCTAGCAAACAAATTAGTTCTAAAATCTCCATAGTAAAAAGTACACCTAATTAGAAAATTATGAAATGATTTTTTACTATTTATATTACTATTTATCCTATAAAAGTTAATTAAAATTTATATATGTTCATATTCTGTTAAACTAATTACGGTTTGTTAGACAATTTCAATAACGATGACAATGTTCATTACCTACATTAGAACATACATACCTTACTATTTTTGTTAATTAATTGTATGGTATTTCAAATTCAAAATAGATAACAGTTACTTATTGTACCGGAGTAAAAATCTAATAAAATTAACGAATTTTGTAGTTTTTTGTCGATTTTCTTAATCGCCCTTTAATTTTTTAAAAACACAAATTTATTTCTAAATTTTGCAAAACAAAAATGTCTAAAGTTGATAATTTGTAATGACATTTTAATAGATTTACAAATTTGTCCACCATCCACACATAAGTATATAGTATGTAGTTTCTGTTTTCATTAATACATAATTCTACTAATTGTTGTGCATTACATTCTATAGAGTCTAGCACATAATGTTAGCGAGCAGTTGGAACACGAGAGTAAGATTCCACAAAGTTATTAAGAAAATTTTACGATTGCCATTGCAACAGCTAGACACGATGTATGACGGCATGCTCGCTGGTTGTGCCTTTAAAAAGACAAGTAGTGCCAGGCTTTCCATTCTTCTCATTCGTTATCATATGTTGTTTCTGTTGATGAAAATCCAAAAATGGCGCTAATCCCATACCAATTGCAATTAAAACATGATTTTGTTGATAATTTTCTTCAGTATAGCAAAAGTAGTTGGGCTCCCTAAAGAAGATTTAGGTGTTCTTACAAAATTGCGTATACCCACCAATTTGGGAGTGTTCATTTCACACATACCTGTCATTGAAGGAGTCTTGGGGGAATTGGTTACTATTGTAATTTGTTTCTTAGCTTTGGGTGTCTCCCAAATCTGCTACTTCTTCGCATTCAGGCTTTTCCTTAGGAGTGCATTGAACGTCAGCTTTTGGTGTTTTCAATAACTCAAGCATACCCACCATAAAGGGAGTTTTAGGTAAATCAGCAACAATTTTTATAGATTTCTTTGGTACAATTTGGTTTACAATTTGTATTTATAAATGACAGCTGATTTTGACACTTTGACGAATTTTTTCCAAAAACAAAAAGCATGTTGTTTTTGCCTTGTTGTATTTGTTAGCTATCATTGTTTTTCTTGCAGTGTACTTTTAATATGCCAAGTTGGCAACCCTATTTTTTCTTGAACTAGTAATTACTTGCTTGTACTGAATTGATGTTAAACGTTTGCTTTTAATTTAACCATACTTCTTTTTATACTTTAAATAAATATAATTAATAATCTTATATTTTGCGAGCTTTATTAAATGGTGCAGTCGCGGTAATTTAACAATCAGAAGTGGGATAAAGATATTCACGTGCGAAAAGAAAAAATAGAATTTTTCTTAATACGAACTATTGCTGTGGTATTTGCTGTGAGGAGACGCCAAGTTGTTGCTGTTGTTGTTGAAAGCTGCGGTAGGCGGTTTTTGTTGCAGTTCATGTACGTGTCGCAGTAGGCGGCTTGGGTTTTTGTTGTAGCCGATATACGTTTGGCAGTAGGCGGCTTTTGGTTTTTTTTTTGTTGCTGTAAAGAAGGCGGTTTTTTATTGGCTACTGTTTTTCATCAAGCGGAAAATTTCTTGAAAAGGGCAACAATGAGTGATGATGAACAAGGTTTTGCTGGAAATCAGCAGCATGTATCCAATGACATATTGAATCGTCTTTTGGACCAAAATGCAGAACTGATTCGAGCACTAACGCTTAATAATGCTGGCGCATCTGGTAATGTGGGTACAAACTTTAATGTTGTGCCAGAATTGCACAATTCTATAAAAAAGTTTAATGGGAAGTCATCAGAGTGTGATGCAAATGAGTGGATCGATTCGATTAAGGGGATGGGCGATTTGCATAAATGGTCAGACTCACTTCGCCTTAAACTGGTTCGCTCTAATCTGATTGATGGCGCATCTGATTGGTTCCATTCATTGAAAATAAAAACTTGGGATGAATTTGAAATTGAGTTCACCAGTACCTTTATAGGAACGGTTGGTATGGCGGAACAGTGGTCGGCTCTTTTGAATTATAGACAAGCGAAAAATGAAGATGTCTTTGATTACTATTTTAAGAAGAAGAGACTCTGTGAAAAGTTGAAATTCTCATTTTCTGAAACTAAAACAGAAATACTTCAAGGGTTATACGACCGGGAGTTGAAAACGTTTTTACTTTGTAAGACCAACTGTGACGGTGATCTGTTTTGCGCTTTACTGTAACAAAAGAATTTCTGTTACAAGCAAAATAAGAAAGCAGAAAAAAAAATATAACCTTGATCTTGAAATCATTTTCAAGTTCACCTTATATGGTAACATGCTAATGGAAAGTTTTTTTGTTCTATTTTTGCAAACTGATTAATAGAGCGATTTGTTTGTCTCTTCGTGGTTTATATGAATTCATGATTGTTCATGTATGTATGGGTCAACTACAGTTTGCAATCCTTCTCGTTCTCCCACTCGGTTTTCAGCTATTGGTATTAGCTTGCCCCTTCATTCACTAAATAATCTCACTTACTCTCTCTCCTTTAATATGAGTTGGTATGTTTTTTTTACGAAAAGAGTGAGATTATGAACGAATGTATGTATATCTATGTGCATTAGGGATAAAGAGATAAAAGTTACATAATGACATACATAGGCTATGCAATGAGTGGATGAGCGTAGGTAATAAAAAAAAAAAAACAGGTTTTTTTTTGGGTTGTGCTGGTCAGAAGAAAAAAAGAAAGAATATAATTGGTGTTATAAAGATGACGCCAGAATTAAAAATTCATTCAAGTTCGGGTTAGTGAAGTGGACGTTTATACCACCTTTTATAACTTACAAAAAAAAAATACTACTACTGAATTTGTATTAAAAGAAGTTCAAAAATATTTACAAGATTTTAACAATATATTTAAAATTAAAACAAAAACAGAAAAATTAATTACATAAAACCAACCCTTAAAACATGCATTATTTTGTTTAAAAATCGCACAAATTTTAAAAGGAATAAATTTTTTTTAAAATAAAAAAAAAAAAAAAAACTACAAAAAAAAAAACGAATTGAATTTTATAAACTATTTTTGTAACAACATCATCTTGATAATAGCGAGACAGTAAAATAAAAGAAAAAAATCGCAATTAAAATTTAAAGGAAAAACAAATAAGTAGTGTAAAAGAATCATGAAAATTGTTAACCTCACAACACCTGCACCCATCAGAACAGCAGCAGCCTCTTTAGAAGCGATAGCGCTGCATCGGCCCAACAACTCCATCAATAAGGCGGTAAATTTTATTTATTTGTTTATCAAAAATACACCTAATTTTCCTAAAAAAAAAAATTTTTTGTAAAATATAAATATTTTCAAGTTAAAATTTTTTTTAATTAAATCTTAAAATTTTGCTAGATATAAAATTGTGCTAATTAAAGAAAAAAAAATTTGTTTTATATAGAATTGATTAAATATAAAATTTGGCTAAAAATAAAATTTTCTAAATAAAAATTTTCTAAATGTACAATTTTTCTAAAAGAAAGTTTCGAAACATAAAAATTTTCTAAATATAAAAAAATTTTTTTCTAATTATAACATTACACTAAATTTAAAATTTTTCTAAAGGTAAAATTTTCCTAAATATAAAATTACATGCTTAAGAAATTTACAGTATACCAAAATCAATGTACATTTACCGCTATTTTTTTATATATAACAACCACTGTCAGAAAAGGTACAGTACCGAAAAGAACTAACAAAAATAGAATTTAAATACAAATTTTCTAGCAATGTTTAAATGGTCAAACAAACTTACCTAAAAATTTTAAATAAAATTTTCTAACAAAAAGAAAATTAAATCAAATTTTCCAAACATAAAGTTCTTCTAAATGTAAAATTTAGACACGAAAAAAAGAAAAAAATATTTTTTTTCTAAATTAAGAATTTTGCTATATATAAAACTTGGCTAAAGATAAAATAAAATTTTGCTAAAATAAAATTTTGCTAAGTAAAGAAAAAAAAATTTTTTTTTCGCTAAATGTAAAATGTTGTTAATTATAATTTAAATTTTAAAACACCTTAACATGAAGGTAAAATAAAGGACCTTTTTTTTTGTTAAACCCAAGGTAGAAAACCAAACCAAACCAAACTCTTTTCATTTATGTGGGTTACCTCCAAGTAAGATGGAGTCGAGGTAACATGGTTGGGAGGGCAAAAGGGGCAGAACACCTAGTCCCCAATCCCAAGGTAAGTATGGCCATCCATCCATTTAGCATCAGTTTAGACAGTTTTTTTTGTGTAAATCGCACGTGAAATACTGTAGTGCGGTTTCCCTGGGCCTGAGCAAGACCCCACCCATCCGGCGAGCTAGGCCCCTACGCCAGCACGTGCGACCAGCAAAGGCTCAGGGAAACGGAAGCGGATCTTCCACCCCAACCGTACCATTACAGAAATGGCGCCCAACGTGGGGCCTGAACAACAATAGTCCATTTTTTCTAATTTTTATTTGAATTTTTCCTAAAGGGGAACTTAATAATTTATATTAAATTTTAACATCAGTGCACCGGGTAAGCACTTATTGTTCCTCAACACATTTTTTTTTTTCTTAAGTGTCCTAAATTTCATGCCTCGTTTCAATTTCTGGAATTTCAATTAAATATGGGTAAATCGCTATTTATATTGACCGAAATTGAAACTGGCTTTGACAATTTAGTTCACCCTACAAACATCTAATTTATTTTTGGTGATTTTTAATTTGCATTAGTCATTAAGGATTGTTCCCGGAATACAAGAACTTCGTTCTACATGAACCGGTTACTTGTCCGAAACAATTTTTATAGTACCGAAATAGCAGCAAATAATCGGGAAAACTTAAAATCACAAGTTTAAAAAAAATTTTTATTTTTTGATGGATGGACATACTTACTTACGGATTTTTTTAAATGATTGGTTTGGTTTGGGATAACTACATTGGGTTGACAATTTATTGAAATTTTTTTTTGAAAATATATTGAAAAGTATATTGAAAATTTTTTGTGAAAATCTTTATGAAGTTTATATGGAAAATTATGATTGAAATTTTTTTTTGAAACCTTTTGAAATTTTATAGTGAAAATTAAATTTTGAAAAATATAGTGAAAAGCTATATTGAAAATTAAAGTATTGAAAAATTATATTGAAATACTACATTGAATTATATTAAATTTATATTGAAAATTATATATTAAAAAATTTATTAACAATTTATTGAATTATAACTCTAATGAAAAGTATATTGAAAATTATATTAAAATTTTATATAGAAATTTTGAAAATTTGTTGAAAATTAATTTTGAAATTTGAAAAGACTTTTTCTGAACTTTAATTTTGAAATTTTTATTAACTTTAATGGAACTTATATTGAAACTTTTGATAATTTTTTTTAAATTTAAGTCTGCTTTGAAACGTTATTGAATTTTTGAAAATTTAAATTTTGAAACCTATTTAAAATTAATTTTGTACATTTTGCGTGGGTTCGATTAGAACTCAAACTTTTTGACAATTTGCATTTTTTACACTTGCCATTTAACTTTATTGTATTGTTCGATTGGAACTCAAATATTTTGTTCAACTGTACTTAACTTACAAAAACTTCACACACTCCACAGCCTTACATTCTTTCGATTAGAATTTTTTTTAATCAATTTGACGCGTGTCATTAAATATTTCCCATTAACTTCTTTTGAACTTTACCAGCTCAGCCCAACTCAACGTTAACCTGCTCATTTTTTTTACAGCCTATATTTGTTCTATGAGAACACATTGAATTTCATTTATATCATTAAATTGTGTAACATCTCATTACCTTTGCAATCATTGTCGTTATACCAACACTCGTTCATTCTTTCATATCGTCCGAATATATTTTCGTTAAAATTGTTATCTTTAGTCCAACTCTCATTCGTTCATACCTTTCATTCGTTATATTGTCCGAATATATATTCGTTTAAAATTTTTATATTTAGTCCGAAATTATGGCGGTACGACATAGTCCAGGAAGTTTAGCTTCGGCTTTGGCTGAGAACGTTTGTTTGATATGCCAAGAAAGTTACGATCATACCAGTAACTTAGTTTCTACCAGGTGTAGACACATTTTCCACCACGAGTGCCTTTTTAATTTTCTAAACGTTTCGACTTGTTGTCCGCAGTGTAACAAAACTGTCACTAAAAACAGTTTATTAAAATATTCCGTCCGAGTTAATGATGAAAGTTTACCAGTTAATACTGGAACGATTCCGAAATCCGCGGAAAGAATTTTATCCGGCAGAAGGCAAAGAAACGAAGAATTCAATGCCAACCGAAATATTTCACCAGGTCAGACTAGTGGTGAAGGAAGAGATAGCTTGGAAGATCGAATTAGATCGAAAATTGAAAACAGCTTTCAAGGTGAAATAAATAAGCTTCACGCCGTAGTGGAAAGATTGTCCCAGCAATTCTCAAGCGTAAACATTAGCGCAACCAGAGAACCTGAATGGCCTAGAGAAATCTTTTCGAATGCGTCCGTCCCTCGAAATTTTTCAGCACCGTCTATTCACCAAGTTCCCCATGAACCTACTTTTGTCCCTCCGCGTAATATTAGGCCTCCTTCTACTCACCCGTCCGTAACAGCAAGTCGTGAGAGAGCTTCGTTATCGTCCGTTGCCCTTAACAATAGTGGGAAGATTGCAAGTCTGATTAATAGTTGGAACATAACGTTTAATGGAAATTCCTCAGGGTTGCCGGTAGAGAAATTCATTTATATGATAAATTCGTTAACAAAAGATAGCTTAGCGGGAGATTTCAGGTTACTAAGTGACCATTGTCACATTTTGTTTACGTCCAAAGCTAAAGAATGGTATTGGAGATATCGCAGCACCGTAAATAGAATAGAATGGGAAGATTTGTGCCGAGCGTTGAAAAATCATTTTAGCGATCATTTGTCTGATTTAGATATCAGAGAAATGATCAGGGATAGGAAACAAAACGCTAATGAGAGCTTCGACGATTTCCACCATTCTATTCTTCAGCTTTGCGATCGTCTAAGATATCCGCTAAGCGAACCTGAGTTGACCGAAATTTTAAGGAGAAATTTAAGACCTCATTTGAGGAGAGAATTGTTCTACCTCCAAATTGACAATGTCTCCCATTTACGCCATTTGGTTTTGCGACGAGAAGCACTGAGTTTTGAACTCGACCGAGCCCCGAAAAATTTTAGAAAACAAATTAATGAAATTGACGTGGAGGATGAATTTTTCGAGGAAGACCCACCTGAAGAAGTTTGCGAGGTCCGCAAACCAAAAGAAGACCCTGCTAAACGCAAAATTAATATCTGCTGGAACTGTAGAAAAGAAGGCCACAGATATACGGACTGTCTCGAAGACAGAACCGTATTCTGTTATGGATGTGGTTCCGTAGGTGTCTACAGACCCCAATGCGAAACGTGTCAGGGAAACTTCAAGGCGAGCGGCAGCCACAACACCAGCTTCCGCTCGAGGATGAATTAAGTTCCCCTTCAAGCGAAAACATCATTGATAACGTTATCCACCCCGCAGAAATTTTAAAGACCAGCTCTGACGGTAGCACACAAACCGATTTCACCGATTTTACCAAGTTTACCATTTTGAAAAATGACAAGGAAAAGTCTAAACCAATTTTATTTCCAATCAAGCCATATCATGAGAGAGTTAGATTATACGAGTTAGCTAGAAAACGAATTTTCTGCGAATCGATTAACACCCCAGCGAAATTTAACACGCAAATTCCTAAAGTAAAAAGAAATACGCTACGAATTAGAATTTTTTATAAAATGTTAAAATTAAACAAGTTTAAGGTTAAAAGTTGCATTGAATCTATTGAGAAGTCAAGATCTGACATAAGACCCTATATCCAAATTGAAATTTTTGGAATGAAATTATTAGGCCTTTTAGATTCAGGCGCCTCTTTATCTTGCATAAGTGGTTCCGCTGCCAAAACTTTTCTTGGTAAAAATTTACCTTTTAAAAAATTTTCTAATTTCGTAGAAGCAGCTGGCGGTCAGCAATATAAAATTTTAGGTTTCGTAGAAACAAATATTACTTATCGAAATATAACCAAACTAGTTCGTTTGTATATAATACCCGACTTAACTCATGATGTATACTTAGGTATCGATTTTTGGCACGCCTTTGGACTTATGTCTATGATTTTTGGGAACAGCCCGTTAAAAATAGAAGAGCTTAATCAAGTTTGTGAGGAGAATATTTTAACTAATGAGCAAAGACAAAGATTAGATCAAATTATAAAGATTTTTCCAGATTTTGACAAAGAAGGGTTAGGGAAGACCACCATTATTGAACATTCAATAGAAATAGAGCCAGGAGTTAGGCCTATCAAGCAGAGGTATTTTTCTGTTTCTCCAGCCGTAGAAAAGAAAATACATGACGAAGTTGATCGCATGTTAGAGCTGGGAGTGATAGAAACAGCCCCTCCTACTTCTTGGAGCAGTCCTGTAGCTTGCGTCCAGAGAGAAGGAAAGTTTAGACTTTGTCTTGACTCTCGAAAATTAAATAGTGTAACTATTCGCGATGCCTACCCTCAACCCAAAATCAACGGAATTTTATCAAGATTACCTAAAGCTGAATTTATTTCATCTTTGGATTTAAAACATGCGTTTTGGCAAGTTAGTTTAGAAGAAAATTCTCGCGACAAGACAGCTTTTACTGTTCCCAATAGGCCCTTATATCGATTTAAAGTAATGCCTTTTGGTTTAACCAATGCACCCCAGACCCTTTGCCGATTAATGGATGTAATTATTCCACCGCATCTTAAGAATCGAGTCTTCGTTTATTTAGACGATTTGCTCTTAGTAAGCGATGATTTCGAAGAACATATTTCTTTATTGCTCGAAGTAGCACAATTAATTCGCAAAGCCGGTCTGACGTTAAATATTGCAAAATGCAAATGGTGCATGAAGGAAGTCCGATATTTAGGTTATATAATTGGTTCTGGGTGTATAAAACCTGACCCCAGCAAAGTTTCCGCCATTAAAGGGTTAACTGAACCAAAATCAGCTAAAGAGGTTCGCCAATTTTTAGGTCTCGTAGGTTGGTACCGACGATTTTTGGAAAATTTTGCATCCCTAACTAGTCCGTTAACTGACCTTACAAAAAAATGTAAAACGTTTGTCTGGAACCCTGAAGCGCAAAAATCCTTTGATTTAATCAAAGAAAAATTAACCTCTGCTCCGTTATTAATAACACCGAATTTCGAACGACCTTTCATCATATCTTGTGATGCTTGCAAGACAGGAGTCGGTGGAGTTTTGGCTCAAGAAGATGAAAATGGTGTCGAAAGGCCCATTGCATTTTTTTCGCACAAATTAAATAGAGCCCAACAGAACTACTCTATCACCGAACTCGAAGGTCTTGCAGCCGTGTTGAGTATCGAAAAATTTAGAGAGTATGTAGAAGGTCACGAATTTTGTGTCATTACGGACCACGCTTCACTAAAATGGTTAATGCGTCAAGCAGACCTAAATGGCCGGCTAGCTCGTTGGTCTATGAAACTGCAAGGTTTTAATTTTTCTATTTTACACCGTAAGGGAAGTGAACATATTGTTCCCGATGCATTATCGAGGTTACCGTCCGAAAATGAAAACCCCTTGAATTTTACAAACATTGACAGCTTAGATACGGTAGAACCAGAGATAGATTTATCTTCTCCATATTTTTCATCAGGACAATATATTAAATTGATCGCTGATATCGAAAACAATCAAAATCGTTTGCCCGATTTAAAGGTCGTAGATGGTTTCATCTATAAACGCGTAGAGTTTTCACGCGATGAATTTTCAGAGGCTCGATCATGGAAGTTGTGGGTTCCACAGGAACTTACCTCTTGTGTGATCGAACGCGCTCATAATCCACCCATGTTTGCACATGGAGGTGTGGGAAAAACCCTCGAACGATTGAGGCGAAATTTTTATTGGCCCAATATGGCTACTCAGGTTAGATCCTTTGTATTAAGTTGCGACATTTGCAAACAAAGCAAAGCGCCAAATTTTATTTTAAAACCACCTATGGGTATTCAAGCCAAATCGGCTAGACCTTTTCAAAGGTTATATTTAGATTTTATTGGACCTTATCCACGGTCAAAAGCTGGCAATGTAGCAATTTTTTTGGTATTAGACCATTTCACCAAATATCCCCTATTTAAAGCCTTACGTAAAATGTCAACCAATTCGGTAATAGATTTTCTTGAAAAAAATGTCTTTCATTTATTCGGCGTGCCTGAAGTCGTTATTACAGACAACGGTTCTCAATTTAGATCCTCACTTTTTGAAAGTTTTTTAACGAAATATGGAGTAAAACATATTTTCACAGCCGTTTATTCACCCCAATCTAATAATTCTGAACGAGTTAATCGATCCATTATCGCTGGAATACGTTCGTATCTAGGAAAAGATCAGCGTATGTGGGATACGAATTTGAGCCAAATAGGAGTTGCTTTGAGAAGCTCATATCACAGTTCATTAGGTTTTTCACCGTATTATGTTCTGTTTGGACACCAAATGGTTACTCACGGACAATCCTATGAAGTCTTTAAAACGTTGGATTTATTAGAAGAAGGTTTAGATGTGGTAGATAACTCCGACAAATTACATTTTGTTCGACAAAAAGTGAAGGAAAATTTAGAAAGAGCCTATGACGCCAATAAGAAAACCTACGATCTGAGAACTAGGGCTGTTCATTTTTCAGAAGGTGAAGTTGTGTACCGACGAAATTTTTCGCAGAGCAATAAAGCTGCTGCTTATAATTCTAAACTTGCCCCTAAATTTTTGAAGGCCAAAATTTTAAAGAAAATTGGTTACTGTAATTATAAATTGGTGGATTTAGCCGGAAAAGACCTTGGCATGTATCACGCGAAAGATTTGCAAAAAGCCAATGCGTAAATACCCTACATATCCGTTTTCAGTTGATTTTTCTTTTCAAGGAAATCAAAACCATCTGTTTTGTGACGGTGATCTGTTTTGCGCTTTACTGTAACAAAAGAATTTCTGTTACAAGCAAAATAAGAAAGCAGAAAAAAAAATATAACCTTGATCTTGAAATCATTTTCAAGTTCACCTTATATGGTAACATGCTAATGGAAAGTTTTTTTGTTCTATTTTTGCAAACTGATTAATAGAGCGATTTGTTTGTCTCTTCGTGGTTTATATGAATTCATGATTGTTCATGTATGTATGGGTCAACTACAGTTTGCAATCCTTCTCGTTCTCCCACTCGGTTTTCAGCTATTGGTATTAGCTTGCCCCTTCATTCACTAAATAATCTCACTTACTCTCTCTCCTTTAATATGAGTTGGTATGTTTTTTTTACGAAAAGAGTGAGATTATGAACGAATGTATGTATATCTATGTGCATTAGGGATAAAGAGATAAAAGTTACATAATGACATACATAGGCTATGCAATGAGTGGATGAGCGTAGGTAATAAAAAAAAAAAAACAGGTTTTTTTTTGGGTTGTGCTGGTCAGAAGAAAAAAAGAAAGAATATAATTGGTGTTATAAAGATGACGCCAGAATTAAAAATTCATTCAAGTTCGGGTTAGTGAAGTGGACGTTTATACCACCTTTTATAACTTACAAAAAAAAATACTACTACTGAATTTGTATTAAAAGAAGTTCAAAAATATTTACAAGATTTTAACAATATATTTAAAATTAAAACAAAAACAGAAAAATTAATTACATAAAACCAACCCTTAAAACATGCATTATTTTGTTTAAAAATCGCACAAATTTTAAAAGGAATAAATTTTTTTAAAAATAAAAAAAAAAAAAAAAACTACAAAAAAAAAAAACGAATTGAATTTTATAAACTATTTTTGTAACAACATCATCTTGATAATAGCGAGACAGTAAAATAAAAGAAAAAAATCGCAATTAAAATTTAAAGGAAAAACAAATAAGTAGTGTAAAAGAATCATGAAAATTGTTAACCTCACAACACCTGCACCCATCAGAACAGCAGCAGCCTCTTTAGAAGACAACCATGGCGACAGGCGATAGCGCTGCATCGGCCCAACAACTCCATCAATAAGGCGGTAAATTTTATTTATTTGTTTATCAAAAATACACCTAATTTTCCTAAAAAAAAAAAAAATTTTGTAAAATATAAATATTTTCAAGTTAAAATTTTTTTTTATTAAATCTTAAAATTTTGCTAGATATAAAATTGTGCTAATTAAAGAAAAAAAAATTTGTTTAATATAGAATTGATTAAATATAAAATTTGGCTAAAAATAAAATTTTCTAAATAAAAATTTTCTAAATGTACAATTTTTCTAAAAGAAAGTTTCGAAACATAAAAATTTTCTAAATATAAAAAAATTTTTTTCTAATTATAACATTACACTAAATTTAAAATTTTTCTAAAGGTAAAATTTTCCTAAATATAAAATTACATGCTTAAGAAATTTACAGTATACCAAAATCAATGTACATTTACCGCTATTTTTTTATATATAACAACCACTGTCAGAAAAGGTACAGTACCGAAAAGAACTAACAAAAATAGAATTTAAATACAAATTTTCTAGCAATGTTTAAATGGTCAAACAAACTTACCTAAAAATTTTAAATAAAATTTTCTAACAAAAAGAAAATTAAATCAAATTTTCCAAACATAAAGTTCTTCTAAATGTAAAATTTAGACACGAAAAAAAGAAAAAAATATTTTTTTTCTAAATTAAGAATTTTGCTATATATAAAACTTGGCTAAAGATAAAATAAAATTTTGCTAAAATAAAATTTTGCTAAGTAAAGAAAAAAAAATTTTTTTTTCGCTAAATGTAAAATGTTGTTAATTATAATTTAAATTTTAAAACACCTTAACATGAAGGTAAAAAAAAGGACCTTTTTTTTGTTAAACCCAAGGTAGAAAACCAAACCAAACCAAACTCTTTTCATTTATGTGGGTTACCTCCAAGTAAGATGGAGTCGAGGTAACATGGTTGGGAGGGCAAAAGGGGCAGAACACCTAGTCCCCAATCCCAAGGTAAGTATGGCCATCCATCCATTTAGCATCAGTTTAGACAGTTTTTTTTGTGTAAATCGCACGTGAAATACTGTAGTGCGGTTTCCCTGGGCCTGAGCAAGACCCCACCCATCCGGCGAGCTAGGCCCCTACGCCAGCACGTGCGACCAGCAAAGGCTCAGGGAAACGGAAGCGGATCTTCCACCCCAACCGTACCATTACACAACATCGACTCAAATGCGTTGCTGGTGGATATTCGTGAATTTTATAAAACGATGGGTGCACAGGTTAATAACCAAAGAGATCGTGGTGCTTTCAACGCAAAGTCCGTAAAGCAGGAGAATATCAATAAGGAACCAATTCCAAAAGAAAAGAAGGATATTGCTGATGTGACTTGTTATCGTTGTAATTTAAAGGGGCACTTCAGACAAAATTGTACGTCACCTGTGGTATGTTTAAAATGTAAGAAACCTGGACACGTTAAGAAAAATTGTCCTTCGGAAAATAACCTTGGCGATAAGAAGAGGAACCAGCCAAGCGTTTCATCGAATAACTGTGCCATTGCAAAAAATCAAGATGGTAAAATTTGTTTGGATCAAAAATATTTTTTTGACGCTGTAGTTAATGGTAAAACGGTTAAATCATATGTTGATTTTGGAAGTCAGTGTGTTATGATGAGGGAGTCAGCAGCAAAAGATTTAAATTTTGAGGTGGTAGCGGCTCCTACTGATATGGTAATCAGAGGTGTAGGTGGTAGTATGACAACTCCTTTAGGCATGTTTAATGCGGTATTGAAGGTCGATCAAGCTGTTGCTAATGTTGATATACCATTGTTGATTGGACAACCATTCACTGAGCAGCCACACGTTGTATATTACAAAAGAGGAGATTATTTACGAATATTTGAACATGTTGATTTGCCTGAAAACGATTTAAATCGAATTGAAATTCCGAATCTTCCAAAATTGAAAACTAGTTTATGGGTTAAAGAGGCTACAGTTTTACCCCCGAATCATGTTGGTTTTGTTTCAGTGTTAACTGGTGAAACTATAAATGAATGCCAGGACGTTTTTATAAATTCAACTACTAACAGAGGTGGTTGTATTATTCCAGCTTGTGTCATTAATGGTAATGCTGATGGTTTTGTTGTGCCTGTTTTGAACGTTTATATTACTGACATAGTCTTCAATGAAGGTGAACGTGTTACTAAGGGTGAGTGATGTATTTATGATGAAACAGTAGTGAATAATACATCTGATGGTGACGATGAGCTGTTTGGCGATTTAATAGTGGTAGACCCAGATATACCTGTTGATTATAAAACGAAATTATTGGATATTGTACAACAATATAGAGACTGTTTTGCTGTTTCAGCATTGGGCAATTTACGTTTTACGATCGCAATGGGATATTTTGATGATATCCTTATACCATCGCCAACTGTTGATGAATGCATTGAAAATCTGAAAATTGTTTTAGATGCCTTAAGACGAGCCGATTTAAAACTGAATATACGTAAGTGCAAATTTTTGATGACCAGTATAGAGTATTTGGGTTATGAAATTTGTAACGGAGTTATTACTCCAAGTCAACTGAAATTAAATGCTGTTATTGATTTTAAACGCCCTACTACAGTCCACGAAATTCATCAGTTCATTGGTTTAACCAGTTATTTTCGTAATTTTATCAAAGACTACGCAACTTTGGCAAGGCCTTTAACCCGATTAACGAAAAATGAAGTCGTTTGGAGATGGGGCGATGAAGAAGAAAATGCTTTTGTAAATTTGAAGAAATGTTTGACGGAGAAACCTGTTTTAAGTATTTATTGTAAAGACGCAGAAACTGAAGTTCACACGGATGCGTGTAAAGATGGTTTAGCCGGTATTATTGTTCAAAAACAAACAGATGGTAAGTTTCATCCCATTGCGTACGCAAGTCGACAGACTACTAAAGAAGAATCACGTTATCATTCAACTGAATTGGAAGCATTAGCCGTTGTTTGGGTGCTGGAACGTTTTCGAGTATACTTAATTGGAATCCCGTTTGTTGTTAAGACTGATTGTAATGCTGTCAGAAGTTCTATGTCGAAAAAAGATATTTTACCAAGAATTGGACGGTGGTGGTTGAAACTGTCAGAGTACGATTTCGAAATACAACATACCCCTGGTACCGAAAATAGACATGCCGATGCTCTGAGCCGTAATCCAACCGGATTGCCAGAAAATACTCCAACGGTGGCTGATGTTAGTGTTCTCTACTCAAGTTTGGACACAACGGATTGGGTGACACTTTTACAACAAAGCGACCCGAAAATACAAAATATCATTGAAGTTCTTCAGAAACAAAATGAATTGACTAAAGATGACTTACGTATCCAAGGCGAATTCAAAATTGTGAATGGTCGAGTATATAAGGTGGAGAATGATAAAGTTTACTTGTATATCCCTGACAATGCCAGATATAAAATCGTTCAGACATGTCATGATGAATTGGGACATGTAGGTGTTGACAAAGCTGTTTCCAAGATTAAGAAGAAATATTGGTTCCCCAGACTCAGAAATTATGTCAAACGATTTGTCGGTGCGTGCTTTGAGTGTTTGTATCACAGACAACCTGCCGGTAGAAAACAAGGATTTTTGCATCCAATTGATAAAATTGGTATACCTTTTCATACACTGCATGCTGATCATTTGGGTCCATTTGTGAGAGGCAAATATGGCAATCTGTATATTCTGGTGATAATAGACGGGTTCACAAAATTTTGTATTTTAGAGCCTGTGCGCAATGTGAAGAGCGAAACAACAGTTCGAGCGTTTACAGATGTGGTGGCCTTGTTTGGAATGCCAAATCGTATTATTACGGATAGAGGCACAGCTTTTACTGGTTCACCATTCGAGAAGATGTGTAAGGAGAAAAATATTGTTCATGTTTTAAATGCAACCGCGACACCGAGAGCCAATGGTCAATGTGAACGATTGAATCGAACCATAACTCCTATGTTATCAACTTTGTGCCGAAAACCAAATGGTAGTGATTGGGATCAACATATTGGTCTCGTACAATGGAGTGTTAATAACACTGTGCATAGCGTATTGAAAACGACACCTTTTAAATTGCTTTTTAATTATGAACCGAGAAGACTGATACCAAATAAATTAGATGATGTTATACCACATAATGAAAATGAAGACGATATAAATGAATTGCGTCATAAAGTGATCGAACGTATTAGAGATGATCAAGATAAACAGAGATTACAATTCAACAAGAGAAGATGCGAAGCTCAAACTTATATGCCTGGTGACTCTGTTATGATACGACGTGATCCTGGTGGTACTGGAGAGTCTACAAAACTTTTACCTCTGTATAAGGGTCCGTATATGGTAACCGAAGTTTTACCTAATGATCGTTACCGTGTTGCCGATTTCCCAGACATCCAACGTACACAACGATTCTATGAAGGTGTGGTCGCAGCCGAAGATATGAAACGAATAGTAGCTCCTCCTGATCCCATTGATGATGCAGAAGCGTCTGAAGAGGAAATTTTGGAACCTCGTAGACCAACACGAAATAGACGAACACCTAGATATCTAGACGACTATGAGCCGTAACTGGATCGAGGTCGATCCTGCTTGAAGGATGGCCGAATTGTTTTTCTTGCAGTGTACTTTTAATATGCCAAGTTGGCAACCCTATTTTTTTCTTGAACTAGTAATTACTTGCTTGTACTGAATTGATGTTAAACGTTTGCTTTTAATTTAACCATACTTCTTTTTATACTTTAAATTAATATAATTAATAATCTTATATTTTGCGAGCTTTATTAAATGGTGCAGTCGCGGTAATTTAACATATTTGTTGCCGTGGCGATGTCACCTTATTAGATTCGCCTTGACGTTGTTTTTTTTGTTTGTAGGCGAACGGTGTAGAAATTAAAAAATTTTCTTTGTTTTTTTTGCTTCAAGTTGAAGCACTCGTTTATTCACAGACAAAAGAATACTGAATTCTCAAAGTAAAAAATACATAATATAAAAATACAAAATAAAGCTCCACTTGCACAATTATGGCAAAAACAGCGAGACGCGACGTCAGCGTTTTATTTATGTTTTCGAATGTTTGTTGGTCTCATTTTCATACTGATGACACTGCATCAGTCGTTGCGCGTGTTTTGTTTTTTTTTTGAACAAATGTGTTGTTAACTCCTCCACCCTTAAATACGATCGTCCACGATCGTTTAAAAATAAGGCAAGTCATGCAATCTGCTCGATTTTGGCCTTTGTTCTTCTATTTGTAGAACGCTTGTAGATGCCAAATCAATGTTGTTGCAGGTTTTCTCAGAATTTTTATGATCACCCAAATTATCAAGCTAGTCGTGATCAGAAATGTAATGATCATTCCAATATTGGTAACCCATGCTCCCTTCCTTATGCTATGAATGGTTTTTATGTTATTAAAATGTAATTCCTGAAGTGACTCCAGGGACAATATATTTAATCTCCTTTCTTCAGTTGGAGTTACTTGCATGGTGGCTGGGATTGGTATCAGTTGAGGTGCTTCTAAATTTTGATAAGTGTTGTCACCGATCGTTATCGTGCCATTGTCGAACTTAATGAGGAATGTGCCACTTAATTCGTACGTTATATTATTGGCTGTAATCATTCTACTTGCATTATTCAGGAGGATAACTCCTTCTGAAATTTCATCAAAACGTGATATATGATGGGCTGTGCTTATTGTGCATGAGGATTTTTTTCCAAATAAAATATTTCTAATACAATTGTCTGTACTTAAATCTAACAATTGGTTTTTCTTACATATTTTAATTTTATTACAACTTTTACAATTATCTTTTTATAGCGTAAATTTCATTTTCATTTATCAATATTTCATTAAAATTTATATTTATTATGGAATCATTTTTTATAATAGGTTTTACAATCATATCTTTATATAAAACAGAATTTGTTATGGGAATTTTAACAATATACAAAAGGTTTGTACCATTACTTAAAACATTAATAGTTGCCAATTCTAATGCCTCTTCAATATTACTGAATGGCATATTTTCTTTTAATTGGTTCATCGTTAATATCATTTCTTTTTTATTCAACAAAAATGAGTTTATTACATTAATTTTTGCCCATTGTATGGCATATTTAATATTTATAATTCCTTCTTTAGCTAATCTTATTTTATTTCTTATTATTTCAATATTTTCATCTATAATATATAATTATCTTTCCGTATTGCATTTGAAAATTTATTTATTAATTAGTAATATTATTCAATTGATTGGCAAAATCTGTATTTATTACTACCTGCTTATTATTATTACTGATTATCTCGTCTAATGTCTTATAAATCAACTTAGCATCGTCATGACCAGGCCATCCGCCAATAAATTTCCAAATTTTGCCTATAACATTGATGGATCTAATTTGTCTCCCTGGTGTCACATTTTTAAGAGTATCCAGCAGATCCATAGTCTGGTGTAACTCGTAATACATTGTCGGGTAAAGTGAATTCGTTTTAGGTATGTAATTATCCACGTAATGTTTTGTCCTCTGTAAAATGTCATCATAAGAGCTAAGATTTATTGGGTGTATAAACTTGAATGTCCCGTCCTGAATTTTCCCGTATCCGTTACCTATGGTCACAACATATGAGTCCGTGTAATTAAGTATCTGTACTTCCGCCCTCAGCATTGGCAAAGCCAACCTAAAAAACAAGAAGACAAAAAGAATTTCTCAGTTTCAATTTCGTATATGGTCTTTATGCACTATTCTGTGGGATTCTGTTAATATAGTGCTTTTTCTATTTTCTTTAACTACTTCTTCCTTATATCGAGCTGACAGTTTTGAGCCCAATCTTTTATTTGTTCTAACATAAATCTTCTGACCCGGTGTATAATCCTTAAATGGTTTCCTTTTCTTATTGTGAACCTTCTTATCCTTTTCCTGTTTTCTCACTATTGCTTCTATGATTTCTCTTCTTGCCATTTCATATTGTTCTGGGCTGGTGCTAACCTTTCTTCCAAAAAACAACTCTATTGGTCTCTTACCAGTCGTAGAGTGTATGGTGCAATTATATTCATAAACTGCTCTGTCCAACAATTCCTCGAAACTTCTATGTGTCTTTTCCGTTCTCAAGCAACGCATAATTTCAGCCAAAGTGGAACGAAAACGTTCAACCTGGCCATTCACAGTACTCTTATATGGAGGAGTTCTAAAAATTAATATATTCAGTTGATCCTCGATCATAAATTGAATCGAATCCGAATTCAAGGCCTTTTCATTATCTACAACAACGATTTTAGGCACTCCAAAGTTGAACAAAATTTTTCGCAATGGTTCTCTAATATCAGCGATTGATCTTGAATCTATTGTCATCCATCGCCTGAGCGTATTTTGTCAGTTTATCTATTGCAGTTAGTGTTAGATGTTTTTCAGTGGACCAAATATCTATGTGTAATATTTCCCCAGCATATTGAGGAATTGGAGTGGATGATATATTAGACTTGTTAGGATGGCGATCATATTTTCCCTCCTTACAGACCTTACATTGAGCTATTATGCTATTAAATTTGTCACTCATTTTCGGAAAATAGAATTTTTCAATAAGTTGCATCTTATTTTCTTTAGCATTTCTATGCGCTCTTTTATGGACCTTCAAGCATTCTTCCTCCTGCCTAAGTGCGTCAGTTAAGTCTTCAACCCGAGTCTGTGTATATCTAATTCTATATCGCGCGAGGTGAAGTGGGTATATTCTTTGTATTTTTCCCATTATACTCTCGCAAGTAGTCAAACTATTGATCACACCCGGATTAAGATATCTCTTCAGAATTCTCAAAATATCATCATCCGAAAAGCTTGGAGCCGTAATAATGTGTCTATGAAATCTTGGGAAAGGTAGTTTGAATTGATATTCAGATGTTTCCCCCACAAGGATAAAAACTTGGTTTTTAAAAACATTGACGGGACATTCAACCGAAGGTATCAAATTTTCTCCGGAACTGTCATCGCTGTGCACTGTAGCCGTCAAGGAATTGACATGGATAGCATCCTCATGTGGAGGTCTGGACAAGGCATCAGCAACCACATTACTTTTGCCTGGCTTATAATGGAGTTCATAGTTATATTCCTCCAATATTGCTTTTCATCGTTTCATTTTGGCGTTATTGTTCTTGTTGCTTAAAGCGTAAGTGAGAGGTTAATGGTCTGTAAATATAATGACCCGAGCATGACCGTAAAGGTAATTTCGTAGTGAATCTAAAGCCCAAATTATGGCTAACAGTCTTACTAAGGGATCACGATATAAATGTAATTGGACTATTTTCCTGGCTCAGTACAGCTCCTATCGCATAGTTTGAAGCGTCCGTCGTTAGTTCAAAATCCTTATTAAAATGTGGGTAAGTCAATATAACGTCCCTTGATGCCAAAATATTCTTTATCCTGTTGAATGCCGTTTTGGTCGAATCATCAAGCTCTATCACCTTCCTACTTGATTGGTTTCGGGACACTCGTCCCTCTTACCCTCTTAAGAGGCCCGTCAGGGGTTTTGCTATCTTAGCATAATCCTTAACAAATCGGCGGTAATAGCCTGATAGGCCGAGAAAAGATCGGAGATCCTTCAATGTATTAGGATATGGAAAACTTAAAATTGTTTCAACCTTTTTTTGATTAGTCCGTACGCCTTGAGGAGAAATGATGAAACCCAAAAACTCAACTTCATCTTTAAAAAATTCACACTTATCTAGTTGAACCTTCATGTTAGCCTCATGCAAGGTTCGAAATACCTCATTAATGTCTTTAATATGCTGGTCCTCGTTTGGACTAAATATAATGATATCGTCTATATAGACGTAACATCTTTCTCCGATATGAGAACGCAGAATATCATCTAACGCGCGTTGGAATATAGCGGGTGCGTTTTTCAGTCCAAAGGGTAAGCGAGTAAACTCGTATTTACCATTATTAATTGAAAAGGCGGTTTTCTCTATGTCCTTCTGTTTCCAGGGTATTTGGTGGAAAACACTTTTTAAATCTAGTACTGTAAAATATTTGCTCTTGCCTAATTGAGCAAGTACCTCATTGATCTCAGGCAATGGATATTTGTCTGCGACTGTAATTGAATTTAATTTCCTGTAATCTATGACCATTCTAAATTTTCTTTCCCCACTTGCATCAAGCTTTTTTGGAACAATCCACACCGGTGAATTGTAAGGAGACTTTGATGGTCTAATAATACCATCGTCCAATAAAACTTTTACCTGTGACTCAATTTCGCCCTTTAGGCTCATAGGGTAAGGATATGTTTTGGAATATATTGGGTCCTCAGACTTCGTCCGTATTTCTCCAATTATTTTCGTAGTATACGTCAGTTTTTCGTCGGGGGCTTGAAAAAGGTTAGAATATGTTGAAACGATTTTCCTCAACCCATTTTTTTGTCCCTGTGTCATATGATCAGTGCGAAGTGAACTCGCGTTTATACTATCAGCTGGATGTTCTTTAAGTAAAATTTTCCTACCCTGTCCTATTGTCATATAACTATATGTAGTATGTATAATGGCATCGAGGTCCTTCAGGGTATCATTTCCAACAATGCCGTGAAAAGCCTTTAGTTCGGGCAGTAGAAAAATTTTTTTGGGACGTCCGTACGTCCAAAAAGAACGTGTTCACATGATAGCGAATTTCTACCTTTCCGGCAATTGAGTTTGCATAAAAAATATCTTCATTTGGGATAGGGTTTTTAACAAGATTTGGTCTAATGTAATTTTTATTTGATCCTGTATCCAACAAGAATTTCAGAATTTCCCCGTTGTCCATCCTGCATTCGAAATATGGCAGGGTGGACGAATTTAGTCTAAAAAATGAATTTCGTTAAAATTGTCGTGCTCATCATTGAAATTTATCTGATCCACATATTCATTCAGTGTTTCCCCATTAGATTCGTTCTCTACTTGAATTTTGTCAAAATAATTGTCAATGTCCGTCTCTTGTTCATCTAAAGTATCCGTTTTCAATTGTAAATGGAAATTCCTGCTCTGTTTCTGTGCTTCTGGATGCGGTGGTGAAGGTCTCTTACCGAAAAAACCGTTATTTGTGGGTCTATTTATATAATTTATGTTTCGGGTCCTCATGCTCTGATCCACGTCCATAGGTTCGGGTTTAGACTGTGGTTTTTGTACGAAAGGTCGCGGAGGTGAAGAATTATTCTGGTTATTATTCTGGTTATATTTAGGAAAAGCTCCCTGATTTCGGTAGTTATTACCAAATCCTCGACTGGGGGCCTGTCCCTGAAAATTATTTAATGGTTTATATGGTCGAGGCGGTGGTGGATTATGTGCTAATCCTGGGTAGAAGCCACGAGAAGTATTGGCAATGTGGTTTCGTGGAGGAACAGGTATAAAATTCCGTCCAGAACTTATATTATTTGCATAGTTTGTCCTAAAATTCTGGTTTTCCAATTTTAAGCATAAATGCAGGGCCTTGGGCAAATCTGCTGGTTCCCCCATTGCCAGGAGTCTAGGTAGATCCCCTTTTAATCCCCTAATGAAAGTGTCCAGCGCCTTATCCCTGTAAGTTTGTGTCAAAAGACACAATGACTCTTGTCCTATGTCCATACAACTTATTTTGTTCAGTATTAAGGACAAATGATTGTAGACTCTTTGGTAGAATTCCTGGACCGACTCAGTACCCTGAATCAGTGAAGTCGACTGATATTCGAGGGTACTAACATCCCTTTTATCAGCTAATGCAAAGTAAGACAACGCGCCATACTCTCCCAATTTAAGGGAGTGTTATAGGATTCCAAAATAGCGTCAGCATTGCCAACTATTTTATTTCTGATTACACTCAATATTCCGAAATATTTCGGGGTCCCTTTTAAATGCTGGTAAATGTTCAAAATTGTCTCCACAGATTTCCTCCAAGAGCTGTATTCTCCTGGTTGTCCCGCAAAGTCTCGTAGACACCTAACAACATCTGGTACCCTATCTAGATCATTTAAGTGATTCCTGTGCTGCGGTTCAATTATCTGATCTTGTTCATTTTGAATCGCAGGATTCCCAATATTTCTAGTCTGTTCCTGTACCGCTTCTGAAACTATTCTCCTAATTTCAGCCTGCAAGTCTACCATGTTAAATGGTTGATTTGCCTGTACACCCAAAATAGGTGGCCTCACTAAATTATTAGGGTTTGCCATTGTCCGATCCGAATCTGACAAATTTAATACAGTCCACCGACAATTCAATTTCTAATTTCTCTTTATTCTAATCTAAGAATCGTAGATCAATAAACACTTTCAGATCAATCTCACAACACTTTCCTATATTCTATTCACTTTTAATTTCGTATAATTTTTTCCAAAGTTTGTAATGTATTGCTCAAAAATTTAAATTATTTATACAATGTTGTCAATATTTTTCGTTTCAATTTCACATTCTAATTTATAAGATTTTTTTTTGTTCAATTTAAAAAAAAAATTTTCATTGTTAGCTTTTTTTCAATTAAATTTCTTTGTGTTACATAAAATATTATCTTTTTTTTATTTCTATACTGATTCCTTTTATTAATTTAACAAATTGTTAGAAAATTTTAATCACTAATATTTTCTTATTTTAATCATTTTAATCATTAAAAAATTTATATCGAGAAAAATTTTATAAAAATTTTCTTTAATTATTCACTTTAAATTTAAAAAAATCTTATTTTCTCGTTCACTTTTATATTTACTATATATGGATTTTTCAACAAACAAAATTTAATCACTAATAATAATTTTTTATATTATTCAAAATTTTATAACATGTATTTCGAATTAATATTCAATTATAGTTAAAATTCTTAAACATTTTTTTCTTTTGCTATTTGAATTATCACTGAATTACTTTAGTCAAAAAAAATTTTTATTTCAAACTTACAATAATATAAACATTTCCATTGGAGGTAGCGGCCGTTGAGTCCCTCAACACCTTTTTACCTGAATTTTTCGGGTTACTGGGGAGCCCTTATTCTTCTGCCTCCTTCGTTGCGCGACGTGCTGCTTGCAGGACGATTTAGGCGTCTTTAGACTTTAGATGGTGTGTGGTTGGTTTTTATATGCTTTAACATTTAAATTATACATGGGATAAAGTTTTTAGTTTTTAAAGTTTTTATCTGAAAAATTAGCTGAATACCGACGTGTTCCTGTTACTGTAAAGTTTTTCGGTAGAAATTATCGTATAGCCAAATGTATTACTGATAAATCTGCTTTACGTCAGTTAAGGGGTTTGATGGGTAAACGTATTTAAGCAATTCCAGTTTTATTTTCATATTTTCAAAGTATTTTTTTTTTTTATATTTTAGTCTGTTGTGTAGTTAGATCATGCAATTTAAAAAAAATATACATGTCAATGTTAACGAATCAAATAAGTTTTTCAAATAATAAATAATGTTTTTGTTTTAAATAGTTTTTAAATAAATGCCCGTAGTTTCGTTTTATTTTTGAATAGATGTAGAGATAATTAAAAATGTACATTAAATGCTAGTTTTAAATTAAAGGAATTCATCTTATAGTTAAAGGTGTAGACTTTTGTAGCTTTCGCTTATACTTTTGATTTTTTAATGCGTTTTAAACCAACTGTATTACGTTTAATATACTGAGCTACATTGTCATCATTTTGGGGACATCATCATGTTTAACAACGGCGGCAATCTACAAATACTTATTTCTTATTTGTGTTCTTTGTTTTGTATGAATATTAAGAATTGCTGGGCTTTTGTGGAATATATAGGTTGTGCTACTATTTCTTCCAATGGTTGGTCTTCATTGCGTTGTGATTCTATCATTTCGAACAGTACTTTATTGATCCTCTCGGTGAGAGATATATTCCGTTTGTAGTTTCGATAAAATAATTTGGACAATTTTAACCACATATTTTTTATTTTGCCTGCAAATTCATGTTTTAATTGCTCTAGTTGATACTGCTTCCCATGAATAAACTAAATATACCGGCTATATACCACAAATGTACATCTTCCAATGATTTTCCAATATGTAAAGATTGAATAAAGACCATTTAAGAAACTACGTGCATTACAAAATCTAGATTATAAAATTTCTGCATCGATATATACTTTTAAATCATATCATTGGTGTTTGTAAATTTTCCTCTTATGGAAAGAAAGCCACAGCTTCGAGACAATATAAAAATGAGCCTATTGCACTTTCCAATACATCCTTTTGGTTTTCTTTTAAATGTTCTATGTCCAAAATTTTCGCAACGCTGGAAATTAAATCTTCGAGTGTTAATTTGACAGTTTGGCGTAAATCTTTTAAATTAAACTGCAATCGTTCTCTCCTAATAAAATTTATTTGTTTTCGAGCTGTTGAAAATATAATTCCCATATTTTATTAAATTAAAAACATAATTCCACTCTGGCCATACCAATTGCATGAACTTACAGTTTTTCTATTCGTATTGCTTTTGTTGCTTCTATTTTTTATGTTCATTAAAATTGAATCCTACATTAACTTCATTCCAAGGTGTACAAGTCCTTGTTGTGATGGCGAAATAAAAAGCGGATAGTTTTACTCTTAGAAATAGAAAAAGGTGAACTTTATTGTATGAGGGTTATGACGAGACAGAGATAATAAGTATAAAAAAGGAAGTTATTACAAAAAAGAAGAAACGTCAAAAGTAGAGTTGTATAAGATGAGTGTCAGGTTGACAGTATTGCCAGATTTTCTTCCAACACCTCCACTAAAGCTGGCTATACCAAATGGAGTCCTAACATCCTGGCGCATTTCATATGCTTCTCCTTTACTAGGGGCTTTGTTAAAAAATCAGCAACCATATTTTCCGATGTTTCGTAGTCCAATGTTATTTGCCCATCATTTACTTTTTCACGCACAAAATGATGGCGCACATCAATGTGTTTCGAACGTCCATGGTAGGCCTCGGTCTTCGCTAAATTGATAGCACTTTTGTTGTCGCATCGCAAATGGATCGTGTCATCGCAAATATGGGCAAAGAATTCTTTCTGAAATTGTCGAAGCCATTCCGCTTCTTGTACGGCTGCAGACATGGCCATGTACTCGGTCTCTGTTGTTGAGAGCGCCACTGTTGACTGTCTTTTGCTGTTCCAACTAATGGCTCCTTGCTGCATGAAAACATAGCCAGTACATGAGCGTCTATCTGAAACGTCACCAGCATAGTTGGCATCACAAAAACCGCTGATCAAAAGATTGTCATTTTTTCTGAAGACTAGGGCAGCATTCATTGTCCCTTTCAAGTATCTGAAAACCCTCTTCACTGCTGACCAATGTGTATTGTCGAATTCTCCATTAAACTTGCTCAAGAAGTTAACCGCATAAGATATATCAGGTCGCGTTCCTTGGGCCAAGTACAACAAACTGCCAATGGCCTCCTGATATGGAACATTTTCAGGAGCTTTCGATCCAGGTTTAGGCTTTTCAAGTTTAGCGTTTATATCAAAGGGCGTAGAAATCGGCTTGCATTCTGACATATTGAATCGACGCAGAAATTCTTTTGTGTGCATAGTCTGATCAACATATATTTTCCCCTTTTCACGATTTCTGGTGATATGCAGACCCACACAATTATTTACTGCACCTAAATCCTTCATGGAAAAAAGTCTTTGCAGTTCTGATTTTATCTTATTTTTCAATTCGGTATTATTTGTGAAAATCAGAATGTCGTCGACATAAGCTGATAGAAAAAATATTTTGGTACCACTTATTCTGTAGTAAATACATGGGTCCATTTTAGATTGTTGCAATTTTAAACTTTTCAAGGCCGCATATAATTTTTTATTCCATTGCCGACTCGCCTGTTTCAAGCCATAAAGTGCCTTGTTGAGTTTACACACCTTGCCTTCGAAATTGCCCGTCACTCCTTCTGGTGGTTCCATAAATATTTGTTCATCAAAGTCTCCTTGCAAAAAAGCTGTAACAGCATCCATCTGTTCAATATCCAAATCAAATTGAGCAGCAATTGATAACAAATATCGAATTGAAGTATAGCGCACCACAGGCGAATACGTTTCTTGAAAATCAATGCCTGGTTTCTGTGAACAGCCCTTAATAACCAATCGAGCTTTGTATTTGACGATGTTGCCATTTTCGTCCCGAATTCTTTTGAAAACCCACTTATTCTTTATTGGTTTCACGCCTTGGGGTATGTCCACTAATGCCCATGTTTCATTTTTCATTAATGACTGGTACTCACTGTTCATCGCTTGCCTCCACTGTTTGACATCAACATCTCTGAGAGCCTCATCTACTGTGAGTGGATCATCAACGCCACTTGCCACTAAATACAGATGGTAATCTTTCATATTTATCGGCTTCGGAGTGCGTTCTGAACGTCTAACAGCGCCATCACTGTTTGATGGTTGAACATCACTGGCTTCATTTGAAATTGTCTCGTCAGGTTCATAAAATTCAAGAGATTCATCACTTTCATTCTCAATCGTAGATTCATTGCTTTCAGCAATTGTATCATCTCGTGTGTCACCGCCTTACCATCAAAACGTACTGTGCCATCACTGTATGACTCAAAATAATGTTTATAAAAACAAACATCGTCGTCGGCAGCAGTCTTAAATTTGTTGTGGTGAAATTCATTTTCAAAAAATACAACGTCACGGCTTTTAATCAGGCAGAGAGTGTTAGGATCAAGAAGACGGTAGCCTTTTGTGTCTTCACAATAGCCGGTGAAAATGCATTCTTTCGATTTATCGTCCCATTTTCGTCTTTTCTCTTTTGGCACATAACTAACAGCACGGCATCCAAAGACACGTAGATGTGACAAATCAATTTTAACGCCGGTCCAGAGTTCTTGTGGAATATTTTTTGCAATAGCGACAGAAACGGAGCGATTGATAACATGAACGGCATTTGCAACAGCTTCGGCCCAAAACCTTTTCGGCAGACCAGCATGTAGCAACATACAGCGCGCCTTCTCGACTATGGTGCGATTTATACGTTCGGCGACGCCGTTCTGTTGGGGGCTGTATGGTACTGTGGTTTGGTGTTGTATGCCACTTGTCTTCAGCATTGCCGAAAGCTGTTTGTTGCAATATTCTGTGCCGTTATCTGTACGCAAGCATTTTATACGCTTACCAGTTTCGTTCTCTACTCTGGCCTTGAACTGTTGGAAAAATGCTGGTACCTCCGTTTTTGCCTGCAAAAAATATATAAAAACTTTACGTGTATGGTCATCAGTAAATGTCAGAAAATACTTAGCTCCATTAAAAGACGATTCCTCCATTGGTCCACAAAGGTCCGAATGTATGAGCTCAAGCATGTCGGTTCTTCGATTTTCTGATGTTTTAAACGGCTTCCTGGACATTTTCCCCTTTAGGCACGATGTACAATTTTCTTGCGATGACATCCCTAACTTCATGCCGTCAACCAGCTGTTGTGTTCTTTTTAAGTCCGCAATATTTAAATGCCCCATACGTGAGTGCCAAATACCAACGTCGTCTGTGTTAGCTGCCATGCACATATGATGTGTGCTACCTGTGCTACCCTCCAATTTAAACATATTATTTTGAAGTTTGGCTCTGGCTATCACTTTACCGTCTCTTGTGATCTGACATTTATCATTCAGAAATTGAACTGCATAGCCTCGGCTGATGATTTGACTAACGGATAACAAATTTACGGTTAAGTTCGGCACATAAAGAACATCGTAAATTGTTATATCCAGCTTATCCCCATTCACATCAAGCTTGCAATTTATGTTACCGATACCTTCAACAGTCAATTTCTCTTTGTTGGCAACAAAAATTTCTTTGACAGTTGATTCTCGAATGCTGACGAACCACTCTTTGCGCATGGACATATGTAAGCTGGCTCCGGAGTCAATGAACCAATCCTTTTCGTTTATAGCACCGGCCATATACACTGTAAAGAAACCATGCTCCTTCTTGTTGTCCTGCTTCTTCTTAAAACAATTGGCAGCGATGTGACCAGTGCGATTACAATTGTAACAACGTATTCCTCTCTTGTGATTCTTCTTCTTTGCCGCAGAAAAGGCTGCGCCGCTGCTGTCATTTGACTTTTTGATGTCTTGAAGAAGTTTGGTCTTAATGGAATCACAAGAAATTTTTACGCCTGAGCTCTCTATGCCCATAATCATTGGCGCATATTCCTCCGGGAGTCCGGCCAAAAGAAGAGTGCCAATCCATTCGTCACTCACAGGCATGTCGACTTCTTTTAGCTTGTGCGCCGTAGACACGATTTGACTTACATATTCCTCTATGCTTGCACATGCTGAAAAATTCGTCGATATGAGCTGACGCAATAGCCCCACTCGACGTGTAAGTCCAGAATCCTGGAAGGCAGACTTTAGCTTGTCCCATACCTCCTTTGATGTCTCGGCATCTTCTATGTGGACGTAATTTATTTTGTCCACCAACAAAATAATTTTGGTTTTCGCCTTCATATCCACTTTTGGATTTTTGCCACTTGTTGGGTATTTTCCCTGGACGGTGTCCCACAATTCTTCATGCTGTAACAAATTCTTTACAGCAAACGCCCACGTTGTGTAGTTCTCACGGCCAATTAACTTTTCAACTACAAAACCTGTTGAAGCCGACATCGCTCTTTCTCCAAAAATATATATAACCCTTCGTACTTCTAAAACAAAACTATTGAGCACAACCTGGGCCCATAACCTGTTGTGATGGCGAAATAAAAAGCGGATAGTTTTACTCTTAGAAATAGAAAAAGGTGAACTTTATTGTATGAGGGTTATGACGAGACAGAGATAAAAAGTATAAAAAAGGAAGTTATTACAAAAAAGAAGAAACGTCAAAAGTAGAGTTGTATAAGATGAGTGTCAGGTTGACAGTATTGCCAGATTTTCTTCCAACAGTCCTTCTACTTACAGGAATAAAAAAGTACAAAAATAATGTTTTATTTACAAAGCCAACGGTATAGTACCCAATGATATGGGATTACCGGACAAATTACGATGGAGACCACTGACACGCACTCCATATGCAAGTCATAATCCAAAGTAATAATACTACAATTCAAGTTTCGTGACCAGCAACTGGGCCATTAGTTAGCGCAGCTACAGTTATTTTGATTCCTTCCTTTCGGCCCTGGGTTGAAAAGTGGTGAATGTAACTGGCTTACGTATAACAAATTTACCAGCATTTATACCAACATTACTGGTATTATCACAATAACAAGCTATGGGTGTGAATATGTCATGGGCACGTTTGGTGGTTAATTTTACTGTGAATGGTAAGAAGAAGAAGAACGGTAGTAGCTAGAAGGTTTTTATTTTACATTTTTACAACGATGTAACCAAAATGGGAATGAAGATGGATATTCTGAAAATGGCGTTTTTTTTAATGAAAAAGTTTAGAAAATAGAAAAATGAAGGAACTTCCTTCCTTTTCGGTTTGGGTTTTGAATGGTGCAGCAGGTGGCTCCGGAGAATTTTGCTAGTGGCAAAAAAAAAAAATAAATAAAAAAGGAAAAGTAAAACAACCTTCAAAAATTCAAAAGTTTTATTTCAACATCAATAACATTTGTTTAAAAGAAAACCTTTTTGGTAAAGGTTAAAGCCGCAACACCACCTCGGCTGTCACCCAACGCTGGAGACGCTGCACAAGCACCACCAAGCCAGTGGTGTAAGGTATTGCGAAGGTTTTGGACCATTCGATGGCCAAACTTCGAACGACTGGACGGACAGACGAACCCTCTGAAAAGAGAAAATAAATATTTTTTATTTTTTTTGTTTTATGATATATATATATACATTTTTATACCCTCCACTCCAGTGTGCAGAGGGTATATATAAGTTTGTCATTCCGTTTGTAATAATTAGAAAAAAAATTTTGGACCCCATAAAATTTATATATTTGTGATCCTTATAACAACCGGAGTTGATATAGCGATGTCCGTCTGTCCGTCTGTCCGTCTGTGGAAATCACGATGACGGCATCAATCGGGCAGCTAGGGTGCTCGTTGGCATAAAAAATGATTCATTAACATCCTGAAAAGTTTGCTATTTAAAATCGTCCAAATCGGTCGATTAGGCCCCGAGATTTGAATGAAGAACTAAAAAAAGTCTTGAAAAAAAATAATTTTCTATGTTGTTCTTGTCAGGATCACGCCCTCAATAGTGCAGCTACAGTGATCATTTTTAGTGAGAATGATTCACCAAATTCATGGAAAGATTTCTACTTCAGATCGATTGGGTCACGGGAAAGTGGTTAAAATCGATCCAAAATTTTTTCGACAAGCAGACACGAGTTAATATAAAGGGAGTAAAAATTCACCAACATCTAAAGCAAATAATGCTAAAATACCTAGTTGTTAATAAAAAAAAAACAATTGGGCAATTCACAGTGGGTAATGTCTCGTTGTATCGTGTATCACTTTACAATAGTGTAAAATTGTTGTTGGTAATTTTCACTGAAAAATCTGATACACGATCCAACTTCATTTGCTATGTTTAGTAAATGTTGTATATAATAACATATCAGTTCCAAGTGAATGCCAGTTTTTATGAAAAAGAAAAAACAAATACATAGAATTTTATCAGCATAAATAATTATAAAATAAAATATGGCAAATAATGCAAATAACGCAAATCATCGATAAGTTTATTTATATAAAAATTAATGTTTATATTTTTTTAGTATGTATTTTCTCTTTCAGTACCAACCAAAACATTTAACATTTTTTTTTTCATTATAAATTAAAATGCAAGAGGTACGTAACTAAAACTCCAGGGTATATCTCACGACCAAAAAGCAAACACTGACAAGTGTTTTCTCTTATACAAAATAGCAGAAGCGACGAAGCGATCTTTCCTCGTTGGATCGAAAATTACTAAAGAAAGCGTTTTACAATATTAAAATACAACTGAATGTTCACAACAAATGTATTGTGTATTTCAATACAACATACAATATACAACACCTGTTGTGAATTGCCCAAATGTAAATTTAGCAAAAAAATTTATGTATTAATTTATTTAAAGAGAAAAACACAAAAATAACGTTTGATGTTGTATTTTTTGTGTGTAATATTTAAATATACATACATACACATATTAAATAATACAAATAATATACATATATTATATATATGTATGTATGTATGTATATTCATAGTAACTGCATGTTAGAAATAAATCGGTTATTTTATTTACATAAAATTCTGCAGTATTTTGTTGTGGGGAAAATACATTTCTTTTGCATTAACAGAGTGTCACTTCATTTTGCTCAGCGTGACTATGCCACAGTAGATGGCGCCATAATTTTTGTTTGTTCTAATTAGCTTTGCAATAGTTATTTCTATTTTAACATGAATGTTAATATTTTCAACTAGATATCATACAGAACAATGTTAAGAGTCTTTTATTTCATACGCTTTTTCATTATTCTTTTACAAATATGAACATAAGTTTGGCATATTAACTTTTTGTTGTCTTTACAAAATAGAGTTACCGAGTTCGTCAATGAGTTTTTTTGCTTACAAAACAGTTCTACATAGTTATATAGAACTATTATTCTGCTTTACCTATAAAATATCTGATTGCGATTACATCTAATTTTTAAAAATTGTGTATAATTAATAAAGCATTATTATTCACATAAATACAAAATTTCACTTTTTAAATTTTCCATTCAAATTTAAGAAAATATCAATTATAATAAAAACGGAAAATAAAATTTCCAATTATAAAGTAGAAAATATTAATTGAATTTCAGAAAATCATATCAAAACGTCGGAAATAATAATTTTAAATTTAGAAATATGTTTACATTTAAAAAAAATATTGCCATTCAGGAGATATTAATAACTTTTCAGTAACGCGATTCAGTAACTTCTTTTAACGATAGTCGAATCGTAAAAAAAAAAGAAAATTGCAAAATTATCAGTAAAATTTTTAAACGATATTCGCTATTGAAGTCAGCTGTTGTTGTTATCTAAACGACAACCATTTTTGTGTTGTTTATTCAATCGATAAAAAACTTAAATTTTTAGGTTGAAATGTCGTCATACATAAATAAAAATCATGAAATAGTGAAAATATTTTGCTTTAATTAAAAAACTTTTTTATATAAATAAAAAAATTAAATAGCATATTCAATTCATTATTTCATTTTCAAATAAATAAACAGAAATATTAGTAAAAAAATAAAGATATTAAACATAAACATAAAATCATCCTGTCAAACATCAAGTAATTTGTTTTTTTCTATTCTTCTTTGTGTTTTTCGCTTATTTTGACAGAGATGCCACTCCTTTACAATTTAAATAAATAGAAAAACAGATTTGTCGATATTAATTTAAATTCAATGAATTTAAGAAAACCTCAAATGATATTTAAGAATTGCTAAATAAAAATTGTTACATTAGTAAACGTAATTTTACGAGAATGTTATTTTTTATATATAAATTTTCACAATTTTTTTTGGATGAAAATTTGAAGTTTTTCAGAAAATAAAGATAACGTTAAATTATTTTATTTAAAATGTTTGGGACTTTTCGTTTTTTGCGTTTTTCATCCCTAATTTGATTATTTATTATTATAAATTTATTCTCTATGTTTTCAAAATATGGCAATATTTTAAAAAAAAGTTGAGAGAGCTTTTTTTTTTTTTGGTTATTATTTTGTTACTCCATCCGACCTATATGGCCACAATGAAGAAATATTTGGCCAGTTAAAAGAAGCTATACAGCCATCTCCAATTAGCACGATTTAATGCATATAGCCACTCTACACAACCATTACCTTTGCAATGGAGGTTAGGGCGAGCTATTTAATTAGCAAAAACTAAATTAAACGAGAAGTTATGTCATATAACCGGAAACGCATGCATATAGGTATATAACCTAAATGCATGCCGATCAGCAACCACGATGACCAAAAAGCAAACACCGAAATAAATCCGAAATAATAGAAAAGACGAAAACCAACCCAAAGAATTTTCTGAAATAATTTGGTATTAAGTTTAACAAATTGTTTACTTTTTCCAATATTTTGTTTACATTTATTATCAATACTCAAACCGAGGTGGAGGGTATCAAAGATTCGGCACAGCCGAATTTAACACTCTTACTTGTTTTATTGTGTGGTTTTACAAAACTTATATTAGGGAAAACATTTTGCCGCGTTAGGTCGCCGAAACAGTCCCTTCGCGAGTGATTGGTGCGGAAAGGTGCGCGTTCCTAGATAGGGTTGAGCTCAGGCCTAGGCTAGTGATTAAACCGGGATGATTAGGGTACAGTGGCCCCTAATAAAAATGTTTTCTTTAACTAGAATATAAGACCAACTTTTATAATACCATGTTTTAAAAACATATTTGTTATAAAAATAATATATATATACAAAAAAAAAATGTATAAAGTGAACTAAAAACAAAGAAGAATAAATAAATTGCAAAAATGAATTACGTACGGGTGTACTTGCCATTCGGACACGTAAACGGACGGACAAGCCTTTAGCGCCTACACACCGCAATGCGGCCAGGCGTAAATAATTAAATAGTGATTTTTTTTTTGCCAGATTATTAATTTTCATGGTATATGAGTTTTTTTTATGGATTCAATACACATTACATATCCTTTCATTTCTGTTATAGATCATGCTGTGTGAATCTAGAAGGAATAGAGCGTTGTATGTGTTTATATGCCTATTTACCCAATTGAAGTTTTGAATATGCAGAAATTTAGATAATTAGAAAATAGAACATGGATTTATGGAACTTAATTTTGGAAAATTTTAATTTTTTTTTTATGAATAAAACATGGAGTTTTTGATTCAATTTTATAACGTTAAATATGGAGTTGTTTTCCTTTTTGAAGATGAATAATTAAACTCGGAGTGGTAGCAGGGTTAGGAAATGAAAAGAAAGTTAAGTAAAGTAAGTATGCTTGGGACATCGCGAAGCTTGCTGAACGATGTCAAGGTGAGGTCCCAATTGGGATCTCAAGTGGGAGGGCCTTGATCTGAAAACAACACCATTCAGATCAAATTACGGTGAGTGTACTATAGGGAGTTATTGTGTGTCAGTTTTTTTTTTTTTTTGGACAAAGCGTAAGTAAGCTTCGGGTCCCATAATTTTCTTTTATTTCATGAAAAATTTTCAGGTTGGCATGATATAAATTTTTTTGTGTCTGTCAAACTTGGTAGATTGGTTGGCAAGAACCACCCTAATCCGGCGAGCTCTAGCCGAGCAAAACGCGGGCATGCCAGCGATGCCAACAATCTGGCCACTATAAATTATTGTTTGACCACAGCTGACAGTACAAATATGCACCTCTTATTTTTTTATTTCAAAAATAATATAAAATAATATAAAAATAATAATACAAATAATATTTTTGTTTTTAATGCAAATACTCACTATTTTTTCCATTATTATTATTGTTTTTATTCTGTCATTGGTTACAAACATGGTGTGTAGCTGTTCGCTTGCACACATTATATTTTGTATATTTTATTTTTTAATCTCTTTCTCGCATTATGAAGTGTAAAATTAAAGAAAACAAAAGTAAACAAAGCCATACGGTTCGAGATTACTTTTTTGACAGCTGTCAAGTTGTCACGACTGTGTTAGGCTGTGATCGTTACCCAGCTATCTCACATCACACTGCAAGTTCGAAAAACTCAACACACTCACATTTTTTTAAGGTACTATTACACGATGTGTTTTTTACATATGCACTGTCAAATTTTCCACAACAAAAGTTGTACACATCGTGTGATACATATGAAACATTGTTTATGTACAATACATGTGGAAATTCACATGTACATTTTTAAATTAGAACAGGTTCTATTTTGGCATGACAAACATATGAAAATACAACACTGGTTGTGGCGAAAGAAAAACAGAGTAAATTATAAAGATTAATATTGGAAGAAAAATAAATTGTTTAATATTAATTAACAATTAAAAAATTTATATAACTTTTTTTAACAATAAATTTTTGTAAATTCACAAATGAAATCAGCTGTTGTTTACATTTAGAGGTTATGTCATACGGAAATACATATGCACGTATGATAGCAAAAATTATGAATCGTATGTAAAAGACAATTTTGACAGACATGCGGAATTTTATATGGATAAAAGAAGTACATATGTAAAAAACACATCGTGTAATAGCACCTTTACTAATCCACACACATTTTCCGCATTGGTCACACTAATGGCATCAAATATTTCGTAACATTAACGATGATTAACATAGTAACATTAACGATGATTAATGTTACCCTGTTATAAATTTAATGCAAATTTACTGGATTCTGCAAAATTGTAATTAAAGTTTTAACTTGTAAAATCTATTATTATGATTTTTTTCTTCAAATGCGCATATAAAAACGCAATTTTGTTAATTATAGAGCATTTATATTATTAAATATTATTAAAATAATACTAATAAGAATAAATGTAAACATTTTCCCTTAAACATGTGCCGGTATAATAAACTCGGTAACTCTATTTAAAACAAGTAAAGGCCTAGTTAGCCACACGTAACCTTAACCAAACGTGTCAGCTGTTTTTTTCTGTTACATGAAAAGCAATTAGAGCAGTTACCGAACTCAACTGTCACGTAACCGGAACGTTCCTATCTGTTGAAAATAGATTTTTGTTACGTTTGTACGTGACATTTGTGAACAGCTGATAAAGTTTGGTTAATTTTACACAGCAACATGCTGATCCGTTTTTTACGTTCTATAATTGCACTAAATGTCAACGTTACATTTACGGTACGGATAAATTATAGCAACGTGTGGCTAACTGGCCTTAAGAGTGTTAAATTCGGCTGTGCCGGATCTTTGATACCCTCCACCTCGGTTTGAGTGTTAATAATAAATGTAAATGAAAAAGTAAACAATTTGTTAAACTTAATACCAAATTATTTCAGCAAATTCTTTGGGTGGGGTTTCGTCTTTTCTATTCATCGTGGTTGCTGATCGGCATGCATTTAGGTTATATACCTATACGCATGCGTTTCCGGTTATATGACATAACTTCTCGTTTAATTTAGTTTTTGCTAATTAAATAGCTCGCCCTAACCTCCATTGCAAAGGTAATGATTGTGTAGGGTGGCTATATGCATTAAATCGTGCTAATTGGAGATGGCTGTATAGTTTCTTTTAACTGGCCAAATATTTCTTCATTGCGGCCATATAGGTCGGATGGAGTAACAAAATAATAACCAAAAAAAACTCTCAGTTTTTTTATTTTAAAATATCGCCATATTTGGAAAACATAGAGAATAAATTTATAATAATAAATATTCAAATTAGGGATGCCAAACGCAAAAAACCAAATGTCCCAAACATTTAAAATAAAATAATTTGTGTTCTTTATTTTCTAAAGAACTTCAAATTTTCATCCAAAAAAAATTGTGAAAATTTATATATAAACAAGTAAGAGTGTTAAATTCGGCTGTGCCGAATCTTTGATACCCTCCACCTCGGTTTGAGTATTGATAATAAATGTAAACAAAATATTGGAAAAAATAAACAATTTGTTAAACTTAATTCCAAATTATTTCAGCAAATTCTTTGGGTTGGTTTTCGTCTTTTCTATTATTTCGGATTTATTTCGGTGTTTGCTTTTTGGTCATTGTGGTTGCTGATCGGCATGCATTTAGGTTATATACCTATATGCATGCGTTTCCGGTTATATGACATAACTTCTCGTTTAATTTAGTTTTTGCTAATTAAATAGCTTGCCCTAACCTCCATTGCAAAGGTAATGGTTGTGTAGAGTGGCTATATGCATTAAATCGTGCTAATTGGAGATGGCTGTATAGTTTCTTTTATCTGGCCAAATATTTCTTCATTGCGGCCATATAGGTCGGATGGAGTAACAAACTTTCTAAACTTTTTATTAAAATATTGCCATATTTGGAAAACATAGAGAATAAATTTATAATAATAAATAATTAAATTAGGGATGCCAAACGCCAAAAACCAAATGTCCCAAACATTTTAAATAAAATAATTTGTTATCTTAATTTTCTGAAAAACTTCAAATTTTCATCCAAAAAAATTATGAAAATTTATATATAAATAACATTCTCACCAAATTGCGTTTATTTATGTAACAATTTTTACGTTCGCAATTCTTAAGTATCATTTGAGGTTTTCTAAAATTCATTGAGTTTAAATTAATGTTTTCTGTAGTCCGATTCTGCAAATTTCAACGATCCGACAATAGCAAAATATATCGACAGCTATTGTTATTTACACTAAGGATTAAGTGATTCACTAAGAACGTACATCTTAACGACAGTCGACCAATCTATTTTTCTATTTATTTAAATTGTAAATGAATGGCATCTCTGTCAAAATAAGCGAAAACACAAAGAAGAATAGAAAAAAACAAATTACTTCGTGTTTGACAGGATGATTTTATGTTTATGTTTAATATCTTTATTTTTTTACTAATATTTCTGTGTATTTATTTGAAAATGAAATAATGAATTGAATATGCTATTTAATTTTTTTTTTTATATAAAAAAATTTTTTAATAAAAGCAAAATATTTTCACTATTTTATGATTTTTATTTATGTATGACGACATTTCAACCTAAAAATTTAAGTTTTTATCGATTGAATAAACAACACAAAAATGTTGTCGTTTAGATAACAACAACAGCTGACTTTAACAATAGCGAATATCGTTTAAAAACTTTACTCATAATTTTGCAATTTTCTTTTTTTTACGATTCGACTATCGTTAAAAGAAGTTACTGAATCGCGGTACTGAAAAGTTATTAATATCTCCTGAATGGCAATATTTTTTTTTAAATGTAAACATTTCTAAATGTAAACATAATTGGTGTTTTTTTTTTTTTTGGAATTTCAATTTGTGTTTAACGAATAAAATTTATATATTAAAGATGCAATTGATGTCTTCTAAATTTAAAATTATTATTTCCGACGTTTTGATATGATTTTCTGAAATTCAATTAATATTTTCTAATTTATAATTGGAAATTTTAATTTCAGTTTTTATAAGAATTGATATTTTCTTAAATTTGAATGGAAAATTTAAAAAGTGCATTTTTGTATATATGTGAATAATAATGCTTCATTAATTATAAACAATTTTTAAAAATTAGATGTAATCGCAATCAGATATTTTGTAGGTAAAGCAGAATAATAGTTCTATATAACTATGTAGAACTGTTTTGAAAGCAAAGAACTCATTGATGAACTCGGTTACTCTATTTTGTAAAGACAACAAAAAGTTAACATGCCAAACTTATGTTCATATTTGTAAAAGAATAATGAAAAAATGTATGAAATAAAAGACCAGCCCGTGTATACTCTTAACATTGTTCTGTATGATATCTAGTTGAAAATATTGACATTCATGTTAAAATAGAAATAACTGTTGCAAAGCTAATTAGAACAAAAATTGTGGCGCCATATACTGTGGCATAGTCACGCTGAGCAAAATGAAGTGACACTCTGTTAATGCAAAAGAAATGTATTTTCCCCACAACAAAATATTGCAGAATTTTATGTAAATAAAATAATATACCGATTTATTTCTAACATGCAGTTACTATGAATATACATACATACATATATATAATATATGTATATTATTTGTATTATTTAATATGTGTATGTATGTATATGTAAATGTTACACACAAAAAATTCAACATCAAAGGTTATTTTTGTGTTTTTCTCTTTAAATAAATTAATACATAAATTTTTTTTGCTAAATTTACATTTGGGCAATTCACAACAGGTGTTGTATATTGTATGTTGTATTGAAATACACAATACAATCATTTGTTGTGAACACTCAGTTGTATTTTCATATTGTAAAACGCTTTCTTTTGTAATTTTCGATCCAACGAGGAAAGATCGCTTCGTCGCTTCTGCTATTTTGTATAAGAGAAAACACTTGTCAGTGTTTGCTTTTTGGTCGTGAGATATACCCTGGAGTTTTAGTTACGTACCTCTTGCTTTTTAATTTATAATGGAAAAAAAATGTTAAATATTTTGGTTGGTACTGAAAGAGAAAATACATACTAAAACAAGTAAGAAAATTATAGTCGGTCTAGACCGACTATAGGATACCCTATACCATGCTTGTAGAGACCCTACCCTATAGGCCCAACTAACTGGACATAAAAAATAAGCATAAACCAAATTTGAGTGGGATTTTTATAAATTTTTTTGTCTGCAGATATGAAAAAGTTCATATCGGATGCTATATCTATATGGGGACTTGGCCCAAAAATGGACCGATCCTGACCATGTTTGGTAAGGTCTCTTGTATTTTGCAAAAATATATACAAACCAAATTTGAGAAGAATCAGTGCAATATTTTTGTTTTTTGATAGATTTAAGTGAAGATCGGGAAGCAGGTCTATATGGGGCCTATGACTAAGACTTGTCCCGTAGGGATCATTTTTGGACTACTGATTAGTGGATGTAATAAACACATACAAACCCAATTTGACTAAGATTCATATGATAATTTGGATCTTATGGCAATTTAAGTCGATTTCATAGGGGTCATTAGTATGGGGGCTAGGTCTGAACATGGACCGATTCTCACCAATTTCAATAGCGTTCATCCTATGGCCGACAAAAGCTTATATGCCAAATTTCATTAAAATATATTCATATTTGCGACCTGCAGTTTGATTACAAGCTTTACATGGACACACAGACGGACGGACGGACGGACGGACATCGTTAAATCGAATCACATAGTGATTCTGATTCGATCGGTATAATTAAAGATGGGTCTATGTCAAATATTTTTGGTAGTTACAAACAGCAGCACAAAGTCATTATACCCAAACCACATAGTGGTATAGGGTATAAATATTACCATTAATTTTTATATAAATAAACTTATCGATGTATTTGCGCTATTTGAATTATTTGCCATATTTTATTTTATAATTATTTATGCTGATAAAATTGTATGTATTTGTTTTTTTCTTTTCATTGTTCTGTTGCAAAGCTAATTAGAACAAAAATTGTGGCGCCATCTACTGTGGCATAGTCACGCTGAGCAAAATGAAGTGACACTCTGTTAATGCAAAAGAAATGTATTTTCCCCACAACAAAATATTGCAGAATTTTATGTAAATAAAATAATATGCCGATTTATTTCTAACATGCAGTTACTATGAATATACATACATACATATATATAATATATGTATATTATTTGTATCATTTAATATGTGTATGTATGTATATGTAAATGTTACACACAAAAAATTCAACATCAAAGGTTATTTTTGTGTTTTTCTCTTTAAATAAATTAGTACATAAATTTTTTTTGCTAAATTTACATTTGGGCAATTCACAACAGGTGTTGTATATTGTATGTTGTATTGAAATACACAATACAATCATTTGTTGTGAACACTCAGTTGTATTTTCATATTATAAAACGCTTTCTTTTGTAATTTTCGATCCAACGAGGAAAGATCGCTTCGTCGCTTCTGCTATTTTGTATAAGAGAAAACACTTGTCAGTGTTTGCTTTTTGGTCGTGAGATCTACCCTGGAGTTTTAGTTACGTACCTCTTGCTTTTTAATTTATAATGGAAAAAAAATGTTAAATATTTTGGTTGGTACTGAAAGAGAAAATACATACTAAAACAAGTAAGAAAATTATAGTCGGTCTAGACCTAGATTCATATGATAATTTGGATCTTATGGCAATTTAAGTCGATTTCATAGGGGTCATTTGTATGGGGGCTAGGTCTGAACATGGACCGATTCTCACCAATTTCAATAGCGTTCATCCTATGGCCGACAAAAGCTTATATACCAAATTTCATTAAAATATATTTATATTTGCGACCTGCAGTTTGATTACAAGCTTTACATGGACACACAGACGGACAGACGGACGGACGGACATCGTTAAATCGAATCACATAGTGATTCTGATTCGATCGGTATAATTCAAATATTTTTGGCAGTTACAAACAGCAGCACAATGTCATTATACCCAAACCACATAGTGGTATAGGGTATAAATATAAACATTAATTTTTATATAAATAAACTTATCGATGTATTTGCGTTATTTGAATTATTTGCCATATTTTATTTTATAATTATTTATGCTGATAAAATTGTATGTATTTGTTTTTTCTTTTCATAAAAACTGGCATTCACTTGGGACTGATATGTTATGATACAAAATACAACATTTACTAAATATAGCAAATGAAGTTGGATCGTGTATCAGATTTTTCAGTGAAAATTACCAACAACAATTTTACACTATTGTAAAGTGATACACGATACAACGATACATTACCCATTGTGAATTGCCCAATTGTTTTTTTTTTATTAACAACTAGGTATTTTAGCATTTTTTGCTTTATATGTTGGTGAATTTTTACTCCCTTTATATTAACTCGTAGTGCCTGCTTGTCGAAAAAATTTTGGATCGCTTTTAACCACTTTCCCGTGACCCAATCGATCTGACAGAAATGATGTAACAAATTTTTTTAGTGATGCCAAAACAATGGAAACTTTTAAATTTTTCTACCAGAGTTGACAAAAAAATGTACAAAGGGTTTGTTTTTATTATATTATTACCACATCGACCACAAAAACAACAAGTCCAGCTATGACAACAATGCAACATTTAGAATAACAACAAGAACAATATGGAAACGTCATGTTTTTCATTTTTTTTTTTACTTTTTCAGAGATTTCCCTGGACCTGCTCCACCGATTTTAATTATTTTTGAAATAGGAATCTTCCCATGAATTTGGTGAATCGTTCTCACTAAAAATGATCACCCTAGCTGTCCTATTGAGGGCGTGATCGTGACAAGAACAACATAGAAAATTATATTTTTTCAAGACTTTTTTTAGTTCTTCATTCCAATCTGGGACCCTAATCGACGGATTTGGACGATTTTAAATAGCAAACTTCTCAGGATGATAGTGAATCATTTTTTATGTCAACGAGTACCCTAGCTGCCCGATTGATGCCGTCATCGTGATTTCCACAGACGGACAGACGGACATCGCTATATCAACTCCGGTTGTTATAAGGATCACAAATATATATATTTTATGGGGTCCAAAATTTTTTTTCAAATTATTACAAACAGAATGACAAACTTATATATACCCTCTGCACACTGGAGTGGAGGGTATAGTAAAAATATATCGATAAAGGAAGATGTCTTGGAATTAACAACTTTTTTATAACATTTCCAATGTATTTCAGAAAGTGTCGACAAATTATTGATTTAATTTCAGAACTATAATTTCATTTCAGAATTATCAGTATCAATGTAATAGTTATTGTCATCGCTGACTCACTAAAATGTAATGGTTTATGAACTCGATATAACAAATTAAAATTTGTTTTTATCCCATAGAAATTCTTTAATTTTTCCTACAGATACTTGTGTACTATAAATTGCATCACAAATTATTCAATATTTTTAAAAATTATCAATTCTATTTCATGATAAATAGTTAGAAGCCTGCAAAGAAATCATTCGTAATACAAATATGTATGATAATTTGCTATCAGTGAAGCCATTGTGAATGCAATGATTTCTTTGATTTATTTGAAATTCATATGAAGTATGTATAAACAAAAATCAGTACTTTATTTATATATATTAGTAGATTACAGCCCTCGTAATTCGAGTGCAAATTCTAGGAAATTTTATTTTTTCATTAAATAAAGACCTAAAGGTATGCTAATCAATTATTGCCAATTCATAAATCAACACAAAAACAAATAAGAAAATTATAGTCGGTATAGACCGACTACACGATACCCTATAGCATGCGTTTAGAGACCCCATCTCTTAGACAAAACTAACTGGATATAAAAAATAAGCATAAACCAAATTTGAGTGGGATTTTTATTAATTTTTTTGGCTGCAGATATGAAAAAGTTCATATCAGATGCTATATATATATGGGGACTAGGCCCAAAAATGGACCGATCCTGACCATGTTTGGTAAAGTCTCTTTTATTTTGCAAAAATATATACAAACAAAATTTGAGAAGAATCAGTGCAATATTTTTGTTTCTGATAGATTTAAGTGAAGATCGGGAAGCAGCTCTATATGGGGCCTGTGACTAAGAGTTGTCCCATAGGGATCATTTTTGGACTACTCATTAATGGATCTAATAAACGCATACAAACCCAATTTGAGTAAGATCTATATGAGAGTTTGGATCTTATGGCAATTTATGTCGATTTCATAGGGGTCATTTGTATGGTGGGCTAGGTCTTAACAAGGACCGATTCCCACCAATTTCAATAGTGTTCATCCTATGGCCGATAGAAGCTTATATACCAAATTTCATCAAAATATATTCATATTTGCGACCTGCAGTTTGATTACAAGGTTTACATGGACACACAGACGGACGGACGGACATCGTTAAATCGAATCAGATAGTGATTCTGATTCGATCGGTATAATAAAAGATGGATCTAGGTCAAATATTTTTGGAAGTTACAAACAGCAGCACAAAGTCATTAACCACATAGTGGTATAGGGTATAAAAAAAACAAACTCCTTTTTATTACAAACACATTAAAAAATTTAATAAACACACACATAGTATTGTATAATTTTATGTATGTGTTAGTAGCAACTTGAAATGAAATTTACTCAAAATAAAGGAAAAAATTTTAAAATCTGTAAATCGGCAAATCGGCTAAAAAGAAATACCTTTCAAATAATATACGTTTGGTCAAAATCGGGATAAAACGGTTGTAACTTTAATGAAAGCCCACAATTGACTTCTACCAATCCTTTGGCTATTCCCAATTTCCTCCACAAGTGCTCGCATCATAGCTATGCTATTAATTTTTTTATTTAATTTTTCTTTAAAATAAATTTAATTTCGAAATTTCACGCTTGATTAGAATGAAACACGATTTATTATTTATTTATTTATTGTATTAAAAATCAAGCAATTAAAAATAAAATATAAACAAACATTAAATATTGAAATAAAGACAAAGCAAACAGGACAATGGGCTTAAATTTATACAGACATTTAAATAACTCTGCTGACTCTTCACTCGAAACATCCCTCAAAGTGGTACGCAACTTAGCACTGAATAAATTGACTAAACTCAATAGAAATTTCCGGTGATGGGACTTATTGAAATCAGTAGTTTCTTAAAGAAAACAATTTATTATAACACTTAATTATATATAAAAAATTTATAATACAGCTTACCTTTTGAGTGTTGTGAAATAAGAATTTCGGCCAAAACTGATACACATCATTTGGAAAATTGAAATACTGCTACCTTTGCTTGTACAGAACCGTGTGTGAGATATTGTTATAATACCTCCATAAAACAATTTGTTGAATATTCTGAGATCTTTGTTCTTTTGAAGAAACTAATTCCATTATTGATGTATTTACGGATACTGCACATTCCTTATTATTCTTCATATTATCAACATTATATTCCAGACATGGTAGAATGGCATAAACTAAAACATTCGAATCAAATAATAAAACAAACTCCCGTATCCATGTTATGGCAATAGACTGAAAGATAGATACAAGAATTAATGTAAAATTCTGCAATAAAGATTTTCTTTGTTTTTAGCTAGAATTTTTAATAAAATTTCAGTGCATTACCTTAATAAGTTTGGTGATTGTGCATGTATTATCAATATATTTATAGTGTCTTCCATGCGCATTGATCTGGAATCATTACGAATCGATTTAAGAAACTGTCAGCGTAGTTTCACACATTTGTATTTCTTGTGTATTATCTTCCATCATAAAAAGTCCATAAATAATATCAAATAGATAACCATATTATTTTCAGGTACAGCATTCACAATCGCAATCCAGGATATAACATATTGTCGCACAATATAATTCTTTACATAAATGCGTTCCTTAAGAAGAGATATAAAAGCTCATAGATTGAAAGTTTGTGAAGATTCTATAACAATATTTTTAAGTAAACAATCCAACAGGAATAGGTCACAAGACTCCAGCAGGAAATAAATCGGTGAAGGGTATAACACGCAAAATACCGGACACGTAAATATTGATCGTTTAAACAATTGAGAATGGGACTAACGAATTCACTGATATATTTTGAAGAGTCCTAAAGAAACAACAAAAATTAACTTGAAGTTTTAATTTTATAAATTACTTACCTTTCTAAAACCTAAACTTGTAGCCGCCAAACCAATTGAACCTCCCTTTCTCTTATTAGAATCCCGAGAGGAGGCAAAGTCATTGGACAACACGTTTGCGCAGTTATTTTTCATATTAAACTCTAAACATTCTGTGTGCGATATCACTTGAATCATTTAAATAATCAGCTTTTTTTTAATATAAATGTAGAAAGTATTAACTTTATTTATGTCTATATTTCTGTTTATTTTAACAATTTAAGTTAACACTTTAGAATTAACTTCACTTTCCGACAACCAATAATAAATAATACCCGGTAATTTACAAATATTGCTATTTAACGAAAAAAAATAAAAAAAAAACAACTCTACAACAGCAACAATGACAGTCATATGTTTTTCAAATAGAAAAAAAACTGTTTATGTGTTAGTTTCGGTCATTCCCCAGTATGCATTGAAATATTATTTCTCCAATGTTGGAGAAAGGTTAAGTTCTCAAATTGATGTCAAATGTAATTCTCAACTTGGGTTGAACAATTTTTCTCCTTGTTTGCTTTCAACTTGACATCAAGTTGAGACTTAACATTTTTTCCAATCTTTGAGAAACATTTTTACTCTCAATTGGATATCCAACACTTTTCTCCACTTGAGACCAAACATTTTTTCAACTTGAATACGATTTGTGTTAAGTTTGAGATATTATTTAAATATGTCATAAATAATAAATTAAATTAAAAATGCCACAAAAAGTACAAATAATTAATTGATATATTTTTAATTATTTCTGCTTTTTGTCGAATTTTTCAAAAAATGTACAACTAATTAATTCATTTATTTTTAATTCTCGATTTTAAAAAATTTACATAATATGTACATTTAATGTTAAATATGTACATAATAATGTTAAATATATAATGAAATTAAATTGAAACATTAAAAAAAGTACATTGTTTTCATTTCTAAAATTAGTATAAATTTTTTTAATATGTCAATTCCGTACCTTCCATTTGATACCGATTGGAGATATTTCTTTGCTATCAAGTAGACAATCACAAATTTCTCAATTTGATAACTATGAAAATCGCCATATAAAAAATGTGCCTTTTAAGTTGAGAAGACTATAATCGGCCTATTGAGGTGCATTTGAGAATTAACGTTGGAGATTTGAGAAATGTATTTGATCTCAAATGCACCTCAAGTTGATAGCAAACAAAAATGTTTATTGGGTCATTTATTGTAGGGTCGTTTGCACACACACAAAAAATAGAAAATTAATTGTCAATAAGCAAAGCAACTGGCTTCGAAATTCGATGATGCCAGTTAATCATTTTTGGTTCACGCGGAATTTATAATTGGAGGAATTTTTTTCTCGAGAAATGTATTTTCCGTGAGAAAGAAATTCCTTGAGAATATTCATAATTGGGCTGAATAACTTTTAATTGGAACTTTTTAGTCAGAATAAATCATAATTCTAGTTAGATATTGGTTAATATTTAATTAGAAAAAATATTGTGGTGGCATCTACGCAATTATTGAGGCAGTCACGGAAAAATTAAATGCAAGTCTGTTTTTTTTTAATATAACAAAAATGGATTTTCCCTTTAACAAAATATGGCAGAATTCTTTATAAATGAAATGCAAAATGGAAAATCAATTTTGTTTGCGTATGTAGCAAAAAATATATAAAAAATAAAAACACAATATAGTATAAGGTTTTATAAGAAGAGAAAATTTAATCTCTATTTTATTTGTATATACAGGATGTATTACCTTTTTTAAAAATGCACAACGGATGGTGTTTATGTTACGAAGGTACCAAAACGATTGATTTTATAAGTTAAAAAATAAAAGAGAGAAGGTGGCGAGCAATATCTAAGTACCGTTAACGGTTTTACTAGTTAAAATCTATGTAAACACTCCTTTCAGCGATGTATAAAAAAAGGAGTTTCATAGATTTTAACCCAGAATTAACCCAAAAATGGCTAATTGACTCAAAGGCGGAAAAGTACAAAGAAAATATTAAATTGTACTTAAACATTGCCGGCCACCTTGCAACATCAAGGTGTGTTGCAACAATAATACTTTAACAAATAACTTAAATATCATAAAATAAGGCATAGTTCAGTTTAAAAATGTGAGCTTGAATTCAATTTATTAAATTTTTTTTTTTTAAACACTTAAATTGGCCAGTAGGGACCTCGACGTAACAATTTTCCATAGGCCAGTAGGGACCCAATGGAAAATTGATTATAAATAAGTATGAGCCAGTAGGGACTCTACAATTTGAGCCAGTAAGGACTCTACATATGAGCCAGTAAGGACTATACAATGGAGATGGGCCAGATATGACCCATCCAAAAATGGTGTATTGCGCCATAGCATCCTCATAATCGAGCAGAGCATCGTCAAAGAGGTTAGGGAGAGATTCCATATTTCTATGAAACAATAAAAAATTTAAAGAAAATATCGAAGAAAAAGTAAATTATTCGGTCAAAATGACCAGTTTGGTTATTGGTCGTTTTACAACCCCATTAGCAGTACGAATATCCGCGACTCTTACGCGACCGTCACTTCCCGGATAAACTTTTATGACCCGGCCTAAACGCCACGATGTTGGAGGTAGATTTTCATGCTTGATAACGACTAAGTCGTTTTCCTGTAGATCGCGTTCCGGATATTTCCATTTATAGCGCTTATTTAACGTTATTAAATATTCTTCTTTCCATCGGCGACAAAAAAGTTGAGACAACGCTTTCATTTTTCGAAATCGATAACAAGACTTATCGGAGATTCATTAATTTCAGGCTCCGGGGGAGCAAGTATTGGTCCACCTATTAAAAAATGACCAGGAGTCAGAGCTACTGGTTCCCGAGGGTTATCCGCCATAGAACAAAGAGGACGTGAATTTAGACAAGCTTCAATTCTTGCGAGAACTGAAGAAAGTTCTTCAAAAGTATATTTAAAAGATTGCGCTTCCTTACGAAAATGGTGTTTAAAACTCTTGACCTCGGCTTCCCACAGGCCACCCATATGAGGTGCCCCGGCCGGTATAAACCGCCAAGTTAAACCCTGAATACCATAAATAGAACCCACTGCAATCTGACTTTCCTTAAGAAACATCTTAAAATCCTTCTCTAATTCACGGGATGCACCTACAAAATTTGTGCCATTATCCGAAAATATAGTGTAGGGGCAACCTCGTCGAGAAATAAATCTGTGAAAGGCAGATAAAAAAGTAGGCGTCGATAAATCAGACGTGGCCTCTAAATGAATTGCTTTCGTAGAAAAGCAAACAAAAATACAAACGTAGCCCTTCGTTATCCTACAAGCTCTGCCCGTGAAACTTTTGATGTCAAAGGGACCAGCAAAATCAACGCCCGTTGTCATAAATGGTCTAGTAAGAGTAGTTCTTTCAGGGGGCAGAGCCGCCATATTTTGACGACAAGATACTTTACGGTCAATAATACACCGTTTACAACGACCAATGACTCCACGAATTTTCGACTTCAAGCGTGGAACCCAATATTCAATGCGCAGTATTCGCAACATCAACTGATTTCCACCGTGAATGGAAATCATATGAACAAATTCTATTAACAATTGGGTAAATCGGCTCGAATAAGGTAAAATAATAGGATATTTCTCCGTATATGAAAGGGATGGTGATTTAACCAAGCGACCATTCAATCTTATCACACCGTCTTTATCGAGAAAGGGATTCAAAGGAATAAGACAACTCTTTGAACTTAACGGTTTTTTGTCTAACAGGCACTTATATTCATCTGCATAGTGATGTTTCTGAGCCACAATGGCTAAATGCAATTTTGTTCTTCTGATTTCATAACCAGCAACGATTTTATCCACATTCATATAACGATTGGACCTATGAGCTGGATGACTATTGTAAAAGAACCTCAATATATATGAGATTATCCGAAGAGCTCGATGAAGACGAGAGTAATTATTCAAAATATCCACATATATATCTTCCCCCTTAACGTCCGTAAAGAAGGAAGCATGAGTTTTGACCACCCGACCCTCAATGTCAGTGTCAAGATAACTTAGATCCGTTATATTCCAGTGCACTTTATCTTGACCCAGCCATCCTGGACCATGCCACCAAAGCTCACTATTTTCCAGCTCAGTGGGAGAGGTACCACGACTACCTAAATCTGCAGGATTATCCTCAGAACGAACATGACACCAATTGTGGTTTCCTACATTTTCTTGAATGCGGCTTACCCTGTTCGCTACAAATGTGGTCCAGGAACACGGCGTTTTCCTTAACCAAGAAAGGACTATCTTCGAATCAGTCCAACAGTAAATTTGATCAATTTTAATATCAATTTCACTTATTACCGTCTTCAAAAGTTCAGAGGCTAACACCGCCCCGAACAATTCCAAACGAGGTAGAGAAATTGATTTGATGGGGGCTACTTTGGTTTTCGATGAAAGTAGGTGAGTATGAATTTCGCCGTTAGAGGCCTAAATTCGAATATAAATCACCCCCGCGTATGCCTTTTCCGAGGCATCAGAAAAAACATGAAGCTCAACAGAATTTCCCGGCGAATAATTAACCCATCTTGGAATACGAATAGTATTTACCTCATGATAAGAAGTAACAAATCTTTTCCATTCATCTTCCATCGAAATTGGAAGCATATCATCCCAATTTATATTATCAAGCCAAATTTTTTGCATGATAATTTTAGCAACCACAATGACAGGACCTAACCAACCTACAGGATCAAACAATTTCGCGATAGTCGATAAGACTTCCCTCTTAGTATACCCAGATTTTAATGAAATAGGAGTCACACTAAAATAAAACGAGTCCAACTGAGCGTTCCACTGAATTCCTAAAGTCTTTGAAGTACTCGATTCTATAAAGGTCAATAATTTAGCGTCAACTAAATGGTCCAAAGGTATGTCTTTCAAAATACTCCGTTTGTTTGAAGTCCATTTTCTTAGCTGAAACTTAGCAGAGGCCAAAGCAGCGACGAGTTGATCACGAGCCATTAATGCAGTCGAAATGTCATGAGTCCCTGTCAAAACGTCGTCAACGTACATGCACTTTCGTAGAATATGTGCTGCGAGAGGGAACTCAGCCTCAGAATAGTCCGCGAGTTGTAATAACGTCCTAATGGCAAGGTATGGGGCGCAGTTAACGCCAAAGGTCACTGTCTGTAATTCATAGACCCTTACAGTCTCCGTCGGAGAATCCCTAAACAAAATTCGTTGAAAAGGGGTATGAGAAGGATCAACCCGAATCTGTCTATACATTTGAGTGATATCACAATTGAAGACGAATTTAAACAGACGCCACCTAAGAATAAGTAGAACTAAGTCTGCTTGTAAGGTAGGTCCTACGTAAAGGCAATCGTTTAAACTAATTCCATTAGAAGTTCTATTTGAAGCGTTGAAAACAACTCTAAATTTAGTTGTCTTACGTTCTAGTTTTACCACCGGATGATGAGGTAAATAACAAAAAGAGGTAGGAGATGATAAATTTGGTAATACCGGTCTCATATGTCCTATGTCCAAATACTCCCTAACGACGTCATCGTACATCTCCTTAATTTCAGGTCTACGCAGTAAAGATGATTTGGTCCTAAGATATTGTCCCATAACACCAGGTCTTGAAGTTCCTAAAGAAAATTTTTCAGGAAATTCAGGCTTAAATGGGAGAGTCACTACATATCGACCATCAGATTCGCGACGAGTAGTCGCTTTATAATTTTCCTCACAAAATTTGTCAAATGGAGACAGAATTTTTCTTTTAGGAGTTTCTTCAAGTTCCCAGAATCTGAAAAGATTTTTGTTAAGGCAATCTTCCTCTGAAAATTCGACATTCGTAGAATATACCTGAACTTGAGGTTGTACAACTGGACCAGTAATAATCCAGCCAAAAATAGTGTTCTGAGCTAGTAAAGAGCCCAAAATATTGCGACGGATTTCTCCCAACAGAATTCTTGGATATAAATCCGCGCCAAGCAAAAGATCAACAGGTCGACTGTCATCAAAATTAATATCGGCCAAACGAAGGTTTGGCAAATTTTCCTTTAAATACGAGTGGACTGTAAATGATGGTAAATTACCCGAAATATTTGGCAAAACAAGTGCCAATGTTTCCAATACAAGGGATGAATCGAGGGTGGAGCCAATTTTCAATGAACAAAGTTTTCTAGACATTGCCGTAACTGCCTGATTAACTCCTGAAATTTGAGCATTCGTCGAATACGTCGAAATTTTCAGGCGATTTTGCAAACGTTCAGAAATGAAAGATGCTTCAGAAGCAGGGTCAATAAGGGCCCGGGCTGGGTACGTAGTACCCTGATGAATAAGATTCACCATAGCCGTCCCTAAAAGTACAGTCCTACTTTGCGCTGTATGAAATACTTGACAATTTGTAGGAGCTGTGGCATGATTGGCATTCGAAGATGATGCGATTGCAGGTACGGAGTTTGAAACTCGAGAAACAGAAACCGAACTAACACCCGAATTCGACCGATTAGTATCCCTAGAAACTTCAGAAGATGGTAATTCACGGTGTAACATAGTATGATGTCTCTTGTTACAAATGGAGCAATTATACGAACTGCTACAATTTTTAGCTTCATGTGTCCTTGCGAGACAATTGACACAACAGTGAAACTTTTTTACCGTAGAAAATCGATCCGCAACAGATAAACTTTTGAATCGATGACAAGAACGTAAAAAGTGAACTTGATTCTTACAAAGAACACAAGAAGCACTTGAAGTTGAAGCAGCATTGGTATGATGCGCTTTGATTTTAGGTTCAGAAAGCCGTTTAGCAGATTCTGAACCCCTAGATCACGTAAACAATCTAAAGTTTGGACTCTTTCTGTCAGAAAGAGGTCCAAATCCTTCTAGAGTGACAAAGCTGATTTGTCCTTTATACTCTGTTCCCACAGACTAACAGTTTGCGAAGGTAACCGTTGAATACAAAGAAATACAATAATAGGATCCCAGCTGTGCGTCGAAATATTATAAATTGACATAGCCGCAAGGCAACCGTTTATTCCGCGTTGTAAAGTTTTTAATCCCGACGAGGTTTCCTTATCAAGAAAGGGAAGGCTAAATAGCGATTTTAACTGGTTATTAACCAGCATACGCGGATTATCATATGCGTCCCTCAAGTTGCGCCACGCAACATCAAAACCTTGATTAGTGAGAGGGCATTTCGAAACAATTTGCCGAGCTTCGCCACTAGTTTTCTGAACTAGATGGCATAGCCGCTCAATATTGCTAAGTCGAGAGTTATTGATATAAACCGCTGTAAAAAGATCCCTAAAAGTGGGCCAAGAAATGTAATCGCCCTCAAAAACGTCAGTATCGCATGGCGGAAGCGTTAAATTATGACAAAAGTTGTCAGCTGAATTAAGGTTTACACTCGGAGACTGAGACTGCTCTTTCGGTGTCGCGTTGGATTTAAAATGATGTAATCGTTCATTAATCCTAGATAAACAATTAACGTACGCGTTAAAAGTGGCTTCATATTTCGATTCAGCCGCGTCAAAATCCGCCGGTTCCGCGTCATCCGAATTTTCTAAATATGATAAACAAGTCCAATTCTTTCCACGAATTTCAAGACTAAATACCGAATGTAATTCCTCACGAATATCGTTGAATTTCGCCTCAAATTTAATGAGCGTATCCGAATCGCGAATAAAAATATCAAGTGCAGTTCCCGGCATTTTGGTTCGAATTTATTTTAAAATAAGTTAATTTAATTTAAATAACAATCTAAAAATTCGTTAAAAAAAAATCCGAAAAAATAATATATTACAAAATAATAATATAAAACCATATTAAAAATTTTTATTTTAACAAATTAGAAGCAAAACCAAAATTTGCAAAAAAAAAATTAATAAAAAACACACTGGATAAATTGCGACTAAAACGGACAGTAGGGTGACTAACAATGTTATAGAAAAAACAAACCAACACAATGCGTGTGCGTATAGATTAGTGTGAAGAGAAATGAACACTCTTGAGCATAAACACAAAAAAAAGCAACGCGTGAACGTATAGAGAAAAAAAACTATTCAGCTTAAGCAGCTTAAACACGAAAAAAACGTTCGCGTGAGCGTATATGTATAACACAAAGGAGAAAAACCGATTTAGTTATAATCTTTATTGTAATGTATATCTGTTTAAATGAAAATCTGTTTAAATTATTATTATTTGCACTAAACACTTTTTTTAAAAATCCCGACGGCTTTTTCTCTTTCCTTCGATTAAAACAAACGATATGATTATTATATATATTATTACTTGCACTAAACACTTTTTAAAAATCCCGACGGCTTTTTCTTTTTATTTTCGATTAAAACAAACACGATATAATTAATATCACCGTCCACGTAAAGAATATACACGTAATCTAACGTAACGCGTAGGGTTATAAAACGAAAAGTATGCAAAAAAAAAATAGTATTTCAATAACGATGAAACTTTTTTTCTTTTTAAATTAATTTTAATTATACACTTTTTAAATTTTCAAGTTTTTGTTTAGCTCACACATAAAAAAAACTGAACTATACGCACCTTTTTAATTTATTGTTTTCTGCTGTAGTTGAAGTGAAGGGTTGTTTTTGCAGGTTCTTGCTAATTTTGACAAGATGAAGGCTGTGGGAATGTTGAAATTAATAATTTTTAAAAATTTTCCAAACTTTTCCTCAGGATCCGGTTCGAAGGATCAAATGTTTGCGTATGTAGCAAAAAATATATAAAAAATAAAAACACAATATAGTATAAGGTTTTATAAGAAGAGAAAATTTAATCTCTATTTTATTTGTATATACAGGATGTATTACCTTTTTTAAAAATGCACAACGGATGGTGTTTATGTGTACGAAGGTACCAAAACGATTGATTTTATAAGTTAAAAAATAAAAGAGAGAAGGTGGCGAGCAATATCTAAGTACCGTTAACGGTTTTTCTAGTTAAAATCTATGTAAACACTCCTTTCAACGATGTATAAAAAATGGGGTTTCATAGATTTTAACCCAGAATTAACCCAAAAATGGCTAATTGACTCAAAGGCGGAAAAGTACAAAGAAAATATTAAATTGTACTTAAACAAATTTTGTGCTAATTCTTAACAAAATTAATAAAATATATATATATATATATATATGTATTATTATATTTATTAATATTTGTAATTTTATTTGACACAATTTCACACACAGTTTTACAGATCAACTGTTTTCAAACTGATTTAGAAGTTTTCTGTTTTTGAAAAAGTAGTGCCAATTTGTAACATTTTGTGATGTAATGAAAATCGCAGAATAATAAGTTAATACACAATAAAAAATATTAAATTTTTAAGTTTTATATACATATTGCAATAAAAAAAACTTTGGTAAATTTACATTGAAGATGGTCAGAAATGAATGAGAAAAAATATATAGACATTTAAGAAAAGCACATTTAATGTTAAACTTTATGCACAAAATATATGGGTTTTTGTGTTTCGAATGTAACTGTGGCTCTAAGTGAAAAGTTTTAGACCGATCGTATATTACATCTTGAGGATCCTCACCTAATATTTTCAAAAATTTTAAATTCTTTTTAACTCATTTAACCTCATTACGAAAATAGTAAAACCGTAAATATGGAAAATCCACGCTCCTCAAAAAATTGTTTTCTATGAAATAAATTGAAGACATTTCATATTATACAATTTTCTTTCAAAAATGTATCAATTATTGCAAATTTGAAATTTGACATATAGTATTTGTACATATATTTGTATAGATTTCGCAGTATGAAAAGAACTATTATTTCTTTATTTAGAATATATGTAAGTATTGCTCGCAAAAAAATGCAACATCATGAATGAAACACATAGACGACTGCTGGCAGCAGCATTTGTAGTCGTATAGTCAGCTAGTTGATTTTTCTGAATACGACAGCAACATATAATACAAATGCATTTTTATTTAAATATACAATTACTTTTACTTATTTAAAATGCATTAGTATAACGTAAAAATAAATAAATTAATTTAACCCCTTTTGATTATTAACGGAATTATAGCCTTTCATTTTGCGATTTTTTTTTAAACAAAATAAAATATTTCATAGCACTAATATCTTTTACATATTTTGTTATATTGTCAACACTATTTTTGTTTTGTAGCCAACAAAACACACTTGCAGTTTTTTTTCTATTTGAAGAACATATGACTGTCATTGTTGATGTTGTAGAGTTGTTTTTTTTTTTTTTTTTATTTTTTTTTGTTAACTCTTTTGTATTAAAGCACCTCCAATAAATGTATCCATTTTAGTTTGCAAATTCAGTATATTTATAATTTATTACTTACAGCAAAAAATAATAGAGACAATTTTATCAGTTATGTTTACGACACTATATAAATAGACCTGAAGTTGGCTGCAAAAGCAGTAGCCTGTGTAAAGAACAAGTTAGCGACATGTAACTGTTACGTAACGTGTCAGCCTTTTTTTCACATGAAAAGTATGATGACAAAACAATGAAAATTTTTAAATTTTCCTACCAGAGTTTTTTGTGGGATATATTTTTTTTTATTATATTATTACCACAGCGACCGCAAAAACAACAAGTTCAACTATGAGAAAAATACAACATTTAGAATAACAACAAGAACAATAGAGAAACATATATTTTAATTTTTTTTTACCTTTTCAATAATTTCTCGGGACCTGTTAAACCGATTTTCATGATTTTTCACACAGAAACCTTCTCATGACGTTAGTAAATCATAACAAGTACCCTAGCTATCCCACTGAGGGCGTGATCGTGACAAGAACAACATAAACAAATAATATATTTTCAAGACTTTTTTACTTCTTCACCCAATTCTCGGGACCTAATCAACCGATTTGGACGATTTTAAATAGCAAACTTCTCAGGATGTTAATGAATCATTTTTTATGCAAACGAGCACCCTAGCTGTCCGATCGATTTTAACAACTTTCCCGTGACCCAATCGATCTGAAATTTTGCATGCAGGCTCCTGCCAATGACAGAAATGATCTAACAAATTTTTTTAGTGATGCCAAAACAATGGAAACTTTTAAATTTTTCTACCAGAGTTGAGAAAAAAATGTACAAAGGGTTTGTTTTTATTATATTATTACTACAACGACCACAAAAAAAACAAGTCCAGCTATGACAACAATGCAACATTTAGAATAACAACAAAACAATATGGAAACATCATGTTTTTCATTTTTTTTTTTTAATTTTTCATAGATTTCCCTGGACCTGTTCCTCTGATTTTAATGATTTTTGAAGTAGATATCTTCCCATTTGGTGAATCATTCTCACTAAAAATTATCACCCTAGCTGTCCTATTGACGGCGTGATCGTGACAAGAACAACATAGAAAATTATATTTTTTCAAGACTTTTTTTAGTTCTTCATTCAAATCTCGGGCCCTAATCGACCGATTTGGACGATTTTAAATAGCAAACTTTTCAGGATGTTAATGAATCATTTTTATGCCAACGAGCACCCTAGCTTCAAGATTGATGCCGTCATCGTGATTTCCACAGACGGACAGACGGACATCGCTATATCAACTCCGGTTGTTATAAGGATCACAAATACATATATTTTATGGGGTCCAAATTTTTTTTTCTAATTATTACGGAATGACAAACTTATATATACCCTCTGCACACTGGAGTGGAGGGTATAAAAATAACATTCTCATCAAATTGCGTTTATTTATGTAACAGTTTTTATGTTCGCAATTCTTAAATATCATTTGACGTTTTCTGAAATTCTTTGAATTTAAATTAATATTTTCTGTAGTGTGATTCTGTAAATTTCAACGATCCGACAATCGCAAACTATATCGACAGCTATTGTTGTTTGCACTAAGGATTAAGCGATTCACTAAGTACATACATTTTAACGACAGTCGACAAATCTATTTTTCTATTTATTTAAATTATAAACGAGTGGCATCTCTGTCAAAATAAGCGAAAAACTCAAAGAAGAATAAAAAAAAACATATTACTTCGTGTTTGACAGGATGATTTTATGTTTATGTAATAATATTTCTTTGAATTTATTTGAAAATGAAATAATTAATTGGATATGCTATTTAATTTTTTTATTTATATAAAAAAGTTTTTTAATTAAAGCAAAATATTTTCACTATTTTATGATTTTTATTTATGTATGACGACATTTCAACCTAAAAATTTAAATTTTTATCGATTGAATAAACAACACAAAAATGGTTGTCGTTTAGATAACAACAACAGCTGACTTTAATAATAGCGAATATCGTTTAAAAATTTTACTGATAATTTTGCAATTTTCTTTTTTTAACGATTCGACTATCGTTAAAAGAAGTTACTGAATCGCGGTACTGAAAAGCTATTAATTTCTCCTGAATGTCAATATTTTTTTTAAATGGAAAAATTTTTTAAATGTAAACATAGGTATTTGGTGTTTTTTTTTTTTTTTTGGAATTTCAATTTGTGTTTAACGAATAAAATTTATATTTTAAAGATGCAATTGATGATGTCTTCTAAATTTAAAATTATAATTTCCGAGTTTTGATATGATTTTCTGAAATTCAATTAATTGTAATTTATAATTGGAAATTTTTAATTCCAGTTTTTAGAATTGATATTTTCTTAAATTTGAATGGAAAATTTAAAAAGTGCAATTTTGTATTTATGTGAATAATAGTGCTTTAGTAATTATAAACAATTTTTAAAAATTAGATGTAATCGCAATCAGATATTTTGTAGGTAAAGCAGAATAATAATTCTATATAACTATGTAGAACTGTTTTGAAAGCAAAAAAACTCATTGATGAACTCGGTAACTCTATTTTGTAAAGACAACAAAAAGTTAATATGCCAAACTTATGTTCATATTATGTACATATTTAATTAAAGTTAATTTAGTTTCGAGTTAAACCAGCTTTCAATAAATAAAATCGAGTAAAAAATAAAAAAGTTATTAAGGTTTTTCAAAAGTGAAAAATTTAGCTTTTACAAATAGTGATCAAGAACTACCACTTTACTTTATTTTTTTAGATTTATAATGATATAAATATTATAAAATAACAGTATACAAATTATTTTATTTAGAAACTTAGAATATTATTGCACAGTCGGTAAAACCACATTTAGTGACAAATGAAGATTTCCATGATTTGTTCAAGAATTGAACCTATCATGGAGACAAACAGAGATGTTAGGTTCTCGACTAAAATAGTGGAATATCACGAAAAGTGACTTAAAAGTATCACTTGCAAGAGACAATCCCCAAATACCGTTTGATGGCATTTTTAAAGCTGACAATGATGACAACAACAAGAACAATGATAATAACAACCTTGTCTATTACTCAGATGATGAAGTTCATATCAAAACCTATAAAAAAAGGGACATTTTGAGCCCGTCCCTCTTAGTTTTTAATGAAATTTTGCATACAGCTACATTTTACCTATAGAGACACAACCTCATTTTTATAAATTGAATTTTTGAAAATATGTGGCGTGGCAAGGTATCGAAATATTTGAAAAATGACGGTAATAGGTACTTTTAAGCTGCGATTACTACGGAATGACTCAACCGATTTGAAAGATTTTGGTACCATTAGAAAGGTACATATATAAGTCAGCTTTCGAAAACATAAAAATTTTATATTACACTGAAAAATTTTTTTGCCAAAAATAAAAGTTTAAACTTCGAAAACACTTCCAATATCCAATATATGTACATAGGAATTCTGTGCAGAATATTTTGTCTCCGATCAATTTATATCTCCGTTCTACAACAGCAACAGAAACATGTACATACACACATTATTATGTTAGTACATATGTACGCTATAGACACAATTTCCTTTGCCCCACCCCTGCCACCCACACTCTTTCATTGCTCTCCTGCTCGCTCAGTTTTTAACACGTCATTATTCTCTTTCTGTGATAGTGCACACCACAGCGTAAACAGTGGCGACAGCTCGAAAAATACAACACTGTATTTTTGTTTTAACAATCAAATCAGGGTTGCATTTTGTAAAGAAATCGGAAGCAACAGCTATATTAAAAAGTATATGCTATCACCTTTATACACGTTGTATACATTGTTTTTATTTATTTGTGATTATTACTGTCAAAAATTCTAATTTGGGAAGAAATTTTTTGAAAATTCCACAGCACAGTTTATCAGTTTATATGTCCTAACTAACTTTGTGTACCAAATGCTTCAGGCTGTAAATTATATCCATCAGAACGGAGTGATATATTCAGATTTAAAGCCAGCTAATTTTCTTATGGTTAATGGCCGTCTTAAACTAATAGATTTAGGTATTGCTAGTAATATAGCCACTGATTCAACAAGCATAATAAAATTTTCACAGGCTGGTACATTCAATTATATAAGTCCTGAAGCACTAACAGACACTTCCACGGGCAGTAGTCCAAGACACAATAATCAACCAAAAATTAAGGTTTGTTTGCAAAAAGTTACTAAAATCATTTTACTGATTGAAATTTTAAAAAACTAGATTTCCACAAAATCTGATGTCTGGTCCCTAGGTTGCATTTTGTATTTGCTGCTTTATAAGAAGACACCTTTTGAACACATCAAAAATTTGGTTACCAAAATGACGGCGATTTGTAATCCCGCTAAGACTATTGATTATGGTCCTTTACCACCGTACTATCCTGCCATGCTGGTTCATGTTATTATCATTTCATTTCTTTTTATATTCCTACGAATTTTGTATTAATATTTATTTTTTACAGATGGCGAAAAATTGCTTGGAATATAATCCAAAACAGCGTCCTTCGTGTGCCGAATTACTTAAATATCCCTTTAATATGATAATACCAATTCAGAATCTTACATTGCCTACTAAATATCTTTTTGTCATAAGTTACAAATAAAATGCCATAAAGTATCATTATGAAGTAGTATTTAAAATAAATCTCATATATTTTATCAACTAGAAATTTAAAGCTAACAAAAGAAATCTCCATTCGGAAATTGAATTGACAAATAATATTATTTAAGATATCGAAAAACAAATCTTAAACAAAGGTTGCCTATCTCGTATAGTTATTTGACGCCAGATTGAAAATAAAAATGAAATATGATCTGATGATTGTCCGTCTTTATTAAATTATTTACCAAATATGGAATTTTAATATCTGATAGCAAGTCTTCAACTTCAACCTGACCCAAATTACACGTAGTTCTTTAGAAATTTGGTTCCGTTTCTTGAAAAACGCGTTTTAGGAAAATCATCGTCTTTAAATATTAATTAAAAACTTAAATTTCAGAGCAATTATTGAAAAATGCGAAATAACGCCTAATCATAATTAGTTTTTAGTCAGAATAATATTTATTTTGGTTATGTTTAATTTTTATTTTAATATAATCATAATTGCATTATTTATGTATCATTATTGCATACTACTTTAGCGCTTAACCTTTATACGATGTGGTCAGCATGGTGAAACTGCGACTGACATTAAATATCGTTAAAAAAAAATTAAAAAAACTGTTTATAACACTAATAAAATTATAAAAAACTAACTTACTTCCTGGCCATTAGAGTGTTTTTGTAACACTCTAATTTGTTCGTCCTTTGAATGCATAATATTCCGCCAATGTTCATCTTGTTCTTCAGCTTTCTGTATCAGGTCAGATAATGTGTTTTCCTAAAGATGGTACATGATGATAGTGTATAATTTCTGGTATTAAACATTTTTCATGTTTCTGAGAGACTTACAGTTTTTTTTGGCGATGTTGGTCAACTCGTCAATACGAATGCGCAGGATTGAATTTTCTTTAAGCAATTCAGTGTTATCACCAATATTACTCGCAGAACTATCTCCTCCCCGCCGATATTACTGCTGCAACTGCTACCCCGAGTGCCATTGGCTTTATTAATATTGTGTGTGTGTTGTGGGTCGGAAGGGCTATGTGAGCTGTTAGATTGTGTAGATTTGTGACTACTACTAATTTGCTGTTGCTGTTTTATGTGGGTTGTTAAGACCTGTTCTACCCACTGATTCAGAGATACTGATAGAGCTGTGCCAGCACAAGCTTTTACTGCCTCTGGACACAAACGTTTAGGCACATCCCGCAAGTCTTTTTGATCTATTCCTTTATCCGAAAAACTGCCTCCAACAGCAGCTTTGCTTATTGAACTCAACAATTTTTCCTGTTGCTATAAGTACACAAATTTAAAAAATAAATAACAATCAATACTAAATATCTTAATAAACAATGATTATCATATCATGCACAGAAGAGGCAGAAGAGTTTGGCTTAAAACTTTAATTATATAATCGTCACTGTAAGGTTTAAAAACAAATGCAGTGCATATATGAATATCAGTGATTTCAAAATGTTTATATATATTATTAACTTACATTGTTTTTCTGCTTTTGGTTCTTGCAATTGTTACAACAAATCCTTTTCTATGCCACTGAAATTTTCTGCTTTCCTTTTCAACTTTAAGTTGGGCTTTCTTAGCTACTTCTGCTTGTAGTCCATCTACTAATTTTTGTAAGTCATTTGTTGTTTTGTCTGTTTTACATTTTACTGAAGTTGTTTTTCTTTATACTTCAATCCCATTTCCAAATACTCAATCAATTTTTGTAGTTCTTGGTGGTTTTGTATTTGTTCGTAATTGTTAATTTTTGGAACTCACATTTTTAAGGGTTTACTAGCCTTTATAAAATTAAATCTGTTCAACAGGCTGTTGTTTAGAAGCGTTCTCAATTGTAGATATCTGTTGTTATATTTGAGATTTTGTCTTCAGTTGCGGCTAATTTTTATTCCTTTTCAGCTGGATGTCTATTAATAGGAGTAAAAAAAGTGCCAATTAATGTTTTATTTATAAAGCCGATGGTGTAGTGCCCAAAGCATTGAATAATACCGGACAAATTTCGATTTAGGACCACTCAACTTGCGAAAAGTTTCGTGACTCGCCACCAGCAACTGACCAATAGTTAGCTCAACTATAGTAATTTTTGATTCCTTAATTTCGGCCCTGGGTTGAGCAGTGGTGAATGTAACTGGCAAATTTACCAGCATTTATACCAACATTACTGGTATTATCACAATCACAAGCTTTAGGTTTTAATATGCACCTATTATACCTTTTATTTCTGAAAAGGAAATACCACAGATTACTAAATTTAATGTTAATTTGTCAAAAATACAATTTTATGAATTTTTTTCAATGTTTATACTCACTAAATTTCCATTGTTTTTATTTTTTATGCTGTCAGTGGTTGAAAACATGTTCTATAGCTGTTCACTTGCACACATTATATTTTGTATATTCTATTTTTTAATCTCTTTCGCACTTCTTTACCAAAACAAAATGGAGAAAAAGGTAAACAAAGCCATACGGTTCGAGATTGCTTTTTTGACAGCTGTTAAGCTGTCACAACTGGTATAAGCCTAACACAGTCGTGACAACTTGACAGCTGTCAAAAAAGTAAACACGAACCGTATGGCTTTGTTTACCTTTTTTTCTTAGAATTGCTCTAACAAATTTGAGAAAGAGATTAAAAAATAAAATATACAAAATATTATGTGTGCAAGTGAACAGCTACACATGTTTGTAACAAGCATAAAAAACAATAATAATGGAAAAAATAGTGAGTATTTGCTATTGCTAAACATTTAAAAAACATTAATAATATCGTATCTGTTTTGATATAAAAATACATATGTATAAAAGGTGTATATTAAAACACATAGCTTGTGATTTGTTTTACGTAAGACAATTACATTCAAGACTACTCAAGCCAGGGCCGAAGGAAGAAAGCAAAAATTACTATTGCTGGCACAAAAAAAGGCGGCCAAGAAGGAAGAAGCAAAACAACGATGATGAACAATATGAAGATGCTGGATAATGTAGCCGACATGCTGGATGGTGAAGATTCGAAATTTTTGCAATCGAAAAGAGGCAAAAACAACGAAAAGTAAACATGCTGCTGGTGATGATGAAAGGATGATGAAAGTAAACATATTAAGAATTGTTTCCGTTTTGTGTTTGCCAATGATAAAAAGCTTCACATGACTCTTTTCACAATAAGTACGTCGCGTAAATCATTTAATCAACGCCAAAAACAACAATTTCAACTTGGAATGTATAACTTGTTTGTGGGCTTTGAAGATAAAAAAAATGTTTATGTAGATGCAGAGAAAGAAAATAAATTGAAACAAAAGTTGGAGGCTCATCGTCAACGTTTGTTGAGTTTATCGAAAAAGGAACGCAAACAACATAAAAAGTTGGAGGGTTTTGCTGATGCTTGTAAAAATTTGTTTTAAGACAATTGCATACAATACTACTCAACCCAGGGCCGAAAGGAAGTAATCACAAATTACTATAGCTAAGCTAACCATTGGTGCAGTTGCTGGTGACGAAACTTTTCGCAAGTTGAATTGTGGTATTGTATTATTGTTTTTGATTATGACTTGCATGTAGAGTTCGTGTAATGCTTCTCATCGTAATTTGTCTGGTAATATTCCCATCACATTGGGTACTATACCGTTAGCTTCATACATAAAGCATTAATTTTCTACTTTTTTATTCCTGTAAGTAGACGGACTTGTACACCTTGGAATGAAGTTAATGGAGGATTTAATTTTGATAAAAGTAAACAATAACAAAATCAATACGAATAGAAAAAATGTAAGTTGGTGCAATTGGCGGTATGGCCAGAGTGGAATTATGTTGTTAATTTAATAAAATATGTGAATTATATTTTCAACAGCTCGAAAGCAAATAAATCTTAGTAGGAGAGAACGACCAACCATTAGCAGAAATGGTAGCGCAACCTACATATTCCACAAAAGCCCATCAATCCTTAAACAAATTTTAATATATAAGAGAAGGATGAAATAAACAATGTATTTGTAGATTTCCAACGTTTTTAAACATGATGTCCCCAAAATGATGACAATGTATGCTCAATTTATGAAAAGTAATATATAGATCGCTTAAAACGCGTAAAAAAGTCGAAAGTAAAGCCAAAACTACAAATGGCTAAAGTTAAACCTCTAACTACAACATTAGTTCCTTTTGATTGCTTTAATTTAAAACTAGAATTTAATGTAAATTTTTAATTACCTTTGCATCTATGCAAAAATAAAACGAAACTACGGGCATTTATTTCAAAACTAAAACAAAAGAATGGTTTATTATTTGAAAAACTTTTTTGATACTTTAACATAATGAAATGTATATATTTTTTTGAATTTTTCGATCTAACTACACAACATAGATTAAAATATAAAAAAAATTCTTCAACTGACGTAAAGCACATTTATCAGCAGTACATTTGGCAATCTGATATTTTCTACCGAAAAACTTGTACGGTAACACGAACACGTCGGCCATCAGTTAATTTTTCGGGTTTGCTGAAAATTAAAAATTTGATCCCATGTACAATTTAAATGTTAAAGCATAAAAAATAACATAAATTTGGCAGTTTCAGGTTCTTATCCAAGTAGTCCCCTTATTTGTAATTTTGGCACCGAATTGCTAAATTGTTCAATTTCAGGACGCATCATATTATTGTAAACCAACTACACAGCATCTAAAGACATATTCGAGTCTAAAAATATCGCACCTGCAACAGACTCGAAAACATCACCTAATTAATGCCTTTGGTATTTCAACGTCTTCATAATATTAACCTCTTCGTTTATACTATAACCATTTTTCGTATGAATACGCACAAAACGATCAATAGCTTCGTTACGAGCTGAGACATGTGTCTAAAATAATTGGGGTTTTCATGCCTTACAGCTAATTACACAAATACGGTATTGTTAACTAAAGCAGATCTCAAATCGGTTAAGGCTCCAGGTGAATGTTGCCTAGGGTCTTCATACAAAAGCCTTATCAAATAATCCAATACAGCATCACCCAGAATTCTAAACACAATCTATTGGGAGTATGAGGCATAAATAATGGCTTGCAACAAGTACGATCTGCCGCGGAATTTATATTTCAAAACTTGTTCAAATTTCGTATAACCCGGCGCTTCTTCACCATTGGGTGTAGTGTAGCAGTGGAGATTTGGACGAAGTCTAAGAGCCATAAACAGTAACAACAGTCAGGAAAAGTACTACTAGGTTCACTAGCTTCTTTAGTATCATATGCTATGCTCCAAATAAGGTTTCAACGCAATCGGCAACAGATTTATCTAAACGAGAAATAAAAATTAGTTTTATTTATTTCCAATATATTTTATTTATATTTCGAGTTTTAATGAAATTACCTGGAATACTATTTTTCTGTAAATTTATTTACTGTAACGTGTTATGTTAAACACACTCACTTTAATTACATTATTATTTTGTCAGCAAATATCAGTTATAATGTAAATCTTATTTTACACACTTATTTCAATTTATAATACAATTAACTGCAATAAGAACGCGTTAATTTGCCAACAGAAATTTCAATTTGTGACAATGAATAAGCAGATATAAATAATAAAAAAAATATACAACGTGTATAAGGGTGACAGCATATTACATTAATATAGTTGTTTCATCTGAAAGTGGTTGTAAAAATATTATGAAAATTTCTGTAGTTCACAAACAAAAATGTAGATGTCGCTAGTGTGTGCCTGGACTGGTTGGACGGTGCTCTTAACATTGTTCTGTATGATATCCAGTTGAAAATATTAACATTCATGTTAAAATAGAAATAACTATTGCAAAGCTAATTAGAACAAAAATTGTGGCGCCATATACTGTGGCATAGTCACGCTGAGCAAAATGAAGTGACACTCTGTTAATGCAAAAGAAATGTATTTTCCCCACAACAAAATATTGCAGAATTTTATGTAAATAAAATAATATACCGACTTATTTCTAACATGTAGTTGTTATGGATATAAATAAATTTATACATAAAATTTTTTTTGCTATATTTACATTGTTTTTTTTTTTTATTAACAACTAGGTATTTTAGCATTATTTGCTTTAGATGTTGGTGAATTTTTACTCCCTTTATATTAACTCGTAGTGTCTGCTTGTCGAAAAAATTTTGGATCGATTTTAACCAATTTCCCGTGAGCCATTTGATCTGAAATTTGGAGGCAGGCTCGTGGTAATAACAGAAATGATCTAACAAATTTTAAGAGTGATGCCAAAACAATGGAAACTTTTAAATTTTTCTACCAGAGTTAATAAAAAAATGTACAAAGGGTTAGTTTTTATTATATTATTACCACAACGACCACAAAAACAACAAGTCCAGCTATGACAACAACACAACATTTAGAATAACAACAAGAACAATATAGAAACATCATATTTTCCATTTTTTTTTTAATTTTTCAGAGATTTCCCTGGACCTGTTCCACCGATTTTAATGATTTTTGAAATAGAAATCTTCCCATGAATTTGGTGAATCATTCTCACTAAAAATGATCACTGTAGCTACACTATTCAGGGCGTGATCGTGACAAGAACAACATAGAAAATTATATTTTTTCAAGACTTTTTTTAGTTCTTCATTCAAATCTCGGGCCCTAATCGACCGATTTGGACGATTTTAAATAGCAAACTTCTCAGGATGATAGTGAATCATTTTTTATGTCAACGAGTATCCTAGCTGCCCGATTGATGCCGTCATCGTGATTTCCACAGACGGGCAGACGGACAGACGGACATCGCTATATCAACTCCGGTTGTTATAAGGATCACAAATATATATATTTTATGGGGTCCAAAATTTTTTTTTCTAATTATTACAAACGGAATGACAAACTTATATATACCCTCTGCACACTGGAGTGGAGGGTATAATAAAATAAGAGAGAGAAGTAAACAAATTTTTTCAAGTTTACGCTTCGACAACATTTTAAAAATGAGATTGCAGTCAGATGTGTGAGCATAAAAGTTAATGGCGATGGATTCGATTAATTCGAACAAGTTTTCGTTGATAATACGTACACAACGATTTTACAATTGCACTGTGATGTGAGATAGGGGGGTTAGTGTCATCCACTACTCGCACGAAAAATTTGGTGCCATTTGTCTGCTTCACACAAGGCAATTTTTGTTGCGCAACTTTTTTTCAATTCTCTTTTAAAGTTGCCTTAATGTTCACACAGAGAAATTTTTTATTTGCTTTCAAATTCTTACATTCTTAAGGTGCTATTACACGATGTGTTTTTTACATATGTACTGTCAAATTTTCCCACAACAAAAGTTGTACACATCGTGTGATACATATGAAACATTGTTCATGTACAATACATGAGGAAAGTCACATGTACATTTTTGAATTAGAACAGGTTCTATTTTGGCATGACAACAGATGAAAATACAACACTGCTTGTGGCGAAAGAAAAACAGAGTAAATTATAAAGATTAATATTGATAGAAAAATAAATTGTTTAATATTAATTAACAATTAAAAATATATAACTTTTTTTAACAGTAAATATTTGTAAATTCTCAAATAAAATCAGCTGTTGTTTACATTTAGAGGTTATGTCATACGGAAATGCATATGCACGTGTGATAGCAAAAATTATGAATCGTATGTAAAACGGCAATTTTGACACACACACGGAATTACGTATGGATCGTAAAACTGAATTTACACATGGAAAATACACATAGTATAAACACACCTTTACGCTGTGGTTGCAGCTAACTTCGTGCACAACAAAACGAGTTGCCTAGTACAAGTAACTCCGTACCAAATACCACTCTTCTTTCCCCTCTCTCCTAAAAACTCAAGAATTGTGCAACAAAAGTTGCCTTGTGTGAACTCGGACTTAGTGTGACCACTGCGGAAAATGTGTGTGTATTAGTAAAAAAAAATGTGAGTGTATTGAGTTTTTCGAACTTGCAGTGAGATGTGAAATAGGGGGGGTTAGCAATGTGAATATATTTTGCGTACCAATGTGTGTGTTGTGCAGAGTAAAAACTTTGATCTTAAAATTCTTTATCAGCCCAATTCTCAATAACAATTCCCTGGGAATTTTTTCCCTATTCTTAAAATCTCCCCGGGAATTTTTTCTCTTTTCCCTTATTCTAAAAAACTTTGAAAATGGGAATCTCTTCCCCGGGAAAAAAAGTAGCTATTCTGAATGTCAATAAAAGGGAGAATTTGGGAATAATTCCGCCAAAAAATTGAGATGGAGTGCTGCGAAAAATGTATTTAATATTTTTATGAAAAATAGTAATATATATCATTTAAAATTTTGTATATAATATTCTTATGGCATTACTGTTACTTTCAAGTCAAAAGCAACAAAAAAAACAAATTCATGTTCTTTTGAACACAATGCAAGCCAACCCTGATGTTGCATGCGGGATGTTCAAAGGAAGCAAGGAGGAGCTAAGCCGGGTATGGCGCAATTTGGAGTGGAAATTAAACTCAGCAGGCAATTCAAGTGGGTTGCTGGCATCACGTAGCTTTCTTCTTGTCATGCTTTGTTCCGTCTTGTCCTGCTGCTGCTCTTCTGCTTCAGCTACTATCAGAAACGCTACACTGAACATTTTTTGTATTTATTTTAATTTATTAAAGATTAAAAAAAAAGTTTTACTATTAATTTCCACAAAAATTTTTAAACAAAACAACTGAAGCAAAACAGCTGTCTTCGAATAATCGAAATTCTCTCTCCCATATTATTCTTCTCCCCGCCTGTTTAGAATAAGATTTATTCTCGGGAAAAATGAATTCCCCGGGAACTCATTTCCCTGGGAATATTTAGAAATTGGCTGTATATAAATATTTGTATCGTACATGCATCATAAATTTTTGAATATTCTGAGATCTGCCACTTTCATGATCCAATTGCACCAAGAATCATATATAAATGTTCTTGTTTACACATCCTCATTTATATGATTCTTGGCCAGAGCACGTGAATGTTCTAAATCGTTTAATTGCGAGTAACGTGGATGATTCTTGTGTTGAAAGAGTAGATTGTAAACAATAGATACTATAAGCCAGATTTGTTCAATATTTATTAATCACACTTTAGCCGTTAGGGACATAAATTGCTCATCAATAAGAATCGGTCACACAACGCTCTTAGATCATTTTAACCATATCAACTAATGCACAGAAAAACGTCGAGACTTAATACTTTATTACATATTTCATGAATGATTCTTATAAACTTAAAAGCTGCTGAAACCTTATACAAAATTTCTCTACTGAGTTTATGCAGTCCAATCACATGTAATTGGCACGCGACACAAATGATGTCTTTTATGTTTAGCAAAGTTGGAATAGATATCCTGTCAGAATTTAAAAAAATGTCATTTAATATTTGTTTTACATTCTATGAAAGTATCTATATATATACATAACATATTTGGAACTTATGATACAGATCAGTGCAGTTTTTCTACACCCTATCCAGTGCTTCTACCATCACAATACTATTGCCGCGTATAACTACCATACCAATGTTATTTCTGGTACTATCTTTACATTCTTCAACAGTCTCGTCCAATACAACATTCATAAAGGGATCAAAACCTCGCAATATACCGGCAACAGAACGACCACCGTTAAGTTTCAAGAGCATACGTTTATCCATATACCTAAAACACGTTTATGAATTAAATATAAACAAATAAATAATTGTTACCTACTTTTTCAATTCTGGAGGATGAGCTTTAGACATGATATAAATTACACTAATACAATACTTTACGAAAAATGCTAGTGAAAAAGATTTGCCAAAAACGTTTATGCAGATGGCGTTTATAGAGTTGTATTTCACAGTTGTACAAAAATTGCCAACTACGAAAGATATTACACTATAAGAAATTTTTTGAGATTGGATTTCTTAAGATTTTTATTTATTTAATTTATTTAGTCTATGGAATCATCATTACAGACTACTTAAATATACATTTATATTATAATTTATATATATAATTAAACATTTAACAAAATTGATATATAACATTTATTTAAATCAGTTAATTTAATGCATATCTCTTCTCACAATATCCAAACTTTTATTAAAATAAATAAACTGATCAGCATATTAAACTCATCACAAATTCTACGAAGTGGATTAAAACCAGTGTTAAATTCGGCTGTGCCGAATCTTTGATACCCTCCACCTCGGTTTGAGTCTTGATAATAAATGTAAATGAAAAAGTAAACAATTTGTTAAACTTAATACCAAATTATTTCAGCAAATTCTTTGGGTTGGTTTTCGTCTTTTCTATTATTTCGGATTTATTTCGGTGTTTGCTTTTTGGTCATCGTGGTTGCTGATCGGCATGCATTTAGGTTATATACCTATATGCATGCGTTTCCGGTTATATGAGATAACTTCTCGTTTAATTTAGTTTTTGCTAATTAAATAGCTCGCCCTAACCTCCATTGCAAAGGTAATGGTTGTGTAGGGTGGCTATATGCATTAAATCGTGCTAATTGGAGATGGCTGTATAGTTTCTTTTAACTGGCCAAATATTTCTTCATTGCGGCCATATAGTTCGGATGGAATAACAAAATAATAACCAACAAAAAACTCTATCAACTTTTTTATACCCTCCACTCCAGTGTGCAGAGGGTATATATAAGTTTGTCATTCCATTTGTAATAATTAGAAAAAAAATTTTGGACCCCATAAAATATATATATTTGTGATCCTTATAACAACCGGAGTTGATATAGCGATGTCCGTCTGTCCGTCTGTTCCTCTGTCCGTCTGTGGAAATCACGATGACGGCATGAATCGGGCAGCTAGGGTACTCGTTGACATAAAAAATGATTCACTAACATCCTGAGAACTTTGCTATTTAAAATCGTCCCAATCGGTCGATTAGGGCCCGAGATTTGAATGAAGAACTAAAAAAAGTCTTGAAAATATATATAATTTTCTATGTTGTTCTTGTCACGATCACGCCCTCAATAGGACAGCTAGGGTGATCATTTTTAGTGAGAATGATTCACCAAATTCATGGGAAAGATTTCTATTTCAAAAATCATTAAAATCAGTGGAGCAGGTCCAGGGAAATCTCTGAAAAAGTAAAAAAAAATTAAAACATGATATTTCTATATTGTTCTTGTTGTTATTCTAAATGTTGCATTGTTGTCATAGCTGGACTTGTTGTTTTTGTGGTCGTTGTGGTAATAATATAATAAAAACAAACCATTTGTACATTTTTTTTATCAACTCTGGTAGAAAAATTTATAAGTTTCCATTGTTTTGGCATCACTAAAAATTTGTTAGATCATTTCTGTCATTGCCACGAGCCTGCCTGCAAAATTTCAGATCGATTGGGTCACGGGAAAGTGGTTAAAAGCGATCCAAAATTTTTTCGACAAGCAGACACTACGAGTTAATATAAAGGGAGTAAAAATTCACCAACATCTAAACCAAATAATGCTAAAATACCTAGTACAATTGTATCTGTTGTATCGTGTATCACTTTACAATAGTGTAAAATTGTTGTTGGTAATTTTCACTGAAAAATCTGATACACGATCCAACTTCATTTGCTATGTTTAGTAAATGTTGTATATTGTATCAAAACATATCAGTTCCAAGTGAATGCCAGTTTTTATGAAAAAGAAAAAACAAATATATAGAATTTTATCAGCATAAACAATTATAAAATAAAACATAGCAAATAATGCAAATAACGCAAATACATCGATAAGTTTATTTATATAAAAATTAATGTTTATATTTTTAGTATGTATTTTCTCTTTCAGTACCAACCAAAACATTTAACATTTTTTTTTTATTATAAATTAAAAAGCAAGAGGTACGTAACTAAAACTCCAGGGTATATCTCACGACCAAAAAGCAAACACTGACAAGTGTTTTCTCTTATACAAAATAGCAGAAGCGACGAAGCGATCTTTCCTCGTTGGATCGAAAATTACAAAAGAAAGCGTTTTACAATATGCAAATACAACTGAGTGTTCACAACAAATGATTGTATTGTGTATTTCAATACAACATACAATATACAACACCTGTTGTGAATTGCCCAAATGTAAATTTAGCAAAAAAAAAATTTATGTATTAATTTATTTAAAGAGAAAACAAAAATAACGTTTGATGTTGTATTTTTTGTGTGTAATATTTACATATACATACATACACATATTAAATAATACAAATAATATACATATATTATATATATCTATGTATGTATATTCATAGTAACTGCATGTTAGAAATAAATCGGTATATTATTTCATTTACATGAAATTCTGCAATATTTTGTTGTGGGGAAAATACATTTCTTTTGAATTAACAGAGTGTCACTTCATTTTGCTCAGCGTGACTATGCCACAGTAGATGGCGCCACAATTTTTGAATGAATGTCAATATTTTCAACTAGATATCATACAGAACAATGTTAAGAGTATACACGGGCTGGTCTTTTATTTCATACGTTTTTTCATTATTCTTTTACAAATATGAACATAAGTTTGGCATGTAAACTTTTTGTTGTCTTTACAAAATAGAGTTACCGAGTTCATCAATGAGTTTTTTGCTTTCAAAACAGTTCTACATTGTTATATAGAATTATTATTCTGCTTTACCTACAAAATATCTGATTGCGATTGCATCTAATATTTAAAAATTGTTTATAATTAATAAAGCATTATTATTCACATAAATACAAAATTGCACTTTTTAAATTTTCCATTCAAATTTAAGAAAATATCAATTCTTATAAAAACTGAAATTAAAATTTCCAATTATAAATTAGAAAATTTTAATTGAATTTCAGAAAATCATATCAAAACGTCGGAAATAATAATTTTAAATTTAGAAGACATCAATTGCATCTTTAATATATAAATTTTATTCGTTAAACACAAATTAAAATTCCAAAAAAAAAAACACCAAATATGTTTACATTTAAAAATGTTTACATTTAAAAAAAAATATTGCCATTCAGAAGATATTAATAACTTTTCAGTACCGCGATTCAGTAACTTCTTTTAACGATAGTCGAATCGTAAAAAAAAAGAAAATTGCAAAATTATCAGTAAAATTTTTAAACGATATTCGCTATTGTTAAAGTCAGCTGTTGTTGTTATCTAAACGACAACCATTTTTGTGTTGTTTATTCAATCGATGAAAACGTAAATTTTTAGGTTGAAATGTCGTCATACGTAAATAAAAATCATAAAATAGTGAAAATATTTTGCTTTTATTAAAAAACTTTTTTATATAAATAAAGAAATTAAATAGCATATTCAATTCATTAAAGATATTAAACATAAACATAAAACCATCCTGTCAAACATGAAGTAATTTGTTTTTTTCTATTCTTCTTTGTGTTTTTCGCTTATTTTGACAGAGATGCCGCTCGTTTACAATTTAAATAAATAGAAAAACAGATTTGTCGACTGTCGTTCAGATGTATGTACTTAGTGAATCATTTAATCCTTAGTGCAAACAACAATAGCTGTCGATATATTTTGCGATTGTCGGATCGTTGAAATTTTCAGAATCGGACTGCAGGAAACATTAATTTAAATTCAATGAATTTTATAAAACCTCAAATGATATTTAAGAATTGCGAACATAAAAACTGTTACATAAATAAACGCAATTTGATGAGAATGTTATTTTTTTTATATATAAATTTTCACAATTTTTTTTGAATGAAAATTTGATGTTTTTCAGAAAATAAAGATAACATTTAATTATTTTATTTAAAATGTTTGGGATGGTCGGATGGAGTAACAAAATAATAACCAAAAAGAAAAAAAGATCTCTCAACTTTTTTTTTTAAATATTGCCATATTTTGAAAACATAGAGAATAAATTTATAATAATAAATATTCAAATTAGGGATGCCAAACGCAAAAAACCAAATGTCCCAAACATTTTAAATAAAATAATTTGTTCTCTTTATTTTCTGAAAAACTTCAAATTTTCATCCAAAAAAAATTGTGAAAATTTATATATAAAAAATAACAAATTGCGTTTATTTATGTAACAGTTTTTATGTTCGCAATTCTTAAATAGCATTTGACGTTTTCTAAAATTCATTGAATATAAATCAATGTTTTCTGTAGTCCGATTCTGTAAATTTCAACGATCCGACAATCGCAAAATATATCGACAGCTATTGTTGTTTGCACTAAGGATTAAGTATTTCACTAAGTACATACATCTTAACGACAGTCGACAAATCTATTTTTCCATTTAGTTAAATTGTAGACGAGTGGCATCTCTGTCAAAATAAGTAAATAATATCTTTATTTTTTTACTAATATTTCTGTGTATTTATTTGAAAATGAAATAATGAATTGAATACGCTATTTAATTTTTTTATTTATATAAAAAAGTTTTTTAATAAAAGCAAAATATTTTCACTATTTATGATTTTTATTTCTGTATGACGACATTTCAACCTAAAAATTTAAGTTTTTATCGATTGAATAAACAACACAAAAATGGTTGTCATTTAGATAACAACAGCTGAGTTTAACAATAGCGAATATCGTTTAAAAATTTTACTGATAATTTTGCAATTTTCTTTTTTAACGATTCGACTATCGTTAAAAGAAGTTACTGGATCGCGGTATTGAAAAGCTATTAATTTCTCCTGAATGTCAATATTTTTTTTTTAAATATAGATAACAACAGCTGAGTTTTTTTTTTAAATATTGACATTCATGTTAAAACAAAAATTAGAATTAGAATTAGAATGCAAAAGAAATGTATTTTCCCCACAACAAAATATTGCAGAAAATTATGTACATAAATAAAATAATATACCGATTTATTTCTAACATGCAGTTGTTATGGATATACATATTGTCGTCCTCCAAATTAAATAAAAAACTCCGTCGATATGCGTATAAAACTAAGTTGAGTAATTTGAGTAATTTATTCTCTAAAAAGATATAGGTTAACAAAGGTTTTTGTATTTACGGGCCACTTACATTTTGTTGGACATCTTATCTTTTGGACGACATTAAACAAACTGCCGCCAACATTAAATAGTTTCAATAATAAAATGGCCGTAATGCTTCTATATATAATTATTAATAATTTAAAAGTTGGCCTTACTGTCTCAAAAGGAGAAATTAGGGGAAATGATAATTAAACATAAAAATACATAAACAAAGCAAACAGAACAAAACAGCTGATCAGGGATGAGAGTTATCGGTATTATCAACATCCCCGCCTCCGTGAATGGTCTCCATGTGGACCACTTCACCAACATCTTGAACATCTAATACTGCAAGTTTTGAAACAGGACGTCGCAGGCACCCGGTATTCGTGTTCACCTCTGCTGATCTTGCAACACCATCTTTGCCCACAAACAAATGTACGATACGTCCTCTTTTCCATTTAGATCTCGGCTGGTCAGTTTCGCAGATCAAAACTAAGGCTCCTGTGGACAACGGTTTAGCAGGGAGACACCATTTTGTCCTTCGAGTAAGCTCGGGCAAATATTCCAGCGTCCATCTTTTCCATAAACAATTTTTTAGGTTTTGTAGAATTCTCCACTGCTTTCTTAAAGAGCAAAATCTTGGGTTAAATGGAGCTGGAGTCTGTGTAGAGTTGTGGCAGCCTAATAAAAAATGATTGGGCGACAGCGGCTCTGGCTCATCCGGAGTAACAGGCAAATGTGTGAGAGGCCTCGAATTTACAATATTTTCACACTCCACTAATAGACTATACAATGTTTCTGGCCGAGGTGTTTTCTCTTTTAGTGTTGCATACAAAGCCCTCTTTATTGATTGGACGAGACGTTCCCATGAGCCACCAGCACTGGGATCAGAAGGGGTGTTGAATTTCCACTTTATGCCTAGAGGTTTCAAACCAGCATCAATTTTATCAAAATCAATAAAGTTCTCTTCTTCGCCCAGCTCTTTATTAATACCAACAAAATTTGTACCGTTGTCGCTTCTCATCTGGACGGGGACACCACGACGATTTATAAAATTGCGAATACACAGCAAACACGAATCGCTAGACAGATCCACGGACAGCTCCAAATGTACAGCTCGAGTTGTCAAACACGTAAATAGTGCAACCCAACGCTTTTCATGACTGCGGCGTACGGCCACCAAGACAGGGCCGAAATAGTCCAAGCCAGTATAAGAAAATGGACGAACAAAGGCACTTAAACGATAATCTGGAAGGGGCCCCATTATAGGTTGCAAGGGCTTACATTTCCTTAGTTTGCATCCACAGCATGCAGCTTTGACACTTCTCAGCACGACACGTATTGATGGAATCCAAAATTTAAGGCGTATTTGACAGATCACAGACTCATCATTGATATGGTGTTGACCTTCGTGATACCATTTAACTATAAGGTGGGTCAATGGATCACTTTTGGGCAAAATGTACGGTCTTTTGGTACCAAACGTTATAAGTGGTGCGTTATCGATCCTGCCACCGCAGCGTAGATTTTCAAATGCGTCAATATACGGGTTAAGAGATTTTATGGGACTGTCTGGAGGCACATTTATCTTCTCTAAAAGACAGGAATATTCATTATTAAATGCAGTTCTCTGCACTGACCTTATTATAAATCGTTCAGCATATTCCTCTTCGTCCACAGACAGATCCCCCTTTGAATCTGGCAGTTGTTTGCATTTCGACTTCAAGTTCTTTATGTATCTAAATACCCATGCCATACACCTTTTAAGTCGCCGGTACTTCGAAAATCGTTTCGCATCAAAAATCGAAATGTTTATAGTTTTAGTGGACAGCACAAAACGTCCTTGGCGTAGTTCTTCTTCACTGTGTGTTTCTTCAGTTGAATTACCGCTAGGGGGCCACAAATTTGATGGGCGACGCAAAAAACCCGGTCCATTTTTCCATCGGCTATCAGGATTATATACGGTACACGGCCTTGTACCATCATCAGCAGGATTCATTTCACCTGGAACCCAACGCCATTGATCTTCTTGTGAAGACTCCAAAATCTCCGCGACTCGGTTGGCCACAAACTGTTTATAACGTCGATGATCTGATGTGAGCCATTTAATCACTGTACTGGAGTCCGTCCAAAACCAAATTTGTTCTGGTTGAATATTGTGGTATTTGATGATGCCAGCTTTAAGCCGCACAGCCATCACCGCAGCCTGCAATTCTAGCCTTGGGATCGTCATAAACTTATTGGGGGCACAATTACTTTTTCCCGTAACAAACGATATTTTAGTTCCGCCGTCAGTATCGAGCCTCCAATATGCCACCGCTGCCATTGCTACCTCGCTTGCATCGCAAAATATATGTAAGGTTGTACCTCGATGAGACAAATTAGAAAAATAACATCTTGGGATACAAAAGTCCCTTACCTTTTTCAACCCACAGATCCAAGAACTCCAACGACCGCGTAACGCCTCTGGTATTACTTCATCCCATTCCAAGCCACACTTCCAAAGCGACTGCATAAAGATTTTGCCAGCGATAGTGAAATCGCATAAGAAACCGTAGGGGTCAAATACCGACATTATCAAACTGAGCACTTCACGCTTTGTCGGTGTCCGTTTGTTTTCCAAAATATCCGCAGAGACACGATTAAATTGCAAATTGAAGATAAACTTATCATTTGCTGGGGACCACTGCATTCCCAAAATTTTCTCTGTCTTATCAGCTGATATGTTTATGTTTGATAAAGCAGGGTTGCCAAAGTGTTCATTTATTTTATCCGAGTTGGAAATAATTTTGTGCATCGTAAATCCCGCCGCTCGGTGTATTTTGATAACATCTTGGACCACATTCATAGCTTCATCAACGGAGCTAAAACAATCAGCATAATCATCCACATAGTGACGTTTTACAATAGCTTCTGCTGCTCTGGGCATACTTTGTTTAAATTTTTCAGCATTCAAATTTTTAATGTACTGGGCTATTGTGGGTGAACATGTTGCTCCGAATATTGCCCTTGTCATGACATATTGCTCAATGGGCCCGTTGTTGTTTTCGCGATATAAAAAGCGTTGGAAATGCTGGTCCTCTTTTCGGATGGCCACTTGCAAAAACATTTCCTTTATATCGCCACAAACTGCAATTGGTTCTTCTCGAAATTTAAATAAAACACTAAGTAATGGTTGATTTAAATCTGGACCCGGCAAGAGACAGTCATTTAACGAAACACCCTGTACTTTTGCAGCAGCATCAAATACCAAGCGTAGACTTTCCTTGTTAGGATTAAATACTGCAAAATGAGGTAAAATGAAAATATTAGAGCAACAAATGTTTTCTTCTTCTGAAGTAACACGTCTTGCATAACCATTTTTCAAAATATGTTGCATTTTTTGCCTGTATTCGATTTCAAATTTTGGGTTTATTTTAAATTTGTTTTCCACTAGATGGAGACGTCTTGAAGCTGAACCATAGCTATCGGGAAACGACCTACTTTCGTTTCGCCATAAAAGGCCACATTCGTACCTGCCATCATAGTATTTTGTTGTGGACTTTAGAATATTTAGCGCCTTTTCTTCACTTTTAGGCATGACAGGTTTCGAATCGAGTTTTACCAAACACGATTCAATTTCAAAATATTGTTTCATCATGTGCTCCATACAACTGTTATTTTCTTGGTGCTTTGCCAGAAACACACTTTTGACCATGTCCTTGTTATTGTTACCAGTTGGACCATAAACTACCCAGCCAAGTCTTGTCCTTACAGCTATAGGGCCATTTTCATCTGGACATCTGGGTATTTCCACGGGAACTGACAAAAATGCATGCGACAAACTAATTATCATCTTTGGCCTTATTCTGTAATAATCGGCGAGGGGCAACTCTTCAAGATGATTTTTACAATTTATGCCACCCATGGAAAACGACTGTGTTGGCAACTCTAAATTTTTAACCAAATATACTTTTGAAATGTTATATTTCTCACTTTCATTTTGTGAGCCACTAATTGTCAAGTCAACAATTTCTGTTTGTTGGCTACTACTGTGCCCATTAAGCCATTGCAATCTCAAATTTTCCCTTTTTCCTTCCAATCCAATTTGTTTTCCAATATCCCAATCTAGCATGGTGGCGTCAGCGCCGTCGTCTATAAATGCGTAGATGGATATACGTTTTTTGGGACCATAAATCATCACTGGGATTATTTGAAATAAGATTTCACTCTTTTGAGTACCTGCATGTAGATTTACAACTTCTCTGGGATTTTCATTTCGAGCAACTGTGGCAACGCTATTGTTTTGTTTACATTTTTTATCATCTGGTGAGTGCAATAATGGATTGTGATATTTTTTACAGCCACTTATACCACATAATTGTTTCTTGTAACACTTTCCAACTTGATGTGGTCCTTTTAGGCATGCAAAACAAAGCCGGAGTTCCCGTACCTTCTTCCAACGTTCATCAATAGGAGCGCTCTTAAATACTGGACAATCGGTAAGTGCATTACAATTTTCAGAGCAGACCATACATTTTTTGGTAGAAGTTGTGGTTAATGCATATTTATTTTTACTTGCCTTTTTTACAGATGATGACGACGACACGGGAAGACCATCAGAAACCATGTTGGCGACTTTTCTGACACCATCGAGCCACTCGGAGAAACGTTTCAAATTGGGAGGCTCTTCCAGGGCAATACATTTTTCAGCCCACTGCATCTGTTTTGTTGGCGGCAGCTTGGAAACTAATTCGCTGAGTAAGGTTGGGTTGTTCAAATGATGCGTACCACTAGCTGTCTGCAGAAACCGTACCATATTTGTGACCTTTGTAGCGAATTGTATCAATAAATCAAGTCTTCCTTCAGGGACATATGAAAGTGAATTTATTTTGTGTATTTGGCTTTTTATTAATTGTTCAGGACGACCGTAAGTTTCACACAAAATATCCAAAATCACATTTACATTTCTGGAACTTGATAACAAAGACTCCACTGTTTCTTTTGCCGGACCATGTAGTGCTTCACGAATGCGTATTATGTTCTGTAAGGGACTGTATTCAAATTCGGCTGTCGTTTGTTCAAATTCTTCTTTGAATGTCGGCCACTCCTCTGGCAGACCGTAAAATTTTGGAAGGGGGTAAATTTTCTTGGCTCTTACGGACGTGGAACCTTGGCTGTGGGAAGAAACATTAGTAGAGGACTCACCGTTTTCATCCAATAATGCTGCCTGAACTGTATTTGAAGTTGAGGCCCTCAAGGCTGCTCTTGGTATATCGTTGACATTTGCTGCGACCGTCTGTCCACTATGAGCTACACTTTGCGACACCAATTGCATTTCTTGTTGCAGTGACGTTATGCTTGCGGCTGTCTGCTCTCTTTGTGCCACGAACAAATTTTGCAAATTCATGTTCACTGCATCAATCTGCTTCATCATTTCATTTTGCATGTCCGCCATAAGACGCAAAATTTCGGGCTGAGATGACTGTGGTTGTACTTTACTACCTCCCGGCTGACCGGGCGGTACCACCGGTGAATTGACGGACGATTGTTGGCCGGTCGCCGGCGCCGCGGCTGCTGAATTTTTTTTTACATTACCATCCATATCGGCCAAACGTTTTGGTGGCACACCTTTATTGGACCGATCACTTGTTCTGGGAGACTGTTCCGCCATACGTTGTACAAACAACACAAAATTTTAACAATTGTTGTAACACTGGAGACACAAGGACAACAAACTCCGACAATGTTACTAGACAGAACCAAACAAGTGTCCAAACAAAATGGTGAAATCGCCTACCGTTCTATACAAATTACTCTTTATTCCATAAAGAATAATTGCGCCCAAAATAGAATAAAGATGTCGTCCTCCAAATTAAATAAAAAACTCCGTCGATATGCGTATAAAACTAAGTTGAGTAATTTGAGTAATTTATTCTCTAAAAAGATATAGGTTAACAAAGGTTTTTGTATTTACGGGCCACTTACATTTTGTTGGACATCTTATCTTTTGGACGACATTAAACAAACTGCCGCCAACATTAAATAGTTTCAATAATAAAATGGCCGTAATGCTTCTATATATAATTATTAATAATTTAAAAGTTGGCCTTACTGTCTCAAAAGGAGAAATTAGGGGAAATGATAATTAAACATAAAAATACATAAACAAAGCAAACAGAACAAAACAGCTGATCAGGGATGAGAGTTATCGGCATTATCAACACATATATATAATATATGTATATTATTTGTATTATTTAATATGTTTATGTAAATATTACACACAAAAAATACAACATCAAACGTTATTTTTGTGTTTTTCTCTTTAAATAAATTTATACATAAATTTTTTTTTGCTAAATTTACATTGTTTTTTTTTTATTAAAAACTAGGTATTTTAGCATTATTTGCTTTAGATGTTGGTGAATTTTTACTCCCTTTATATTAACTCGTAGTGTCTGCTTGTCGAAAAAATTTTGGATCGATTTTAACCCCTTTTCCGTGACCCATTCGATCTGAAATTTTGCAGGCAGGCTCATGGTAATAACAGAAATGATCTAACAAATTTTTTAGTGATGCCAAAACAATGGAAACTTTTAAATTTTTCTACCAGAGTTAATAAAAAAAATGTACAAAGGGTTAGTTTTTATTATATTATTACCCCAACGACCACAAAAACAACAAGTCCAGCTATGCCAACAACACAACATTTAGAATAACAACAAGAACAATATAGAAACATCATATTTTTCATTTTTTTTTACTTTTTCAGAGATTTCCCTGGACCTGTTCCACCGATTTTAATGATTTTTGAAATAGAAATCTTCCCATGAATTTGGTGAATCATTCTCACTAAAAATTATCACTGTAGCTGCACTATTGAGGGCGTGATCGTGACAAGAACAACATAGAAAATTATATTTTTTCAAGACTTTTTTTAGTTCTTCATTCCAATCTCGGACCCTAATCGACGGATTTGGACGATTTTAAATAGGAAACTTCTTAGGATGATAGTGAATCATTTTTTATGTCAACGAGTACCCTAGCTGCTCGATTGATGCCGTCATCGTGATTTCCACAGACGGACAGACGGACAGACAGACATCGCTTTATCAACTCCTGTTGTTATAAGGATCACAAATATATATATTTTATGGGGTCCAAAATTTTTTTTCTAATTATTGCAAACGGAATAACAAACTTATATATACCCTCTGCACACTGGAGTGGAGGGTATAAAAACTATATAAACTTACTATGAACATACGTGTATCCTAACAAACAAAAAAAACTAATCATCTTTAAACAAAAAAAAAAAACTCAAAACTTTCAACCGGACGGACAAACCAGCACAATAAATGGAACGTAGATATAGACTGAGGACAACCGATAGAATATGTCCCCCACCCAACCATGGTAATCAATTTAAATAAAATTCGAATGATTACCCCACAAACAACACTCTTGTTCACCTACATATACTCACATTAACACACCACTGAAACACTTAGCCGGACATTATCTGATTTAATGCTCAGCCAAATGAAAAAACATTAAGATGGATATATTTTATGGTTGACAAAGGAATATGATTATATTATATTTATTACTAGAACATATATATATATATAAAATACATACAAAAAGAACAAGGTAAGCTATAGATTATATTAACTATACAATAAATTTTACAGGCAAAACTAATATCCCAAAAATCCTCCTACCAGTACCCCTATTTCTGACCCAATGTGGTCGCACTAAACACAAAAAAAGACGAAAAGACGATTATTTGGGACAAAAATCTACGTCTACCGGGGTTTATAAATGGAGTTTTAGGCTAACAAATAAACAAAAAATAATAATTAAAACACTAACTCACACTATGTTTTATATATTTTCCCTTGATTCTAATTTTTGGTATGTGTATTAAAGCAAAATTTAACAAATTTTAATTTTTATATATGTATTAAAGCAAAATTCATCTTATTTTAATTTCCATATATGTATTAAAGCAAAATTTAACTAATTTTAACTTTTGTATATTCTAAAAAAAAAAAAATTTCACCTATGTATTAAAATTTTCGTATATTTAAAAATTTTACACTTATGTAATTTCACTTTGGTCTATATTAAAATTTGCCAACCATTTTAATTTTAACATATATATATAAAGTTTGCAATTATTTTAAATTCTAGCCTATCCAACAAAGGTTTTTACTAACTTAAACTCTTGTTCACTTAAAAACACTTTTCTTCTTTTTAATATTGTTACAATTAAAGTTGCACTGACTCACCGCCGTTGCCCTAGTTCCTTATGTCCTCCCCTGTCGCCGCAGCTTACCAGATTATCTCCAACGATGTCACAGTAAATACCCCTGACCCAAATCTCTTAGAGTTGCAAGTGCAGTCTTACTTCCGCAAACCCACTGGCTATCAGCACATTTTATCAAAGTTTCAGCAAACCAACAAAAACTGGGGGACATGTCACAGGAGGCTTGGATCCTCCTGATATCTCTATCAATTACAAGACTGTAGTCCTCTTCGACACGGCATATGATGGCTTCTAACAAGCCTGGTGAGTTTTTCCCTTTTCTAAAAACATTAAATACCTATTTACCACTTATCGTCTCTATAAACACCCACATGATCCACTTAGCCTTCCTGGCTCCCTGGCCTACTTTGGCAAAATTGTACCTTCTGGGCTCCTGGCGGCTAAAAAGACATTCCACAATACCAAAATTCAAACTGTCGCCAAATAAATTTACAACACGCACGACACACACTCGTTGGACTTTTTCCTTAACGACCGTTAAGCAATCACATTAACACAGAACTGGTGTTGCCGATATTTTCATCAAGCCGCCAAGCCATCAAACTTTCCCAAATTTCCAACAAAAAAATAACCCCGCCTATCTTTTCTTTCCAATAACTGCATGTATCTACTATACCATTCTATCTTACAAATTGCCTTGGCCATCGAACCAGTTTTCCCCTTTTTACGCATAAACCGTCTGGCCAACTAAAACTAAAGTTATGGAAAATGGATCTCTGGGGTCAATAGTCTCTGCTAGTTTGGCCTTGAACTGGTCATTGCTCCATTTTTGGCCTCCATTTTGGCCAAAATAAAGCCGTCTTATTTGGCTGACATACCAAGCTAACATAAATATTGGCAAGTAACCGTTACTTCAAAAATATCATATTATTGTTATTGTTTATCTCGTCATTATACTATTTTTTATTTTAAAATTTCTCATTATATTGTTATTTATTTCATAGTTTCTCGTTTCTCAATCTCACTCATTTGAAAATCAAAACAATAACAGCTGGTCACAACCCAGCGAACATTAGCGATCATCAACCAGCACAACAGCCGCCACAAACCTCACGGCCGCCCTAAGTAGAAAAATTTCATATAGAAACAATCTATTCAATTATAACATAACAATTATCACAATGTTCAATAAATCGCTGATGAAGGCTGAAATGCCAGAAACCGGTCCGATTAAGAATACAGTGTAGTTATGAATTTTTTATATATATGCTTTCTTCTTCTTCTTTACCACGCACTATTGAAACAAAATTAAAATTTGCATATTAATTACAGTATTAATTGCAATATGTCTGAAAAATGACTACAAATCTAATAAAATAATATAATAAATTCTCCCACTGTTACAATGTTATTGTTTATGTATAAACATACACATAGCATAACAGTGTGACAGCTGAAAATTATTAGCCAATAGGAACAGAGTTTGGGTGACGTCACGTGCCTGGCCGGTGCACAGTGGCTGAAAATCATTTTTCATTGGCCAAAATTCTGTAACTTTTGAACCGATCAAAATATTTTAGTACTGTTTTTTTTAGTAGATAGATAGATAGTTGATCTTGACTCAGTGTGAATTTCATTTAAATTGATTGAGTACTTTTTAAGGAATTCTAGGTCAAAGTTTAACTTTTGATTTTTTTTAACTTTTAGTGTGATATATGTTTTTTTTTATTTATTTTTATTTATTAGAAAGTGTCATATTTGGAGTTAAATAATTATTATAAACATTTTTTGTAATAATGAAATTTTTTTAATGCTTACACTCAAAAAAATTTTTACACTCAAAAAAATTTTTACACGCAACAAAATAGTAAAATTCACTAGAAATTTAACTAGTATTACTAAAAAATTAAAAATGTTTGCTATCAAATTTGCAATTTGCTTACACTCAAGGAATATTATTATTACTACAGAAAAATTTATTAGTGTTTGCTGCCTAATTTGTTACACTAGCTAAATAAATCTGCTAAACATTAGCGCAATGATTCTAATTTTTTTTTTAATTTTGATATGAAAATATGGGTTCTTATTTTTTGAATCTTTCTTATCTATTAAAACATTGCATTCATATGTGGGAAACCTTTTAAGAATAAAAACTGCAATAGATTTAAATAGCATTTGTAACAATGGTAGGTTCTGTTTATTATTATTTTTTACTAATACTATGTTTTTCGTACTTAAATAACAATGAAAGGCAATTATAATTATTATTCATTAGACTCAAATATTGATTGCAAATATTCCATATTTTGTTCTGTGCTATTTCTGTTCTTTAGTAGTTTTTTGGCTTCTTCATCTAAATCCCGATGTTCCACTTTCCATTGATTTCGAATACTGGAGATGAACGGATCTGACGTTGCCAATAATATATTAAATAGATCTTCATTTGTGGAATTTCGTGACATTTTTCTAGTATTGTGCTGTCTATAAAATCTGTAATCCTTGTTCCTTTTTTCCTGAGCCTCCTCTGATAGATCTCCAAGTGGCACCAAATGATATTTAATGACATCTTCTCCATGATAAAGGATTTTGTGGACTGTTGCAGACATATTTCTCCATGGGTAGTTGGTTGTATATATTTTTGCAGTTTCCTTAGCATAATCTCCAAATTTTCTAGAGTCAATTTCTTCATTGCACGCAAGTACTTCTAGGATTATTTTAAATCTGAAAATAAGGTTTAAATCCACTCCTGTTATTTCAGATGCTGTTTCTGGATCTGAAAAGAATCTTCTTGCGGTATTGCCATCATTTGTATTGCCTGACCCTTGTTTTGGCTGATCTATAATCAATCCAAATTTGCGATATTCATCTTGAACATGTTTCTTTTTTGAACTTCTTAACTCTTTGTTGGTTTCGTTGTTTCTTATTGATCCTGAAGGCCCGAAATCCAAATCATAACTGATTTTTAGTATGTGTTCCATAAGTCGTATTCTTGCATGTAGTGGTGATAATCCAAATTCGAAGGCATCGGTATTATCGAATGATTTTGTCGGGACTTGGTTTAATTGGCTTGATGTTGCTTGGCATATAATGCAGCTGGATGCAGCCTTCGTGTTAGTCAAAGCCTGACCTACTTTTCCATCTATCATTGTCAGCACTAATTGGTAGCTTACTTCAATTTGCTGCCCATCTAACTGTAATTGTAATGGCTGTAGTGTTGCTATTTGGGCCTTGATATCACTAACTTCTTTGTTAATGGCATCATGACTTTCTTTTTTGAATTCAAATTTGATTGGCCTGCAGTATTTCGTAGAAGATGGTGTCTCATTTTTCCAAATATCCATTGTTTGCGTTGTACTACTCGAAGGCTCCGAATCTTCCAAAATCTTTTTCAATCGCAATGGTACAAATGATACCATGAACATATCTGAGTCCGAAATATTTTCACATACAACTTGTTTGTATTGTTTTTGTCCCGAAGAACCATCACATCCCCATTTACAAAATAGAATTAACTTTGTGTTTCCATATTTCTTTAACTCAGTTCCTGTTATTGATTGTAGCAAGCGTTTGGCTGTGTGATCAAGTAAAGATTGTAGTTGTACTTCTGCCGAAATTGGTGTGATTGTAATAGTGTCCTTTGATGGCAAACAGTCTATTTTAGCAGCTGTTATGTGATGATATGCTGGATACATATTTGAGCCTTTTTCAATCGCACGCAATCTGAGCTGAATATATTGGTGTTTTGTTAATTTCAAATCCAGAAATAATGCTAATGCCTCCTCATTTGTGAACTGTTTTGCATCGCTCGGAGTTGGTATACTTTTAAGAATTCGCTTTGTTCTCACTGGACTAGCATTACAAGTTTTTTCAATGATATCCACTTTTGTTAATTGGTTTTGTGCTCGTAATTGATGTAGAAAAGATTCTTTTATATTTGTAGAACCAATTTCCTCGTTAAAATTTTTAAGTTTCCGCCTCTTAGATCTATCGCTGCAGTTGTCCAATGATTTGCGTGGTCTTCCAGCCTTATCTAGCTTTGCTGTTTCTCCACCAACATTAAGTTGGCCTTCTAACCAGTTTGCACTTTTATTATAAAACTTTTGTTTACAGTAGTTAACTTCTTTCAATCGTTTTTTTAGTACTTTGACGAAATTAGATAATTGCTCTTGTATTTCGGTACTAGACGAATTTAAGTTTAATTTTATTTTAACGTAACTAAGAACATCTTCCTGGTTTTTGTTTCGAAAATACTCTTCGGCCAGTTCTTTATAACTAAAGTTCTCCATATTTTTCTCAATATTTTTATTTGCGTCTGTTATCACTTTTTTATCACTTTTTATCACTTGCGAATATACGTCCGTACACTTGAAGTATTAACTTATTATTGAGTAATCCCTTATAGAATCCGTCATTTTATACATTTTTAGGTACATGTTATTCACACATTGATCTTTAATTTCATATCAGGTAGTACTTAAATTGAACAAAACTGCACTTGTTATCCAGACTTCAATATCAGGTAAAACTAATTAGTTTCTCGCCAATATGGGGTGGTTTTTTATCTTTAGTGGTTTAGTGCCGCGATTATTGACAAACTTATAAAATTGTTTATGACTTTGGTTGACCCTTAAATTTGACAACAGGTAAATTAAGAAAGAGATCATTTGTTTACTGTAGAACCTATTGTGATCATTTTATGACTTATTTTTTTGCTGATCAAAACAAAGCCAATAAACCCTTTCGCAGGTATTTTATTTAATTATTTTACTTTTACGTAGTCTAAAGTAAAAAAACAAAATTTTTTTTAGAGTAATTTTTTTAGAGTAATTTCATTAAAATGAAAAATGTGTTCTACCGGGGGCTCGTGGGGGGTGCAAAAGTATATATAGGGTTAAACAGGATACATTCGCCTTTCTCCGGGTGGTATACGTTTCTTGTTCCCTTACTTCCTTTAGAAGTTCTATTCCACTAAAGTTTAAATTTGAGAAAAATATAGTGGTTTCATAAATATTTCATAACGCCCCTAATATCAAACGTTAGAACTGTGACTACTTACAAAAACTAAAGACTATAATCCTACTAACATTATAAAAAAGACCGCAGGCCAATATCGATGATAGCTTGCGAGTAGTAACCATTTATTTTTGATAAAAAACAAAAAAAAAACACCTTTTGCTGAATTAAAAAAAACAGTTGAGTTTGACAGCATGCCACGCCCACAATTATCAATAGTTTAACCTAATTTTTTGGCTACCTTAATCTGGATATATAAGCTACAAAAAGGAGTAAAAATTTTAAAAATCGATGACAAAAAAAAATTTGACTTTTGGCCAATGAAATCAAAATTTGAGCCACAGTGCGGTGTAGAGAATTTTAATAGTGTCCGCGGGGATGGCGTAATCTTGTATTCCATCATTCTTGGATAATATATATTACATATGTATACAACTTAGTGGCAGTGGCGGTGCCCTGTGTAGGGCGGGCGTAATTTATAGCAAGGTTGCACAAAATACACACAAAAAAAAAACAATAGTCATTGAACATACCCCATCATTTACATAGCCTATACCACAGCGTAAACAGTGGCGACAGCTCGAAAAATACAACACTGTATTTTTGTTTTAACAATCAAATCAGGGTTGCATTTTGTAAAGAAATCGGAAGCAACAGCTATATTAAAAAGTATATGCTATCACCTTTATACACGTTGTATACATTGTTTTTATTTATTTGTGATTATTACTGTCAAAAATTCTAATTTGGGAAGAAATTTTTTGAAAATTCCACAGCACAGTTTATCACAAATAAAATTTTTGAAATAAATATAAAAAAATAAATAATAATGGCATTAAAGTAAGTAACAGAATATGGTTGTTTGCCCAACAAATCTAGGTGTGACAAATGTCCACCGTGAAAACTTAAGTGTTAGAAGAACCTCCTGAGGCGGACAAATAGAGGGATTAAGGATTCTGCAGAGTTAGAACATAGAGGAATTACAGAAACAAAGAAGAGCGCACCAACTTTCATGGCCAATTCAAATTTCAGACAAGTTAATGCTGAATTAAATAATGTATTGGTCGGTACGGTTGGAGAAGCTCTTTTAACAAGAGAAAATATATTAACCGAAGACAAGTTACAGTTAACACCCACTACAATTTTAATATATTCGCTTTGTGGTTAGGGTTTAATGACTTAGTGCTGATGTTTGTAACCATCTTTAATTATACCGATTGGCTCAATCACTTTGTGAGTTGATTTAGCAATGTCCGTCCGTTCGTCTCTGTGTCCATGTAAACCTTGTAATCAAACTACAGCTCGCAAATATGAATATATTTTGATGCAATGTAGTATATAAGCGTCTATTGGCCATAGGATGAACGCTATTTAAATTGGTGAAAATCTGTCCATGTTCAAATTTGATTTATGCTTATTTTCTATTTCCAATTAGTTGGGCCTTAGAGATAGGGCCTGTGAACGCATGGTATAGGGTATCGTATAGTCAGTCTAAACCGACCATAATTTTCATACTTGTTTAACTATAAGCTTCTAAGTGGTTATTTATACATTTTTCTCCTAAAAATTATAATGCATATAAGTAGATACAAACTTGAATTAGTAAAATATTAAACAATGTTATTTATATATATATTTTTTTTTTAATATAGTGTGTATTTAATGGGTTCTGATCTTGGGGAGGCAAGACTCCATACGTTACCGAGGGGTACGAACCGGTATGTCTATATTTATATATTTTTTGTATATTCTAAGTTTATTTTTTCTATATTAAATTGATATTCAGATCTTGTTCTTACATATTTATAACATATAATAAACATCTTTTACAAAAGTCAATATAGTGTTTTTTATTAAAATCCAATGGTTGTTTTTAATAACTTTTACAATTAGGTGGTCGATTTACAACAAAGTTGCTAGCTTTACAAAGTAACACAACAAATTTACCTTTATATATCCTAACAAACTTTGTACATCAAATGCTGTAAACTATAATCTGGCTGTAAACTATATCCAGCAAAATACATTCAGATTTAAAACCAGATAGTTTTCTTATGGTTAACGGCCGTCTTAAAATAATATATTTTGGTATTGCGTGTAATATAGCCACTGATTCAACGATTATACACTCGCAGAAATGTCTCCTCAAGCGCCGATGCTACTGCTGGAACTGCTCCGAGTGCCATTGGCGTTGTTGTGTAGTGTGTTGTGGGTCGGAAGGGCTATATGCGCTGTTAGATTGTCCAGATTTGTGACTACTACAAATTTGCGGTTGCTGTCTAATCTGGGTTGTGAAGACCGTTTCTACCCACTGATTTAAAGGTACTGATAGGGCTGTGCCAGCACAAGCTTTTACTGCCTCTGGACAGAAACGTTTAGGCACATCCCGCAAGTCTTTTTGATCTATTCCTTTATCCGAAAAACTGCCTCCAACAGCAGCTTTGCTTATTGTACTCAACAATTTTTCCTGTTGCTATAAGTACACAAATTTAAAAAATAAATAACAATCAATATTAAATATCTTAATAAACAATGATTATCATATCATGCACAGAAGAGGCAGAAGAGTTTGGCTTAAAACTTTAATTATATAATCGTCACTGTAAGGTTTAAAAACAAATGCAGTGCATATATGAATATCAGTGATTTCAAAATGTTTATATATATTATTAACTTACATTGTTTTTCTGCTTTTGGTTCTTGCAATTGTTACAACAAATCCTTTTCTATGCCACTGAAATTTTCTGCTTTCCTTTTCAACTTTAAGTTGGGCTTTCTTAGCTACTTCTGCTTGTAGGCCATCTACTAATTTTTGTAAGTCATTTGTTGTTTTGCCTGTTTTACATTTTACTGAAGTTGTTTTTCTTTATACTTCAATCCCATTTCCAAATACTCAATCAATTTTTGTAGTTCTTGGTGGTTTTGTATTTGCTGTTCGTAATTGTTAATTTTTGGAACTCACATTTTTAAGGGTTTACTAGCCTTTATAAAATTAAATCTGTTCAACAGGCTGTTGTTTAGAAGCGTTCTCAATTGTAGATATCTGTTGTTATATTTGAGATTTTGTCTTCAGTTGCGGCTAATTTTTATTCCTTTTCAGCCGGATGTCTATTTATAGGAGTAAAAAAAGTGCCAATTAATGTTTTATTTATAAAGCCAATGGTGTAGTGCCCAAAGCATTGAATAATACCGGACAAATTTCGATTTAGGACCACTCACGCGCAAGTCATAATCCAAAGCATTAATACCACAATTCAACTTGCGAAAACTTTCGTGACTCGCCACCAGCAACTGGACCAATAGTTAGCTCAACTATAGTAATTTTTGATTCCTTCCTTTCGGCCCTGGGTTAAGCAGTGGTGAATGTAACTGGCAAATTTACCAGCATTTATACCAACATTACTGGTATTATAACAATCACAAGCTTTGGGTTTTAATATGCATCTTTTATAATTTTTATTTCTGAAAAGGAAATACCACAGATTACTAAATTAAATGTTAATTTGTCAAAAATACAATTTTATGATTTTTTTTTTTCCAATGTTTATACTCACTAAATTTCCATTGTTTTTATTTTTTATGCTGTCAGTGGTTGAAAACATGTTCTATAGCTGTTCACTTGCACACATTATATTTTGTATATTCTATTTTTTTAATCTCTTTCGCACTTCTTTACCAAAACAAAATGGAGAAAAAGGTAAACAAAGCCATACGGTTCGAGATTGCTTTTTTGACAGCTGTCAAGCTGTCACAACTGGTATAAACTGTGGCCTATACAATGAAGTTGTGAATATATCTCGAATTTCACCAATTAGTAATTTATGTATTATAATGAGAAATTAATAATTTTATTAATTAAATAAAGATTTAATTTGAAGTACCGTGCTTCATGGTACGGTGCCCCATTTTGCTGGAATCCTCCTTAGAATATCCCGGTCCCAATAAATCCCAATAAAAACAAGAATTTAGGTTTTTATAAATATTTTAATATTTGTTTATGACATCGAGGATAAAGGTGCTTTGAAGTACCGTGCTTCATGGTACGGTGCCCCATTTTGCTGGAATCCTCCTTAGAATTTCCCGGTCCCAATAAATCCCAATAAAAACAAGAATTTAGGTTTTTATAAATATTTTAATATTTGTTTATGACATCGAGGATAAAGGTGCTATGTGTTTTTTATATATGTACTGTTAAAATTTCCCACAGCAAAAGTTGTACACATCGTGTGATACATATGAAACATTGTTTATGTATAATACATGAGGAAAGTCACATGTACATTTTTCAATTAGAACAGGTTCTATTTTTGAATGTCAAACATATGAAAATACAACACTGCTTGTGGCGAAAGAAAAACAGAGTAAATTTTAAAGATTAATATTGAAAAAAAAAATAAATTGTTTAGTATTAATTTACAATTAAAAAATATATAACTTTTTTTTAACAATAAATTTTTGTAAATTCACAAATTAAATCAGCTGTTGTTTACATTTAAAGGTTATGTCATACGGAAATATATATGCACGGGTGATAGCAAAAATTATGAATCGTATGTAAAAGACAATTTTGACAGACATGAGGCATTTCATATGGATAAAAAAAGTGACAGTACATATGTAAAAAAGACTTCGTGTAATAGCACCTTAAATAAACCGTGTATGCGAGAAATCTACGTGTGTTGTTTGTTGTAAAAATTAATAAACTTGAAATGCAATTGCAACTCTGTACTTAAAGTCAATGAAGTACCAATATAACCATCAATAATTATCTGATAATCACGTACAAATTAGTTTATCAACACTAATAAGAAAACAGCCCAGTTACGGGAAAAGTCAACAACTGCAAAACAATAAAGAACAAAGTTTCTGTGCAAAATATACTTACTATTTAAGTTAATTTATATTATAGTGAAATCATGTTTTCCAAGAAAAAGAAAAAACCTCTTATTTCGATGCCTAGCAATTTTGAGCACCGCGTACACACGGGTTTCGATAAACGTGAACAGCGTTATGTGGGGCTTCCGTTGCAATGGGCATCTATTGTAGGCAATAATCAAATACTTAAATCAACAAATCGACCGCTACCACTGGTGGATCCATCAGAGATTACACCAACTGAAATATTGGATTTAAAAACTATAGTGCGACCACATCACAATAACAATAAGGCGGACACAACGTCATTGAATAGTAGCACATCTACTCAACCTGGTGTTGGAGGACTGGGGGCAGGGGGTATGGGTCAGCATATTCATCCAATGGCTGCAGACAACGGCAGTTCTATACTAGGAGCTGGAACAAGTAGTGGTATAATATTACCGAAGACATCACATGTTGCAAGGTCAAATTCTTTGCGCAGCTCCAGTCCTCCAAGAATACGAAGAGATTTACGAGGAAATGCAAATGTGCCACCAGCAGTGCCAGAAGAAAATATATCAAGTGCTGCAGCGAATCCCATGTCGGGCCACCTTATGAATTCTAATATGCCTTGTTATAAACCACAGGTGGTCGGTGGTCATGGTATGTACAGTTCACAACCAACACAGAACGGTATTGCTGGTGGGCCTTTGGCCATACGTACGGATTTAAACACACAACCTGGAGCTGGTTCTTTACATTACCGACCAGGGGCTCCCCATCTCCATGCACAGCAAACTTCGCCCGTTGGTTCCATTGCCAGCAATTCACGTTCCACACACTCTCACATTTCGTCTCATTCGCATGGACTTCACATAAATAACAACAATACAACAAATATGAATAATATACCAATGTATCCATCACCACAAGGACAATTGCATGTCCCACCAGCGTTACCACCACATGGTCAACATCATCATCAACAACAGTCTGGTAAACCACTGATTAGTGCTGCCGCTATGTCAGCCGATCAAAATCAAAATCCACATCAACCACATTTACATGCCAAAACAGCTTCACGCGCTTCCAGTTCCAGTGGTGGAGCCAGTGGTGTTGGTGCGACAAATGCAACTGGCGGTAGTACGGCAACAGCAGCTCAACCTAAACAGGAGCCGCGTTTAACACATGAACAGGTAGATGTTAGAAACTTATACGTTTCAAACTGACTGAATTTAACATTCTATGTAGTGTTCACGTCTGTCTTCAGGCACTGTCTACTTTTAAGTCGGGTTTTTGGCATGTTAGTTAAACTTAGTTTATGTGTAGTTATAAGCAGTGCTGGAGTTTTTTCTATTTTTTATCTACGCTCCTTTTATTTATTGGTGAGCCTAACAATAAGTATACAAATCTTAAAAACTAAATATTAAGAACTTGAAAAAAGGTATTTCTTCAAAAAAGGTATTTCCAATAATTAAAATGTTAGAAAACGGTGCTCGAAGACGTGTTATACCTAAGTGTTTTTCAGGGGGCGAATCGTCGCATTCGATATCAATATTCCATATTTTGGTTTATTATTTAAAGAATAAGGAGAATCGTCAGACCTCGTTTCACTTTTACTATTAACTATGGAACATAACTCGTTAGCTGTGACAGTTATTTTTTTTTTCAATTAAATATTCCTTTATTTACATATTTTAACAAATTTTGATATTTACATATGAGATCTTATCTTTACATATAGATATTGCAACAAATAATACATGGGATCTAAATATATTAAATAGTTTTTATTTTATTTTTTAATGATTTTTAAAGGAAAATGGGAGGAAAAAAGCTTTATATGATTTAATAAATTCAAATACTATCTGAAAAATATTTATGTGCTTATAGGAGGTTTATTAGAAATAATAGACCTCTATAAGATTATTATTTTCAATTTGGTGATTTCTTTTTAATTTTACGTTATTTCTCTACATTCTCTTATCAGTGGGTAAGAGGAGTTTTCATTTTTGGCAAAGTAATTGTTATTAAGCCTTGTTATGAAATCGATAATTTTTTCATAACCCGTTTCTTCATGAAGAAGATTTGTAGGATACCTCCAGGGCTTTTTATTTATAATTTTAAGACATTTGTTTTGTATAATTAAGCGTTTAGGTGGCAGTTGGCAGCGTCACTCGAAATAGGACACACGTATGTTAATATCGGCCTTATAACACTTTTGAAGAGTAGATTTTTGTTTTTGGGGTTTAGAAATGACCTTCTATTTAGTAATGCTTTAAATGATTTTATTGCTTTTTGACACGTAGCCATAATATGTTGTTTAATGTAAGCTTTTTGTCCAAGACAACTCCGAGATATTTGACTTCGTTAAGTACATTTATGGTATTATATCCAATAAGAAGATGACGTCTTGGCAGTCTTTTGGGAGATTTGTTGAATGGAAAAATTATTGCTTGGGTCTTGTTTGGATTAATTTTGATTTTCCATTTGTGAAAATATTTACTGCAATTGACAAGTCCCTTTTCCATTTTCTTCAGGAGTGCGCTTGTAAGTTTGTTTGAAGAAATTAACGCAGTATCATATATATCGAGTAAAGCAATGGCGACAAGACAGATCCTTGAGGTAACCCTGTGGTAATGGTTTTTGGAGATGATGTTTCATTATTAATCGCAACTTTAAAGCTTCTGCCGTGAATGAAATCTGAAATAAGTTTGCATAAATATTTTGGTATATTTCCATCAAGAAGTTTAAATACTAGGCCATTATGCCAAACGGTGTCAAACGCTTTTTCAATATCTAACAATATTAGACCTGTTGAACGTTTATTGTTTTTATTTGTGATTATTTGATTTTTAATTCTGTTTATTTGGTGAGTAGTGCTATGCCCTTTTTTAAATCCAAATTGTTCTTTAGCAACAATAGAATTGGTCGTTACCAATTCACTAAGACGAGAATGTAGTATTTTTTCAAATATTTTACCTAAGTTACTTCATAGACTAATAGGTCTGTAGCTGTTTGGGTTATTTTTTTTTTGGCTTACTAGGTTTGTTTATGGCTATAACCTTAGCATTTTTGAAATGGTTTGGGAAATAGTTGAGTTTGGTGCAGCTGTTAGATATTATAACCAGTAATTTTAGAGCTTTGAGTGGTAGTTTCTTTAAGAGCAGGTTCGGAACATTGTCAAAACCATGGGATTTTGAGGGTTTTATTGATGAGACAATATTCATTACTTCTTCAAGAGATGTATAAATTCAGAACTAGGATTTTCCTTTTTAAAATTATTTACTGTTGTATTTATTAATGTATCCGCTGAGTGGTTGTAGTTCGAAGTAAGGTTATTTGCTTGAACAAATGTATTTGCCAGGATTTCAGCCTTGCCCTTATCAGATGTTATTTTTGTATTTCCAATTTTAAAGTGAGAGATTTGATTTTTTCCATTTCCTCGCAAGTTCCTGCTTATTTTCCAGAATGATTTATCACCTGGTTTTAAATTGGATAATAATTGACACCATTTCTTAATGCGCTCCGAAGTAATACTTTTATCAATCATGTTACTTAGAAACTTAGTACATTGATTATAAAAAGTTTGCTCGGCTATATTTGAAGATCGTTGGCTTTTTCTTTTAAAGCTTCTTCTTAGTTTAATATATTTCACAGTACTTTCTGGTAATGTGTAATTATTTTGTTATGTTATTTTAGGTGTAGACGCATCCCTTGCTTCGAAAACTACATTTATAAATTTTTGTATTTCCTGATCAATTATTACCTTGGTATTGTATATATCTGAATTTAACGTGATTTTATTGTCTAAAAAATTCATATAAATGTTTCAGTTGGTTGCACTATAATCATAATAATTGAGGTCAACCTGCAAGGCCATTGATCTTTTAGGTGTACATATAATGGGGCGATGGTCTGATGGTATTTCGTAATCCATTGTTTTTACGTCTATATTTAAAGCGGAATTGCTTAAAATAATATCGACTGTGGATGCTTCGCGATTGTGTTGATAGGGGAATAGGCTTGGAAAAAATGTATGAAAAAATTGCTTGATTGCTGTAAATTGTTGAGTGCGATTCCTGCAGTATTATTTGAACGGCAATTCCAAGAACAATGTTTGGCATTTAGGTCACCAAAAACTATATGTACTTTGGTGGAAGGTGTTAGGTTTAAGATATCAGCGCAGAAGTTAATGGTATATCTTGGTGAATATAATGAAGATACAACAATAGGTCTATTATTTATAATAACTTCAATTGAGATGTTTTCGATTGATGAGGAGTTTGACATAAAGGGGTTTTTATGTGCGACAGATTTATGAATCAACAGAGCTACTCCTCCTCTAGCATCTGTTCTGTCACTTCTATTAAATAATAATTTTCAAAATATGGTCTATGATTTTCTGAAAAAAATGTTTCATTCAAAGATGCCATTTTAATATTTTCTCGTTCAATTAGTATCTCAAATTGTTTTAATTTAGAAAAGTTTGAAATGCCATTAGCATTCAAGTGAAGCATTTTGAATTCGTTTAAATTAGTATAATCCATGGGCGTATTTCACCATAGACATTACAACTTTGATTTGTTGTACTTTTGAAGTGCACCTATGCAAATCATCCATAGCTGTAGTGAAAATATCAAAAAGCTCATCGATGCTAAATAAATCGTTGTTTGTTCTCAGCTGGTTACAACATGTGGCTTTGCTGTTATTTATTGTGTTATTATCAGAGTTCAGAAAAAAACACACACTGAATAAAAAACTCGTACATATGTAAATATATGTAAACACACATAGCTCAGACCAACAAACACATATTTTTATTTTCATATCAATTATATGTGTTTATAAATTTTGTACGGTACCGAACACATCATGATTGTGTTTCGTTTTAATATTTCGTTATCTACACGAACATTTTTCTATCACGTGTTTTTTGTTTCGAACAAACATAAACCATACAGATTCGTGTGTAGCTTTATCTTAAGTTCGTGTTCTGGTCAGCGAAAAACAGAACATGAACAATAAACACGTTCGAGTTCAGTTATATTTTAAGTTCGTGTTCTGGCTCGTGTACAGCGGAAAATAGAGCATGAACAATAAACAGGTTCGAGTTCAGTTATATTTTAAGGTTGTGTTCTGGTTCGTGTATTGCGAAAAAACAGAACGTGAACAATAAACAGGTTCGAGTTCAGTTATATTTTAGGTTCGTGTTCTGGCTCGTGTACTGTGAAAAATTAAAACATCAATTCGCGATCTGACACACCCCGATAAAAACGACGACAATTGTTTCAACCGAATTTATTCAAAATTTATTGACCTTTTTTTATGACTTACGTTGAAATTGTTTACAATTGTCAAATATTTTCAAATTTTATTAACCCTTTTTTATGATTTACGTTGAAATTGTTTACAATTGATGTTTTATTTTTTCACAGTACACAATCCAGAACACCAACTTAAAATATAACTGAACTCGAACCTGTTTATTGTTCATGTTCTGTTTTTTCGCAATACACGAACCAGAACACGAACTTAAAATATAACTGAACTCAAACCTGTTTATTGTTCATGTTCTGTTTTTTCGCTGAACACGTACCAGAACACAAATTTAAAATAAAGCTACACACGAATCTGTGTGGTTTATGTGTGTTCGGAAAAAAAAACACGTGATAGAAAAATGTTCGTGTAGATAACGAAATATTCAAACGAAACACAGTCATGATGTGTTCGGCACCGTACAAAATTTAGAAACACACATAATTGATATAAAAAAAAAATATGTGTTGGCTGCTTTAGAACAGAACATTGTGTGTTTCATGTGTGTATTTTCTGAACCTTGGTTATTATTGATGTTATTATTACAATTAGTGTTGTTGTTTCTTAAATTAGGGAAAAATCCTACCTTTAATTGAAATGAGTTGTTGTCTGTTATCGTTCTGACTTTTAGAAGTTACTCTTGTTCTAGTTTCCAAATAGAGAGAACGTAACGGACAATTGATGTCGTTTGCAGAGTGATCAGTTCTCTCTTTTCCATGTTTTTTGCAATTAAAGCATGTAAAAACAGCTGGTCTTTTTTCATTTTTTCAAAACATTTGAGACCAAAGCAAAATCATTTTTTTGTTCTGGTCTTGGCAAATATCATAAAATTTTGATATTTTGATGCGACCAGCTTCTTCTTCTTCATTCATCATCATTCGACATACTACCGTTTAGTGAAGCACTTCTACGCAGAAGAAAATTGTTATTATTACCGAAAAAAATATAGAATTATAAAAAAAATTTATAAATAAGTGATTATAAAAAATAAGTCAAATAACAAGTAAATCTAATTTACCACAATTAATTAAAACATTTTTTTTTTCTAATACAAAAGTTAAAATATCGTAAAGGAAATATCCAAAAAAGGAACAATATTATATTCATATTATAATAATATAATTTATAATATAATTTTCTTAGAAGAGTTATTTGAACTAACACTAAAAATAATCGAAAAATTTAATAATAATATATTATTATAAATATTACAACCTGAGAGGTTTAATAATAATATAAGGTTAGTAACAAAAAAAAAAAACGCTTAAATATATTTTTTTTTATAATATGACTGCATATTTTTAAAGATGTTTATTACTGATTATTATTAAATTTATTTAAATTTTCTAAATTATTTTGAAGACATGTTGTGTAAAAGAAAATTGTGCGCTTTTATTCTGCTTACTATAGCAATAAAAAGACGAAGAATACAAAAAAGAATTTATAAAAAAAGAGCATTATGGTGTAAAAAGTGGTAACTTAATCGAGAAAACTAGGACAGGAAAACTTATTGAACGAATTAGAAGTTTCTTCTGAAATTGATTTTAAAAACTATGTTCGCATGAGCAAAGATTCCTTTGGAGAACTTTTAGCAAAAGTGGCGCCGCTAATATAAAAAAGGCGAGATACTAGTTGCAGAAAAACAGAAAAGAGTCAGCGTTTGGCCGATTGGCAGATTAACATCATCCGTTTAACAAACGGACACACATTTGTATGATGTTGTTCTGCACATATCATACACGCAGCACTACGATGACAATGTTCACCGCCATGGCCATACATTAAGCAGTTCCAGCATTGAGTTGGTTTGTTCCTGGATTTAGATTTGTATTTTTTCCTAGAAATTATAATATTGGAAATTGTTCTTACGTTTCTTAAGGCAGTTGGGTTAAAATTTTTACGAACAAATTGAACTTTGTAAACTGCATTGTTTTTCGAACTGAATTTGGTGACTATTTCAACTACGGAAGAAGGGGACAGGTTGTAGTTTTTTAACTCTTCGGTGATGTATTCAGAGTTTATGCGGGGTAAACCGTGTAAAAAGGTTGTGTATAACCTATTATCTTTGGAGCCATATGAATGAAACTCCATTTTACTCTCTTTAAGAATTTGCTTGTAGCATACGTAAATTCTTTACTTGGAGCAAAAATTTTGGTACCAATTGAAGTACGTTTGAAAATACAATCTTTACCAAGTAGTTTTTGTATTTCTGTAAATGAGGCGTTAGGTTCAACAACAATAGGTGGAGGTTTGTGTTGTTTAACCTCGTTAATATTTGATACAGGAGTTACGTCCATATCATTAAGGCCAGCAAGCAGGTTAAATCTGTTGCTTGAAGTTGACGCGATATTCGGGCTAAAACCCGGAGGAAGTTTTGGCATCTTCTTGTTGGCAAGGAGCTTTCTTTTTGATGAAGATTTGGCCCCTCGGGCCATCGCTAAATTTTTTATTCCTGTTTTAAGCTGAATTGACTACCATGTGAGTTCAAATGAGATCAAGAATAGGCAATTGCAAAAACAAAAATATAAACTTGTTTTTAATTTCAACTAGTTGTACTCTAAGCGCTTTAATTATTTGCACGACCGTTCGTAAAGAGAATTTGATTCGAACTGAGCTGGACAGAGTAAAATTGGTCTTAGTATTATATTTTGGATAATAAAAAAATAATTTCGATCGAAAAATTTCCATAACGAATGCTGCGATTCGACCACAGATTTATTGCAAGTGGATTTGGATGAATTTCCAATTTCATCTCATAATTTGTTTGCAGACGGGGGATTTCAGCCTTCACTAAAGAAATATTCAAGTCTTTGTGTATATTTTCATCCTTGTGTACCAAGGAGCTCCTGTTATTATTCGAAATATCATCGATTGAGATTGTATAACATTGATGTCGGTTTTAGATGCGTTTCCCCAAAGCTGGCAACCATATGTCCATATTGCCTATACTGTTATACAGCAGAACTTTGTATTCAACTGTCAGTTTCGATTGGAGGTTTATTAGCTAATGTCGACTAGAAGCTTTTAATTTTACTTAGGATTTCTTAGCTTCAATGTGTTTGCGTCGATCCAATGAATGCCAAGGTAGACGACATCGTTGGTGTGTGGGATTACAACGTAGTTCAGAGAAACTGAAAAACAGATTTCGGGCCGTAAGCTGAATGTTACATGTTTGCACTTTCGTTCATTTACCTTAATTATCCAGGTAGAGGGCTATATCCCGCCATCGCATAGGTGTTCATTTAGCAACATTGATGCAATTCTAGAGTTCTTGTGAATGCTAAGAATGGTTTTATTATCTGCAAAAGTTGACATAGTTAATCATTGGTCCGGTGGTATATCAGATGTAAAAACGATATACAAAATAGGACCTAGGACACTTCCCTGAGGAACACCTGCTTTGATTTTAAAGTCATCAGTGGTATGACTTTTGTACTTTATTCTAATTTGATGGATACATATTTCGTATTTTATATGACATCATTTTCGGTAAGATAAGGCATAATTTTTGCCAATAGCAATTTTCGAATAATTTAGATAGACACTGAAGAAGGCTTAGAGGTCTATAGGAAGAAGCAAGTGTTTTGTCTTTACTAGGTTTGTGGATTATAATAATCAGTGAAGTTTTTCAAGATCGGAAAGTAGGTAATATATACTATTGAATGAGGTAATATATACTATTGCTATCATAGGTAGTTCTTTAATCATTTTTCGGCAAATTAGATCACACCGGGTGCTTTTTTAACATCTAGTTCATTTAAGATAACATATTTCAATTCAGCGGAGGTGAGCGTGATTGGGATTACTCTGGCCTGATTATTTTCAATATGTACAGGAATTTGATAATCATTAGTTATAAAAACTTAAATGCTCAGCAAATGTTTAAGCTTTATCTTTGTCACTACGTTCCCAGTTACCACTAGATAGCCTAAGTGGAAATTCGCCTCCAATTGGCGATTCAACATTTTTGGTTGTTTCCATAGAGAATGATGTTAAGAACAGCCAGGAGAAATGTTTTCTAGATAAGAGTTTAGATTTCTTGTTTCGATTTGTCTCAACGCTTCTCTTAGTTTTTTTTACACTTAAATTGAGTCTAGACATTGCTGCAGGGGATCGATGGGATCGTCATTCTCTTCTAAGGCGTCTCTTAATGGTCACTAATTCTTCTATTTTGCTGTTGCTTATCGCGTGTCGGCGATTTAGGGCTAGCCTGTAAGCAGGAGTGGAATTAAACATGTACAATGCCAGTCAATGCCATTGTCCTCTTCATTCTCCAGGGAAGAAATGGTGTCAATGTGACTGGATATATATTTGCGAAACTTTAACCAATTTGTCTTCGGTGAGGTTAGTTTATAGTCCTGAAGATTATAAATGGGATTCCCTCGAAGGCAGAATGCGACAGGTAAATGGAGGAGAGATCTGAACTTGACTACGCCGATATAAGATTTCTGCTAATGTGCTTAGTTATACCAAAATCTATGAGATCTGACCTTTTTAAATCTGTTGCCCTGATGAGATAAAGTCGAGATACCTTTTGTGCATTAAGACATTAAGACATTATAGAGTTGCCTACCCCTAGGGCTAATGAGACGTGAACCCCAGTGCTGGAGTGCCGGAGTAATATTGGGAAAGGGTGTGAAGATAAATATCGAAGTAAATATCTGTTAAGATTTTTAACAGAATATGTTAATGTTAACATCAGCAAACGAAATTTTTTATTTAAGTAAAAAACGAATATCTAAATATTTTACTAATTAGATTTAGACTATAAACCAAGGTTTTGAACCAAATCCGAACCCGGAACATGTTCCGGTTCAAGCTTTTTTCAAAAAATTCTGAACCCTGAGCCTGAACCCGTTCCTGTCTGAAAATGGGTTCAGGTTCAATATTTGATTTTTTTTTCAGCGAAAAAAAATATCGCTGAAATTTTTTTTGTTCATTAACAAACGTGAGAAAATTCTAATTCATGAATGAACAAGATAATGTTTGTTTTCTTTGTTTTCTCTAGTAATTTGTATTTTTGTATTTCCCCATTATAATTTCATTTGGTTTTTAGTTTTCCTAAGTTTTCTTGGTTTTTAGTTTTCTTAAGGTACTTAAATATTTTCACAAGTAAACAGGTACGTAAAATGTAGTTTTTTAAATAGGGTAGTGTATAATAATTAGTTACAGGTTAAACATTTACGATAATTATAAATTAACAGCCTTTAAGTGTGTGATTTTTTATTGAGGTACCCAATTTTAATTATTTTAAATTAGTTTTATTTACTGTTTTTATTTACCCTATAGATGTCGGAAAATCCTGTTCAGAAACGTTTTGACTATGATTATACCACAGATAAGTCTACATGTAAAAAATGCTCGTTTTTTATGAAAGGTAAACATTCTGCTAATTTGGGTCGACATCTCAAACGAAAGCATCTAGATCAATATCGAATTATTAATGAGGAGACGAATATTCAACCGTCAACGTCAGAAAGTTTTAAAAAACATAAAATGCAGGATAAAAATTCAACTTCCCTGGAAAATTATTTTGTATTAATCAAAATTAATATGACAGCAAAATGTTTCACGGAAGCTTGCGTTAAATTAGTTACTATTAATGGTTGCCCGTTTACCATTTTTAAAGATTCAGGGAAGCGTGATATTATAGAACCTATAATGAAATCACTGCACCTTACTGTAAATTCAGAAAATATTAAGGATTTAATAAATGGTAAGGCAAATGAAGTGAAAAATATTATTAAAGGTGAAATTCGAAAAAAATTTATATCTCTAAAAATTGATTCAGCATCTCGGCTTGGTAGAAGCGTAATTGGAATAAATGCTCAGTATATTTTTAATGGAAAAATTTATTTAAAAACATTAGCAATGTGCGAGGTTGATGATCGACAAACAGCTAATTATATAAAAATGTCATAATTGAAGTGATCCAATCTTATGACATAAATATAAATCAAGTTTCAGTTACGTTTGATAATGGTAGAAACATGCTAAAAGCTGCCGAATTGCTACGAAATGAATTTGAAGTTTCTGACCTTGAAGAAGTAGAAGAAGAAGATGAAATAAACGAATTAATAACTGAAAACAATGAAGATGAAGGACTAGAAATGTTATCCAATATACATGGTAATATCATTCATTTCAGATGTGTAGCCCATACTGCCCAATTGGCAGTTTATATTACTATAAATTCAGTTAAACAAAAGACTGATAAATGCAGAAATATTTGTAAAAATCTGAGGGTGCCTAATAGAGCCTCTTTAGTAAAAAAAATTAGGAATAAAAAAAGCAATCCTTGATTGTCCAACTCGGTGGAATTCTACTTTTGATATGCTCCATCGCTTGTTAGATTTTAAAACATTTTGCTCAGATGTAATAGATCCTGAACTAAGTATGGATGACAAAATGTGGGATTTTGTTTCAGATTTCATTAAGAATTTCGAGCCAGTTAAAAAGTTAACATTAAAATTACAAAATGAACAGATGAATTTAGGAGATTTTTATGGACTATGGTTGAAATTTAAATTAGATTTAGAGAGAAATACCAATAAACAATTACGTGCTGACTTGTACTCACATATCTTTAACGTGAAACTATTTTATTGAAAATTAACTTTTAAATGCTGCCGTGTATTTGGATCCTAGATTTCGATTAATGTTAAGTAATGAAAATACTGCCAAAGCTCAAAACTAAATTTTAACAACAATAAAAAACTTAAAAAATTTACACACCTACATATGGAAAATCAAACACAAACTAGCACAGAAACAACGAATGCTGACGCAACTAAATTAATATCTAGTTCTTCGGATGAGGAAGACAGCCTGGAAGAATTGTTAAAGAATAAAGAAAAAAAAGTCAATTGCAGATGCTGCATTAAAAACAAAAAATAGTAACAATAAATGCACTGTTGATGTTTCGATTAACAATGAATTCGAAGTTTATGAAGCCTATCCCAGCATTTCTAAAGGCAACAATATTTTAGAATTTTGGTAACAAAAAAAAACTTGAAATTCCGCTACTTTATGAGGCCGCTCAAGTCGTATTAGCTGTCCCTGCAACACAAGTCAGTGTTGAGCGAGCTTTTTCAGCACTGAAATTTGTTTTATCGCCACAAAGAGTGCATTTGATTGAAGAATCATTAAGAAATATTTTATTTGTTAGATTAAATGAAATTTTTTCGAAAAATAAATAACTAATAACAATAAATAATATACTTTTATTTACTTTTCTATAATATATTTTTTTAATTTACCAGAAGCATTACAAGATGACATTAATCACTAAAAATTTTGTTGGTAAACCTTTTGAACCCGAACGCGGACCCGAACCCGAAATTTTCGGGGTTCGAAACCCTGCCATAAACATATATCTGACAAATAATGAATTTGTTTGAATTATTTTTAATTTCATATAAAAAATAATGTATATTCGCATATAACAGCATGTAATGTTAAAGTAGCCAAAACGGTTATTTCTAGCCGACCGGAAAGAGGATTGTCATTTATCAGGTGAAAGACCCATGGGAGTAGATTCTAATGGCATACCGCCCATATTCAATTGTTTCTCAGGAAAAATGTTACAAAGGATAAAAACGTTGGTAACCCTAACATGAAGAGATAGTTAAAATTATCGTGGTCGTACAGAAAAATTAAATTAATCATTAAATAAATATTTTGGAGTGCTATTTACTTATAAACTAGTAAGAATAATTGCATAGACTATGGAATAGATGGAGGTTCGTGTTAAATAGGCTAATTATTCACCATCTTGATCACTGTGAACGAAAGAAGTAGCAAAAGGAAGAAGAAAGCAAAAAGCAGTAGCGATATTAATTACATGCATGTATTACAACACAACAAAACACAATCAACAGATCATTTTTTTTCTTTTTTTTTTTTTTTGAAGAAGCATCATAATTATAGCCAAAATGCCGCCAAAAGCAATACAATGTCCGGTTTGTGAAGCCAACGTCACAAAGTCTGGTGGAAGCATTGGTTGTGGAATATGTGGTATTTATTACCACATTAAGTGTTCAGGCATCTCAGAAAATACGCTTGCAACCATCAAAAAAAATAATTCTGCCTTTGAATGCATATCTTGTTCAAATTCAAGTGCTACTGGTCCAACAAACTTAAATGGTAATGAAGTCATTCTTAAGCGTATGGAAGAAATACAAAAATCGATTGAGAGGAAACTCGACCAAAATGGCTCAGACCTGGAAAACCGTATGAATAATGGATTCTCCAATTTAGAAGCAAAAGTGGATGGTCTTATTGAAAAGCTTCGTAATGATATGAGCGGGGAGTTAACGCAGATGAAATCTGACGTAGCCCGATGTTATTCTGTTGTTAAAGAAGTTGATAAAGCTACTAATGCTAAAATTAATATGCTGACTGCTAGAAACAATGTGTTGGAGAGACGCTTAAAGAGCTCCGACATACTTTTCATCGGACTGCCCAACCATATGGAAAATATGTGTGATTACGTTATAAAAATATCGCAAATGGTAGGAGTGGATATAACCGTTTCGGACATTAATCACTGCTGCTATATTAAGAAGCAAAAATGTACGCTAGTCAAATTTAACTCTGTGTGCATTAGAGATAATATCATAAAAAATTACCATAAATCTCAGCCGTTGATGCTTAGTAGCATAGTGAGCAATTCGGAAAGTAATGGCATTGGAGGCTTTACAGATGTTGATAAAAAAATTTACTTGAAAGATAATTTAGCTCCTGCTTCCAAAAAGTTGAAGTACATCTGTCAAAAACTATTGATCAAGAAAAAAATCAGTAGATTTAATCTTATAAACATGGATAACCCTAAAGCAAAAGTACATAAACTCGATGGCTCGGTAGCCTATTTGGATATGCAGCAATGTGCGGATCTACTGGATTTTCCTGTTGGCGACGAGGCTGTTATCGGCAATGTGTAAGATAACGAGCGGAAACTAAATTTATATAGATAAGTAATACTTTTTTGCTGTTGTAATTGGCTAGGATTATATGTAACTGTAGAACAAATCATATTCTTATATCCATCGAATATTAAATATGATTGGCAGTCTTAAATTGCTGATCCTATTGAATTATCATTATTTTTTTCTGCATATAATCGATCGAAAAGTGATGTTACATGTAATTATAGCACATTGTTACATGTAATTATAGCACAATTGCAATTTCGTTAGATTGGTTAATTTATTTTTCATTATGATCTCAGTTCTGTTATTTAAAGAAACAAAAAAAATATTGTTTTTATTAGTTCTATTATTTGCACAAAAATAACATTGTTTGTTTGGTTCCATGATGGTTGATAATTTGGGCGATATAGCCTCGAATGGTGGAATGATAAATGCAATGCTGAGGCAAGGTGAATTGAATGTTCTGCATTTTAACGCTCAAAGCCTTGTACCTCGCAATAATTCCACTAAGTTTGATGAAGTACGCCATATGATGGAAAATTGTTCTGTTGATGCTTTTGGTATTTCTGAAACTTGGTACAATGACAGTGTTTCAAATAATGCAGTTCGCATCTCAGGGTTTAAAATCTTTCGTAATGATCGTACTCACTCTAGAGGGGGAGGTGTCTGTTTGTATGTTCGTGAAGGCCTTAAGACAAGGGTGGTTTATGATGGTAATGATCAGAATGACGATAGGGTGGAAGCATTGTTTGTAGAAGTTGTCTTGCATAACTACATAACAGTGTTGTTAGGTGTCTTTTATCTGCCAAGTGGGGACTTTTTGTGCTGTGAAAATTTGATAATGATAATGGATTTTTCATCAAGATATGGCAATATATTCATTATGGGGGATTTCAATACAAATATGTTTACACAAGGGAATTTGGTAAGGGAATTTTGTCGGCAATCATCTTTGTCTGTGGTACACAACTCTAGGCCAACGCATTTTTGCCCTAGAAGTGGTGCTACTTCACTAATAGACTATTTTCTAGTTTCAAATATTGATTTAGTAACGGGTGTTAGCCAGTTCCAGATCCCAGCGCTTAACTCTTATCATGCCTTGATACAGATATCATACAATCTATCTGGTTCTAGTAGTGCATGTGAGTTTTATTGTAGAGAATATAAATATTTAAATGTAGAACAATGCCTTTCGCAACTTCTATCGGTGGATTTTTCCTCATTTTTTAATAATGCATCAGTAGATGAAAAGGCAAATTTTTTAAATTCTATCATAAAAGATCTTTTTGATAACAATGTGCCGCTACGCCGATTTGTCAGACGTAATGACAATGAGTGGATGAATGACTACCGAATTTGTTGGGCTAAGCGCGACAGGTCATATCGTAATTATAGGGAAAATGGAACAGATGAGAATTTTAGAATTTTTTGCGTTCACAGAAATAAAGTGAAATCAACTATACGAAAAGTCCGTAATAGCATAGCGTTCTCGATGGACCTGGATGAATTTAATGAATTTTCTAGTATGCCGCGTTTGCGGTCGGAGAATACTGCGTTTAACCCGATGTCTTTATCCCATGTGGATGTTTTTTCCTTTATTAATGTGACTCAAATGGAAGTTTTTGATGCAATGACCCAGATAAAACCTAATGCTATTGGACCGGATGGTATTCATCTTAAGTTTTTAAAGTTAATATTCCCAGCAATTGCAGCGCAACTTACATTTCTTATAAATTCAATTATTACCACTTCGAGTGTTCCTAGGATTTGGAAGATTGGCAAGATTGTCCCGATCCCTAAGATTAAATGGATATTACTGAGACTATAAGGTTGAATTTGGATGGAGCCTATATATGTGCGCTAATTTTTTTGGACTTCCGCAAAGCGTTTGATTCAATAAGTCACAGAGTTTTGGTAGAAAAACTTTTGAATAATTTTGGTTTCAGTTCATATAGTTGCAAGCTGATTTGGTCTTTTCTATCTGATCGTAGTCAATTTGTAAAAGTGGGTGATCAGAATTCGAACTTTTTGGAAATTAGTAGGGGCATTCCTCAAGGGACTATTTTAGGACCGCTAATGTTTTTATTGTATATTAACGACATATATCGAGTTTTATCATTCTTAACATGCTATACTTATGCTGATGATATACAGCTTTTAGCAACTTCGGAGTTATCTAATTTGCAGGATTTTGAAGATCTTATAAATAGGGATCTTCAGCACATTGTGGAATGGTCCAGTCAGAATTTCTTAGAGTTGAATCCATTAAAATGCAAGGTAATGCTATTTTCGAAGCGCCTTAGTATAAATTTAAATATATTGCTAGGTAATGAGCTACTGGAAGTTGTTTCCCAGTACAAAACGCTAGGTCTCATTCTTGACGATAATCTTTCATTTGATCAACACGTGAGTTTTGTAATATCAAGAGTTTCCTGGACTTTGCGTAGAATTTATAATGTTGCCTATTATTTACCATTAGCTGTCAGACATCGTGTGGCCTTGGCCTTATGCCTCCCATTGTTTCTGTATTGTATTGAAGTTTACTCATGTACTTCAGCCAGAAATATGGAATTATTAAAAAGGTGCTTTAATAGAGTTGTTCGTTATATTTATGACATCCATGTTAGAGAAAGTGTTACTGCATTGTGTAAAATCGTATTAGGATGCGATTTTGGTCAATATGTTGATTTAAGGCAGATGATATTCTTTTTTAAAACTGTGAAACATGGCAATCCTCCATATTTGCGTCAAAAATTCAATTTCGGAACTTCTAGTAGAACGCACACTCTAATTTGTCCCAGACACACCTCCCTTTACATGAGTCGATCCTTTGGGGTAAAAATAACTCGGTTGTGGAATTCTGTGATTCCTTACCAGGATCGAAGTTTTTCACAAACGTTGTCAAGCTTTAAAAATATTTGCGTATCTAATTTATAGATTCCAACTCTTCGTGGTTAAGTAATGAACAGTGTTAGGTTTGTGCAAATAATAGGGTGTAATGAATTTTATGGGGTTTTTATATAAACTATTGCTAGTTGATATTAGTTTAGATATTAAAGAACTATTGTATACTGTTGTTTATTGTAGGTTTGCCAATTTTGGCCCAATGGGCTTGCGGCAGTTTTCTGAAATAAATAAATAAGATAAATAAATAAAAAAAAACAGATTTTTCCCATAAGAATTATTTTCAAGGGGCCAAAACGGTTATTTCTAGCCGACTTGAATTAGGGTTGTCAAGGGTCCACAACGTGAATTGAATGGGTGTTTTCATATATCGGGTGAAGCATAATCACTTGTAGCTAATTTTCCATTTGTTTAAGCACTAATTGTGCGATTTATGTTAGATTATGTATAATAATCAATAAAGAAGTGGTATACTAACAATTTTTTTTAATAATGCCAAGCAAAATTAAAATGGCAACATTAATAAAAACTCTAATGCGATGGAACATTAAGGGAAACATGCCGATGTTTCTGTTAATGTTCCATTGTGAGTAGCAATGTTTCATGTCCAAATTTATGTTTCAATTTTGGTTCCTCATCAAATTATTTTGATATTTTTGTTTCCAAACTGAATGTTCCATCGTCTGTATCGCTGTTTACTGTTTTTGATCTCTTATTTCATTGAGAGCAGTCGTGATGTAATGTTGTTTTGTATATAGGACTAAAGAAAATAAAAGAAGACAAAAATGGCGAACATGTAAGATAATGAAAATTTTAAGAATTTTATAAATAATAATGAATAGTGGTAATGAAAATTTTAAAAATTTTATAAACCAATATAAAAATTTATAAATTTTTATAAATTTTTGAAAATTTTATAGCTGAATATAAAATTTATTTCATCCGCATATATTTGTTTAGTATGTACTAATATATTCAATAAACACACATAACTGATGTTTCGTATTTTGTTCCATCGTCTGTATTAAAAAATGGAAACATGTTTTTTTTCGCATGTTTCTGTTTATGTTCAATCGTGTGTACTCAGCATAACATTTTTCGACAGAAAAATACATTTTGGCTCATTGTTAAGAAGTTTAATTTGGCGAAGTCCCTAAAAATTGATAATCGAAAAAGTGCCGACAATGATATGTACATATGATATTAAGGGCACTATACATTTATCAAACGCTTTACATCAAGCTCGTGTACGTGTGCTTGACGTTAGCACATACATTTGCTGTACGACCTGTACAGCATTTTTCATTTTACTTTGAAGTGTCAACAGCGGGAGAAACAAAATAGAAAAAAAAAATAAAAAATTTTAATGTGATTTCAAACTTATTTGCTTTAATAAATAAAATAAATAAAATTTATTATATAGGCCAAGTTTCCTAACGTTTTATTCAGAAAAGAATTAATTAAAAAACTCACTTTTTTCATCCGACATTTGTAGAGTCCGTTCTATTTGAAATCTCGTTTAAAGTGTGTACGTGCTTGATGAGAAAATACAATACATTCATCAAAATCTCTCATCCAGCATGCCAAAAATGTAAAGCGGGATATACACGGTCAAATTGCATGACAAGCATTGTAGTGGTATTAGTGAAAATGTGTTTGTATGTGTCACACCGATGATGATTGAAGCAAAATCAAAATTTTTTAGATTTTTTGCTCGCTTGACGTGCGATTCTGATGTTTGTATATCGTTGATCGTCCTGCATGGTCTCATTTTTGATGTGACTTCGAAGCGAATGGATGTAAAAATGTCGGAAGAAAAGAAAACATGTTAGAATTGATAGAAGACATGGCGTTTACAGCACAAAATCAAAAACCAAATGAATGATTGAAGAGCTATGCAGTATCGTGTAAGAGAAAAACTTCATGCACACATACATACATACATGAATTTGAAGTCAAGCATTTTGACCGTGTATACTGGCCTTAAGAGAAAAGATTCATGCAGACATACATGAATTTGACGTCAAGCATTTTGACCGTGTATACTGGCCTTAAAATTTTTGATTTTCCATCCAGCATCGTCCGTGTCACACATAATAACAACTTTTTATAATACCACCATAATGCTGGATGGGAATTTGATAAGTGTATAGTGCGCTTTATGCACGCGTGTAATCAGTAATATCCCTGCCGGCAACTCAACTAACACGCTGTCTCTTTTCATAATACCACCATAATGCTGGATGGGAATTTGATAAGTGTATAGTGCGCTTTATGCACGCGTGCAATCATTGATATCCCTGCCGGCAACTCAACTAACACGCTGTCTCGACTAGCTATAATTTATGACAATGTTCAAGTTAATGCCATTATATCTAACTATTACGCAACTAGTGGTGGTTGATACTTGGATTACCTTCAATGAAGCAAACTGATTATTTTAACATTGCGATGTCCTAGGCGGTAGTCAATTGTCCGACTCTGCATGACTTTTCAACTAACGGTGGCGACGGTGTCGATTGAATTTAAAATAGTTATTTTGTAACGGTAGCACTGAACAACCCTACAAGAAATGAATGACTGAAACTAACACATAAACAATTTTTGTACTAACACACTTGCAGTTTTTTCTATTTAAAAACATATGACTGTCATTGTTGCTGTTGTAGAGTTGTTTTTGTTTTGGCCAAAACGGATACACTTCATGTGGAAAATTGTTTGTACAGAACGGTGTATGAGATATTGTGATAATACCTCCATAAATCAATTTCTTCAATATTCTGAGATCTTTTTTCTTTTGAAGAAACTAATTTCATTATGGACGAATTTACGGATACTGCACATTCCTTAATATTCTTCATATTATCAACATTATATTCCAGACACTATATTCCAGAATGGCATAAATTAAAACATTCGAGCCAAATATTAAAACAAACTCCCATATCCATGTTATGTCAATAGACTGAAAGATAGATATAAGGATTAGTGTAAAAAGCTGCAAGGAAGATTTACTTTGTTTCTAGCTACAATTTTTAATAAAATGTCAGTGCATTACCTTAATAAGTTCATTTGCTGATTGCGCATGTATTAACAATATATTTATAGTGTCTTCCATGCGCACTTAACTGGAATCATTACGAATCGATTAAATAAACTGTGTCAGCGTTGTTTCACACAATTATATTTCTTGTGTATTATCTTACATCATAAAAATCCATCAATAATATCAAACAGATAACCATATTATTTTCTGGTACAGCATTCACAATCGAAATCCAGGGTATAACATATTGTCGCACAATATAATTCTTTACACAAATGCGTTTCCTAAGAGGTATAAAAGTTCTAGATTGAAAGTTTGTGAAGATTCTACAGCAATATCTTTAAGTTAACGATCCAACAGGAAAAGGCCACAAGAAGCGAGCAAAAAATAAATTGCGGAAGGGTATAATGGAGGGACATGCCACCACAATTGAGAATGGCACTAACGAATTCACTGACATATTTTGAAGAATCCTAAAGTAACAACAAAAATCAACTTGAACTTTTTAATTTAATTAATTACTTACCTTTCCTAAACCTAAACAGAAACAACTCTACAACAGCAACAATGACAGTCATATGTTTTTAAATAGAAAAAAACTGCAAGTGTGTTAGTACAAAAATTGTTTATGTGTTAGTTTCAGTCATTCATTTCTTGTAGGGTATTTGCATTGGGCTTTTGTAAAAAAACTGAAAAAAAAAAAAATAAAAGAAAGAAAATGAGTTTGCGGCACATTAAATTGTGACAATTGAAAAAAAAAAACATTAAATTGTGTCGCACTTAATTGCAGATAAGACGAGACACAAATCATTAAATTGTGGAAAGTGTTGCAAAACGCAACAGGTTAACTTACATTTAATTGTAAATTGGTAAGAAATAATATCGACTGAATATTTCTATTGCTAATTTTGTGCATTAAATTGCTTAATAGGTAGAAGACATTAAATTGTCCTGCATTTAATTGCAAACTCAAAGTACATTTTCAAAGAGAATGAGTGGGATAAGCATACCACCTTTCCTTTGCGATATCATAGATAAGGCGCTTCTTCGTTCAGAATGGGAAAAATTGCTTCGCGCATTTTTCATATATCTTGAAGCGGAAGAAATTACAGATGCAAAGAAGAGGAAAAATAAATTGCTGTATTTGGGTGGTACACAACTCCAGGAAGTTGTGTATAGTATTCCCGGAGCGCTTGTAGAATCGGGAAGGGGAGTGGATGCATACAAGGCTCTTGTTGAGAAGCTCAATAAGTATTTTTCGCCCGAAAGAAATTCCACCTTCGAAAGACATTTATTTCGTTCATCGAAACCCGAACAGGGCGAGTGTTTGAACAAATTTCTTCTAAGATTACGGAGCCAATCGGCCAAATGTCAATTCGGAGAAACAAAAGAAGAAATATTAGGAATTAACTTAAAGGATAAACTTATCGATGCCTGGGCTCCAAATGACCTAAAAAACGACTCCTGGAAAAAGAGCACACGATCGAACAAGCCATTGAAATGTGCCACGTTTATGAAGAAATAAACAATCAATCTGAGACAATGAAGTTACCGAATGCATCTCTGGATATAAACAGAATTGAAAGCAAGAATCAGAATATCGAATGTGGCCCCGCTAAAAATTCGAAATGCAATAAATGTGGGCTCATTGGTCATTTTGCTCGCAAGTGCAGAACAAAAGATAATAAACGCAAGCAGACTAGTTTCGGAAATTCAGATGCGAAAAGGCGAAGAGGGTTCGGCTCAAACATACAATTTATTTCGGATGATAGTAAGCCGGAAATTGGATCCATGCACAGTAAATGGAATGAGCACAATTGTTTTCAAGTAACGGACGTGTCAAGCGAACATATGAATGAAATTATAGAATGCTACATAGGAGGTCGGAAAATGTCGATGTTGATTGATTCGGGCTCACAACATAATTTGCTGAGTGAGAAAGATTGCGAGCTGAATCTGAGAATCAGTTTCGTGCGGAAATGATCTGCTCAAGATTAAAGCTGTTTTCGGGGCTGTAATAGGGCTAGATTTGGGTTCAAACATGATTTCCTCCTTCTATGTTATTAATAATGGAGTTCAATCTCTACTGGGTCGAGATACTGCCATTAAATGTACTGAAATTAGGCCGTGGGGTCAATCAAATCGAAGATCACAAAATATTTCCAAAAATTAAGGGCGTTAAAATTTTACTGATAAATCTGTTACGCCGGTTCAACAGCCGAGAGAAAGTTGAGCGAAGCAGCAAAACAAGATATAATAGAGCCAGTGGTAGGACCTAGCCCTTGGATATCTCCGGTGGTAGTCGTTTTTAAAGGAAACGGGGATATCCGTCTATGTATCGATATGAGACGTGCCAATACCGCAATATTGAGAGAAAACTATCCACTACCGACATTTGATACATTTATGACCAAACTAAAAGGAGCTAAATATTTTTCGAGATTGGGCCTCAAAAATGCATATCACCAACTAGAACTGAACGAAGAAATTCTGGAATTTACTACTTTCATTACATCTAAAGGACTATACAGATACAAGAGGCTATTGTTCGGAGTAAATTCAGCACCGGAAATTTTTCAAAGAACAATGGAAAGCATTTTGGCCCCATGTAGCAGTTATGGTGAGAATTGGTTTGGTTATTGAAACGACTTGTTCTTGTTTAATTTTCAATTAAGACTGACTTTATTTTAAAATTGTAAAAACTTATATATTAATTTACTAATACTAGGTTTGAATAAAATTTACTCAATCTTAAAATTACTCATGCACATTCATGTACGTACACTCATTGAGTACGTTCTCTTTCGTCAAAAGGTCAGTTCGTCAAATCGTCACTAAAAATAAAAAATGTAAATCGATCATTCCCAATTTGGTGTAATGTTACACAAATTGGTGATACTTAAAATATGTCATTAAACTTTTGTTTACAATATACTCGTTTGCGTTCTACATTCTTTTGACATGCAAACATACAAACACATACATTGCAAACCCAGATCAATCGTCACCATGAATGTACATATTTATTTGTATACTTGTGAATCATTGATTTGGGTTTACAGTTGACCCTCTGTTCACGAGTATACTACACCCTCACCGTTCAAGAAAATCATACAATTTTATTTATAAATTTGGATGATTTTTTAACAATATAATCGGTGCATAGTGTGAAATATAATTAAATGTCTTAAAGTTATTATTTGTTTATCAAAAAAAAAAAAAAATCTTATTATCTAAATATAATAATTGTAATTTTCTTATACAAAGTTTATAATTTCCAATTTTCAAAATTTGTTTATTTTCAAATATTCTAATATTTCCATTCATTTGTTCTTATTGTATTTTTTCAATAAATTCTTATGTACTATTTTTGTTTTGTTATTTATTTTTATTTCTACATTTACATTTTCAATACCAATGACTTCATATGGACCCTGGTATGGTGATTCATTTTTCTTCCTATTTTCTATTTTTAGCAAAACTAAATCTCCTAATTTTATGTCTATACTATTCTTACACTTATGTGAGTCTTGTACTCTTTTCAATTTTATCTTTTCTATCATTTTTCTGGCATTTTCTAATGAATATTTTAATCTTGTTTTTATCTCATTCGTGTAATTGTCGAAATCGTATGTTTTTTCGTTGCATTTTTCTATAAGATCACCTGGCAAACTTGGCAATTTGCCATAAACCAACTCAAAAGGTGAATATCCTGTATCCACATGAGGTGTAGTATTATAAGCGAATGCATAATATGGAACCCATGAGTACCAATCATCATCAATCACGAACGAAAGAAAGTATTCATTTAGAACCCTGTGATTTCGTTCCACAGTTCCCAGCGTCTCATGATGGTATGGTGTTGAGAATCTTTGTTCAATCTTCAAAAATTCACATATTTCCTTTATCAACTGATTTGTAAACTCTGTTCCTCTATCAGATTTAATTGTTTTGAACATTCCATATTTTAGTATTACATTCTCAATTAGTGCCTTGGCTACATTCGTGGCCTCTTTTGTCTCCATAGGACAAGCTATTATGTATTTTGTCAGTTCACATTGTATGGTGAGTATATACCTGCAATGTTGTGATGGTCTTAAAGGACCTACTGTGCCAATTACAAGTGTGTTGAAACTCTGATCCGGTGTGTCTGTCACACATAATGGTTCCTTTGTGTGTTTGATTTGTTTGTTCTTCTGACACAAATCACACGTTTTTACATAATCTTTTATCATCCTCGACATATTCTTCCATATATACTTTTGTTTTAGTCTAAGTACTGTTTTTCTCACTCCAAAATGCCCTCCGCATGGTGTATTATGATACATTTTTATTAGATTCAACTTTTCTTTATCATTCTTTATATTTTGACGATTTTTATATATTAATATCTTGATGTCATTATTCTCATTTTTATTCATTATTTTCTTAATTTTCCCAAGGGTTATTTTCTTAAATATTTCGTTACTTCTTTCCAGTGCGAATTTTCTATACTCTGTTGTTCTCAAAATAGATGGTAGCTTCTCCAACACTTTATCTAAATAACATGGATTTTCACTACATCTTACGCGCGTTTCATTTAGATTATTATCGTCCTCAATTTGAATCATATCATTTCCATTTTCTTCCCTGTACAGTTTCTTATTGGATTCTAGTTTCTTCGATGTACCTGAGTAGCATGAATTGTCACTATATCCTATGCGCATATTAATATCTTTATCTTCATTAATTTTATCATTTTTATTAGTCGACTTATTTCCAATTATAAATTTAAGTTTTCTTGCATGCTTTATGTCATTAATCGATGTACATTCCCATATGTTGAGGTGATCAGTCCCAGTAGGTGATGTTCCATCTGTTTCCTCATTTTTATTTTGTATTATTTTGTTATCATTTTCTGCGTTGTTTTGTATCATATTCTTTTTCATGTTTCTTGTTATCACCAGCGTTTTCTTTGCTTTTTCATCAATCATTGGCGGTATCATGTCTTTTAAAATCTCTGAGTCTAGTCGTATTCTTGACAATGCATCAGCGTTTGTGTTGTTTATTCCTTTCTTGTATATTATCTGGAAATCATAATCGGATAATTCCACTCTGATTCTTGTTAGCTTTGAGCTTGGATTCTTGTGCGAAAATAATGAAATTAGTGGACGGTGATCCGTTACAACCATGAACTTTCTGCCATACAAATATGGTCGAAAAAATTGTATGCCCCAATATATACCCAGTAGTTCTTTCTCTATAACGGGTTTATTTATCTCGTGTTTGTTCAGGGATCGGCTAGCATATGATATAGGTCTATCTTCACCAATTTCACCCTGTGACAACACCGCTCCCAATGCAAAATTCGATGCATCTGTTGTCAGTATAAATGGTTTCTCAAAGTTTGGATATTGCAATATAGGTGGACTAATTAGTCTTTGTTTCAAATTTTCAAAAGCCCTCTGGCATAGTTCAGTCCATTCAAATTTTATACCTTTCTTCAGTAGTTGGTTCAAACACCCAGCCATATCAGCAAAATTCTCAATAAAACGCCTATAGTAATTGCAGAATGCCACAAATCTTCTTACTTCATCTACATTCGTTGGAACGGGATATTCGGTTATTGCTTCAAATTTTTCTGGATCGGGTTTAATTCCCTCTGGTGTTATTAAATGTCCCAAATATACTACTTCGTGCTTTAAAAAGCAACACTTGCTCGCATTCAGTTTCAAGTTATACTTTTGCAATCTATCCAAAACCCTTACTAGATTCGCATTATGATGTCCAATGCTACATCCGAAAACTATTATATCGTCTACGTACAAAAAAGCTTCGGACTCAAGACCAGACAGTGCCACTGTCAGCATTCTCTGAAAACTATTCGAAGATATTTTTAAACCAAAAGGCAATCTTGTGTATTGGTAATGTCCATCAGGTGTTGAAAATGCAGTGTATGGACGCGATTGCTGGTCCAATTCTATTTGGTGGAATGAGCTTGTCATATCAAGTGTGGAAAAATATTTAGCTCTACCCAACTTATCCAAGACATCATCCAAACGTGTTAACGGGAATTTGTCGTTCACTATTTTGTCATTGAGCTTTCTGAAATCGACCACTAACCTCCATTTCCTTAAATCAGTTTGTCCCTTTTTAGGAACGAGCAGCAGTGGTGCGTTGTATGGACTTATTGATGGCTCTATTATTTTGTTCCGTAATAGTTGCTGTACTTGAGAATTTATTTCCTTTGTTTGCGCCTGAGGCAATCTATAATTCTTTATGTACACTGGAGTCTCATCGTGCAGATGTATTGTTTGCTTATAAGAATTGTTTGTTGTCAACTCTTCACCTTCCATATGAAAAATCGCTTGGTATTTTTGTAGAATATCTTTCAGATCTTTGTCTGTATCACTCAACTTCAAATTGCCCAACAACTTCTCAAATCGCCCTTGCATATATTTAGTGTCCCTATCATCATCACCAATTGAACATATCTCGTAATCCTTCAAAGGTATAGCTTCTATCTTAAGGTTCTTTATAGTTGTAGGTTTATTGGTCACATTCAACAGTTTAATGTGCTGATTGCCATTTTTGGGAACTATAGTGTTTGCCAAATATACACCTTTTACTATTTCTCTATTTAGTATTACACTATCTGCTTTTAAATTCACAGTGTATGGTACTATAATCTCGCTTCTCGCTGGTATTCTAATATGATTGATATTGAAAGCATCGTCATGTATAGGAATTGTTATATTGTCATTATTGAAACTAAATGTTAATATGTATTTATCATAATCTACATTGCATCTATATTTAGATAGAAAATCTCTACCTAGTATCCCATCAGTTCTTATTGGGAAATCATTTGCAACTAGTTGTATTTTTTGCTCTATAGTTGCATTATCAAATTTCATTTTCACAGTTGTTGAACCGAAAGATTTTATCTTTTCCCTCGAAATCCCAGTTAAGTTGCAGCAATCATCTCGATCTTCTTGGTAATTGTATAAAAAACTTTCCTTGCATAATGATATATCAGCTCCTGTATCTATCAGAAACGTCAGTGCATAGTCAGTGTTAATTATATTCAGTTTTACATAGTTTTTTAGATCCGATGATATGCTATAAATTTTTATATTTTCTATTGTCTTATTACCGGAAATTCCTGTTGAGCGACCTGCGGTTCCTGGGAGTTTCCCTGGTTCTGGATTGGATTTACATTATAATTTCTCATATTGTTATATCCTTGGTTACTATTTCTATTTCTATTTTGATTTCCTCTATAGGCATTATTATTAATGTTCGACCCATATCTGTTATTATTATTATGCGAGTTATTATATGGATTTCTGTTGTTATAGTTATAATTATTTCCGTATCTGTTGTTGTTGTAATTGTTACTGTATCTTCTATTTGCGTTATTGTTGTATCTTCCGCCTCTGGTAGTGTTGTTGCTGTAATTTCTATTATTTCTGCCATTATTGTTGTTTCTATTTAGTGTGGTTCTTTGCCAGTTTTTGTTGCCATCACCGTTGCGGTTGCCATTGTTACTGCTTGCATTCTGGTATAACACTTGTCTATCTCTGACACGCGCCATAGCCTATTCAGCTATCTTTAACGCTTCAGCAAAAGTAGTAACTCTACTTGCATCAATTGTTGAGATTGTTTGTTGATCTCTCAACCCACTTTTAAATACATTAAATGCCAATGCATTATTCGTTCGTACTATTGCAGACCTATCTGCTTCGCCAATTTCGTTTATCTGAACCTCATTCAACTCGTTGACCAGTGATTCTATTTTATCGGCAAAACCTCTTACATTATCCCCTTTTTGAACAGTTTGTGTTAATCTTTGTAGTATGCTGTTTGATGATTTTAGTGGCTTATAGGCCCTTTTCAGAGCCAACACTAACTCATTAACGCTTGTCGGAATGCTTTCCTGATTCACTCGGTTCTGTACTCTCTGTTCAAGTCGCGATTTAAATATGAAATTAAAGAAAAAATTTCGCTTTTCCTGTGTCACAGTTTCATACACCAATTCGAGATTTGTTACAAAACTATGCAATTCTTCTTTCTTTCCCGTAAATATAGGTATTAGCTTCGAAACAGCCGATAATTCGTTCATGTCCATAATCGTCGTCATAGTTAACTTTTCCCTTTTTTCAGTATCTTTTTTATCTATATGATGTGTCAAAATTTCTAGTGCTTCTTCTTTTAGTTTTCTAAATTTGTCAGCTATCTTTATTCTTAGTTCTTCTGTCAATTCAGTTTCCGCTAAACAGTCCTCAAACTGAGTTCTCAATTCTGATATTTCCTTCCTTTTCGAATTTACCGTTTCTATAGAATATGGTTTCCCTATTGATTTTTTAGCGTTTACTGCTATCGATTCCAATCTCTTTATTAAATTGTCCATATGAGACATTGATAATCATAAAAAATTTTCTTTTTTTTTTTTTTTTATTTTGCTTTATTTATTCATTAAATTAGTTTTAACATATTGTTTTTATATTTCAATTTCAATTTATATTTCAATGTTGTTTAATATTTCTTATATTTAGTGTTTATAATGTAATATAGTGTTTATAATGTAATAATTCTTATATATAGTTGTTTGCTTACTATAATAACAATAAGATCTTTAAAAAAAATTTTGGATTAAAAAAAAATTCTGTTTCGTCTTCTTTTCCTCTTTATTCTTCTACCTTCCGAATTTCTCTACCATTAGGATGGTCTCTGCCTGTACTGTTGTGGGCCTTATTATATCTTCTTCCGTAGGACTACCTTTCATTCCTATAACTTTCCAAAAATTAGCTAACCATTTAACCTGTTTTTCTAACTCAGCCTTTGTATATTTAACTTCAACTTTTTTCTTTTTGCGTAGCTCTAATGGTTTAGTAAAATACCCTTCATCTGCTAATCTTCTTATTTCCTCATCTAGTTTATCTAACATATCTGGTTGTGCATTTATTTCTTCTGCAGACATTTCTTTTTTGCTTTTCTTTTCTCTTTCAAATATGAATTTAATTCCTTTCTGGTTTCCTGTAATTTCTTTTCCAGTTCTACTCTTCTATCTCTTTGTGTCTCGTAGCTTAACTCACTTTTTAAAATGTTTATTTTCCTTTGCATACGACTTTTTAAATCGCCTCTGTTTCTCCTAATTTTTGGTAGTTCTACTTTAGGTATGCTTGGTTCTCTAAATATTCTATCCTTTTTCACAATTCTAAGTGGCTTAGGACCAATATTCAAAATTTCTGGTTTCACTACTTTTTCCTTATCCTCTGCTTCTTTCAACAACCTTTTCCAATTTTCTTCAGCTATTTTCAAATAACTTAATATTTCTTCTTTTGTCTCCTCCATAAAAAAAATTTCAAACTATATTTCTAACTTGTTGTACCCTCACTTGTTTCTTCACGTACTTTCTCAAATGTTTAATCACTACGGTAAATGTTACCAGTACGCAAATTAAAATAAACACCTCCAAACTAACGCTAATTGCCGTGGGGTTCTTAACAGTTTCCGTTACCACTTCACTTATTTTGTTTTGACTATTCCCCATGCTCACAAAAAAAAAAAAAACACTAAAAAAAAAAATACACTTTGGACTACAAAAAGAAAAGAAAACCTTTATCGAAATTTAAATTTGCAATATTAAAAAAAAAATTTTGTTTCACGTTCAGTAACTTTAAAACATTTTCACATTCCCCCTTTTTTTTTTTTTTTTTTTTTATACACTATATTTTTAATTTTTTACCAGGCGTGCCCATGCACCTTCTGGATTTTTATACTTATTCTTTCTTTCTTCATATGTTGTGGTGATTAAAGTTGTCGTTGATGCTACACATGTACTGCCTCTGCTGGTGGTATGGTGGTTAAAGGTGTTGTTGATGCCAAATGTCGTCAAAAATATCCACCAGGATGCCGGTTCCTTTCAGCGAACCTTCAATAGCTAAACTTTTTCGTTTGCTCCTGCTATTATTGCTGCATGAAAGTTGGCAGGATCGCCATATGGTGAGAATTGGTTTGGTTATTGAAACGACTTGTTCTTGTTTAATTTTCAATTAAGACTGACTTTATTTTAAAATTGTAAAAACTTATATATTAATTTACTAATACTAGGTTTGAATAAAATTTACTCAATCTTAAAATTACTCATGCACATTCATGTACGTACACTCATTGAGTACGTTCTCTTTCGTCAAAAGGTCAGTTCGTCAAATCGTCACTAAAAATAAAAAATGTAAATCGATCATTCCCAATTTGGTGTAATGTTACACAAATTGGTGATACTTAAAATATGTCATTAAACTTTTGTTTACAATATACTCGTTTGCGTTCTACATTCTTTTGACATGCAAACATACAAACACATACACTGCAAACCCAGATCAATCGTCACCATGAATGTACATATTTATTTGTATACTTGTGAATCATTGATTTGGGTTTACAGTTGACCCTCTGTTCACGAGTATACTACACAGTGTTTTAAACTATTTGGATGACGTAATTGTGTTTGGGAGCACAGAGAGCGAACATGATAAAAATTTGAAAGATGTGCTCGCAGTTTTTAAAGAAGCGAATGTTTTGTTAAATGAGGAAAAATGTATTTGGAAAACGGGAAAACTTCGTTTCTTGGGACATATCTTGTCTAACGTGGGAATAAATCCTGATCCGGAAAAAGTCGACACTATCATGAAATTTCGCCCTCCAAACAACAAAGAAGATTTAAGAAGTTTCCTGGGTTTGGTAACATACCTTGGAAAATTCATACCTGATTTGGCTGATTTGACAAAACCCCTCAGGACTTTGACTAAAAAAGATCAAAAGTTCATCTGGAGCCCATGTCAAGATGATGCCTTTCAAAAGCTCAAGAAGCAGCTTACCAGGATGCCAACGTTATCCTATTTTAATCCGAAGCGTCGCACCCGATTAATAGCTGACGCAATCGGTAGCTCTAAGAGCTGTTCTGTTGCAATTTGATGACAATGTTCCCCAAGTGATATCGTTTGCATGTAAAAGCCTATCTGAGACCGAAAGAAGATATTCGCAAACGGAGAAGGAAAGCCTCTCATTAGTTTGGGGCGTCGAACGATTTTACTATTATTTGGCAGGCATTGAATTCGGACTTGTCACGGATCACAAGCATTTAGAGATGATTTTCAAGCCCACGTCATAACCACCTACTCGTATCGAGCGATGGGCTCTACGTCTTCAATCGTTCAAATTTAAGATCATCTACCAGGATGGTAAATATAACATCGCCGATTCCTTATCTAGGCTGTGCAAAATTTAAAATTGTATGTCGTTCGATCAACAATCTGAAAGCAGCATATGTTCAATCATTGAAGAAACTTTACCGCGGGCGTTCTCGTTTCTTGAAATCGTAGAAAATAACCAGTCCGATCCTGAACTGATGGACGCGGTGGAGACTGTGAAAAACAATTCATGGAGTTTGAATACATCGAATAAGTTTTTTCCGTTTCGACTCGAATTATGTACTATGGGCAATATTCTGCTACGAGGAACTAAAATCGTTGTAACCCTTTCGTTAAGGACAAGAGTCTTAGCTATAGCACATGAAGGCCATCCAGCACATAGCACATGAAGCGGCGTTTACGTTCAAAGGTATGGTGGCCTTTAATTGATCGAGATGTCGAAAAATATGTAAAAAAACTGTCGTGATTGTTTATTGGTGTCAAGACCACCACAACCGGCGCCAAAGAGCCGGCGCATTTTGCCAAAGGGTCCATGGCTATGCCTGGCAATGGATATGCTGGGACCATTACCCAACCACGATTTTATATTTGTAGACATCGATTATTATTCGAGATATCAAGAATTGAAGTTCTTGAAGAAAATTACATCGAGTGCTATAATTGATTTTTTAGACGAAGTATTCTCGAGACTTGGCTACCCACAGTCAATTACTACGGATAATGGGCGTCAGTTTGTTAGTGCTGAATTCAAAAGCTATTGTGCGGACAAGAACATTGAAATTATTACGTCACCGCCATATTGGTGAGGTGGAAAAACATGAATCGGTCGATCGTTAAACGGCTACGAATAGCACATAGTAATGGAACGGACTACAGAAAAGAAATTCAAAAATTCCTACTGATGTACAATGTCACTCCCCATAGAACAACTAGGAAAGCCCCAATGGAACTGTTATTCAACCGCGTAATTCGAGACAAAATACCAACTATCCTTGATATTAGCGAGAATGTTTTAGATGCGGAGGCTAGAGACATGGATGCCGTTAGTAAAGAAAAAGGGAGAAAGAAGGCAGATGAAAATCGAAAGGCAAAAGACAACAATATAAAGGTTGGAGACAAAGTATTACTGCAGAATGTTATTTTCCTTAATAAACTCACACCGACATATGGCGCAGAAGAATTTGAGGTAATCGAGCGGAAAGGAATCGATGTCACTGTCCGCGCCGATGATAAAGTATACAGGCGTAACATCAGTCATTTGAAGAAATTACCAACAACATCAGAACCTCGCGATGATTTTGAAAAATTGGATTCTGTAGCAGAGCCGGTGGATTTACATATTCAACAGGAGGTCCTCAACCCGAGGTTGATGCTGAAGCTAAAAATATTGGAGGGATGTGGAGAACTGGCAACGGTGTCGATTGAATTTAAAATAGTTATTTTGTAACAGTAGCAGTGAACAAGTGTGTCATTGACAAATTGTAAAAGTTTATATACAATAAAATTTTTTGTTTAATACATTATGCTGTTTGCTGATTTATTGAATTATTACATATATTATAGTTGGCTATAAGTTGACTTAATTAAAATCAAAGTAGTTAGCTTATAATAGTCTTTACTTTAGTCAAAAGTAGAACCCTCAAAAGAAATTTAAATGTAAAAATAACACAAAATTTAGTATTAAGTTTATCAAATTGTTTACTTTTTAAAATATTTTGTAGAGGGTATCAGAGGTTCGGCATAGCCGAATTTAACAATTTAATTTTTTTATTTTTAACGCATTTAGCATGGATATGCCGTTTTTTAATGACTCTTAGAGCATCTCTGATGTCGTTTTCCACCTCAGTAGAGACAAACGATCGACAGGCATCTGTTTAAAATATAAATGTCCTATATTATGTGAAATCAATACGTTTTTAATATATAGGTTACCCGTTAAAGCTTGGAAGAAAACTTTGAAGTCCCTTAGTCTCCTCTTGCCATGGATTCCATCCATATTAATTTCTAGACAGATATTCATAGAAATTACCTCTGTTAAAGTTTTTGACAGGCGTCCTTTTAACAATGATTTTATCATATTAATCTGTACAAAGCGTTAAATCGTGGAATTATTTGAAATATATATTAATATCTATTAGTATATTAGGGAGGCATAAAATTTGTGAAATAAAATTTTAGGGAGGTATTAAATTTGTGAAATAAAATTTTGAAAACTACATAAAGTTCATGATTGTCCTCACTAATTGTGTTGTTTAGCTCAGTCAAATCACCTATACTTTTTATAGGGAAAACTCTGCGAACATTATTGTTTGTTACGTCTTGGTGAAGAACCCTTTCAGTCAAAACTTTCTGCTCAGACAGGGACTTCATTATACATCATTTTGCTTGACTATAATTTTTGTAATTAAATATGTTAAGGAATAAGGAATGTTTGAGGTTTTCTTCAACTAAAATATTTACCAACTCTTCGAAACACTTGCGAGATGGCCTATTTTTATAGTACCAATTACCGATTTTTTCTTTTAATGTTTTTTTTTATTACAGGTTCTCCTTCTAAAAAATTGCTAATACTAATATTTTCAGTACGACTTTCACTTTGACACTGCAAATCGACAAAGGAGCAGGTGGCTTCAACTACATTATTTGAAATTAGTTTATTTGAATAAATTTATTTTTATTTTTTAAATAGCCTTCTTAAATTTCTCTTACTTATGCCACTCATTTTAGTTTTTGTAATAAACTCAACACCGTTATTTTTTATTTTTATTTAAGAGTTTATTTATAAATTTGCTTATCGCTAAAAAAAATACGTCTTTTTATTTTGCTAGTTGTTTTGAGAGTAAATTATGTTTCATCAATAATGTTTTAATGTACAAGTGTAACAAAAACCAGTATCAATATCTTATTGTACTTATTACACATGTATTTAAACCAGTATCATATACTATTTACCGTATGCTTATTACACAAGGGAACAATGGTTCTGTTGATTAAGAACTGAATATTGTTTTTAAGGTTATTTGGGACGCTGAATCCAAATCTGCCCTTGGTTTTTTTCTATCAGCTCGACTTTTCGAGATATACCGTTATGTTCAAAATTAAGGCACTTCCGCTACATATATTGGAATAACTTGAAAACAGTTCACCATATTAAATTAAAAAAAAAATCCGAAACTCGCAAACAATATTCTCTTAAAGCCGTGCTTACTTTGTTTTTAAATTTTCCAAGTAGTTTTAGAGATATCGTTCAAGTTTTGAAAAAAAAAATAAAATTAAAAAAAAAAAAACATTTTTTTTGTTCTTTAAAAATTCCTAAAAAATAAAAATGGGACAAAAAACACAGTTTTGGTCTACAAACAGTTAGTTAAATATATTTCGAATAAAATGAGCTTTATTTCATTGCAATCGGTGCACAACTTTTGATTTTGTTCACGATTTACTGAATTGATATAAATCGCGATTTCCATACAAAAATAACATTTTCTAATGTGTAAGTGTTTGTATGTAATAAGTTAGTTTTTTATGATTCTAAGAATTAAAAAAATTAAGTAATAAAAAAAGATTATTTCATTTTTATGGTTGCGGTAGCAAACTCATAACGCCTATAAATTTTATTGTCCCTTTATGACACCTAGTCAGTTCACAGTCAATTAAAGAGAAAAAAGAAAAGTCCACTTGTTTTTATTGATGTGTGGTTTACCGTTGGTAACGGATGATTTTTTAAAGGAATTCCCCTGAACACATGTGTTCATTCATAAGTGACTGTCAATAAAATTGTGGATATAATTTTTTTTGGTACTTCAGTAAAAAACTACTAAGTATTTTTATGGGTTCATTCAACCAATTTTTCTCATTCAACAAGTGTTTACGAAAGCGAAAAGTATAACGACAAAAAATATAAATCATTTTACATTGAACATTTAATCAGTCAACACAAAAAAGTTCAATTTTGTTCCCGTGTGTTATTTATTGAAAATTGTGTTACTTTGATATATACTTCAAAATTGTGCAATGGCTACGTCAAGAAACACCTGTAAAATCAATCCCAACTATTTTTGTAACATATGTGGCGAATACACGTTTATAAAAAATAGAAAAAGTGTGTCAGATTTTATTAAAAAAAATTTATTTTGACTACTTCGGATTTACCATGGAAACCCGTGACAAGTACTGGATTCCTAATACTGTATGTAAAAACTGTGTAGAGTATTTAAGGTTATGGGCAAACAAGCAACGGACCCACTTCAAGTATAGAACACCAATGATCTGGCGGGAACCTTCGAATCATTATGATGATTGTTATTTTTGCGCTGTCAACATAACAGGCATTATTAAAACAAACCGGTCTAAATGGATTTATCCTAACGTGTTGTCTATTACCCAACCAGTCCTGTACTCTAGTGAGGATTCAGAACCACAACCATCTACATCTACACACAATTTCCACGACTTACGACAAAATGTTCCTTCACCAATTTCTGAATTTGGATCAGATGACTTGCATTTAGATATTTCTTCTGAACGCGAGCAATTTAATCAGGAGGAGCTTAGTGATTTAGTGAGAGACCTTGGACTTTCTAAAAAAGCATCTGAAATTCTTGCTTCTCGATTAAAGCAAAAAAATCTGTTAACCCAAGGAACAACAATTTCATACTACCGTAACAGAGAAAAAAACTTACTTCCATTCTTTTCCGAAGACGATGAATTTGTTTATTGTTCAGATGTTCCTGGTTTAGTAACAGCGATGGGATTAGAGGAGTATGATCCAAATGACTGGCGACTATTTATAGATTCTTCTAAACGCAGCCTAAAATGTGTACTTCTGCATAACGGTAATAAATTGGGTTCGTTGCCCATTGCACATTCAACTAAAGCTAAAGAAGAATATTCTACAATTGCCTCAGTTATAAATAAAATAAAGTACAACGAACACCGCTGGCTAATTTGTGTGGATCTAAAAATGGTGAATTTTCTTCTAGGCCAACAAGGAGGCTACACAAAATATCCGTGTTTCATTTGTTTATGGGATAGCAGAGCCAGATCTGAACACTGGAGTAAGAAAGACTGGCCTTCGAGGGAAGCTATGGTTCCAGGAAACCACAATATAGTTAATCAACCACTTGTGCCCAGGGATCGCATAATACTGCCACCTCTCCATATCAAGCTAGGACTTATGAAACAATTTGTCAAAGCTCTCAACAAGGACGGTGATTGTTTTAGATATATCAGTAAAAAGTTCAACAATTTGAGTTCGGAGAAACTGAAAGCTGGTATTTTTGATGGCCCTCAAATCAAAAAATTAATCAATGATGAAAATTTTAGTAATTCCATGACAGATATTGAAAGAAATGCTTGGAATGAATTTGTTTGGATAGTGCGCAATTTCCTGGGAAACAAAAAGGGTGAGCACTATTCGGACCACGTGGATAACATGTTGTCACATTTCAAGCAGCTTGGTTGTAATATGAGCATTAAGGTGCACTACCTACACAGTCATTTGGATTGTTTCCCTGAAAATCTTGGAGACTTCAGTGAAGAACAAGGTGAACGTTTCCATCAAGATATCCGCACTATAGAGGAGCGGTACCAGGGTCACTGGGATAAGCATATGATGGCGGACTATTGCTGGAGCATTAAAACAAATCCCTCTAAACAAGGTTATTTAAGAAAATCTTATAAAAGAAAATTTTTCGATGAGTTGTAATTACATTGTAATATTTGTGTATTAAAATTTTTTATTTTTCTTTAAAATTCTCTTTTTGTGTTAAATTAAAAAGTATAGCTGACCATAAAAATGAAATAATCTTTTTTTATTACTTAATTTTTTTAATTCTTAGAATCATAAAAAACTAACTTATTACATACAAACACTTACACATTAGAAAATGTTATTTTTGTATGGATATCGCGATTTATATCAATTCAGTAAATCGTGAACAAAATCAAAAGTTGTGCACCGATTGCAATGAAATAAAGCTCATTTTATTCGAAATATATTTAACTAACTGGTTGTAGACCAAAACTGTGATTTTTGTCCCATTTTTATTTTTTAGGAATTTTTAAAGAACAAAAAAAATGTTTTTTTTTAAAAAATTTTAATTTTTTTTTCAAAACTTGAACGATATCTCTAAAACTACTTGGAAAATTTAAAAACAAAGTAAGCACGGCTTTAAGAGAATATTGTTTGCGAGTTTCGGATTTTTTTTTTTAATTTAATATGGTGAACCGTTTTCAAGTTATTCCAATATATGTAGCGGAAGTGCCTTAATTTTGAACATAACGGTATATCTCGAAAAGTCGAGCTGATAGAAAAAAACCAAGTGCAGATTTGAAATCAGCGACCTCAAATTAGTAAAAATTTGCTATAAATTTCAAATCAACACAAAAAAAGTTCAATTTTGTTCCCTTGTGTTATATATTATATATATGTAGAAATAAAACGAAAAACAGTAAATCTTAAATAACTTATTTTAAAAGGATGTAATCTTTTATGATTGCATATACTACAGTTTTAATAATTAAAATTTAAAAAATATTTTACTTTAATCTTTCTAACTGCACGCACGAACACTGATTTTTGTAATGAAAATGTCAAAAACAAGTGAAAAAGTCACTAAACAAATGTCAACAAATATCCAAGCTTCTATTTAGGGAAAGCACACAATATGCATGTTTCTATTTTTGGGGAAGTTCTGCATTACATTGTAGTTAGCTTATAGTTAGTTCATAAAAGTTAACTAGAAGTGTGTTTTTTTTTTGTAGTCGACTACCTATTTGCTTATAGGGATGTAATATCAAGGTTGTTTAAAAATATTCAAAACTCTGCAATCTTTATCGTTGTATGAAGTGCCTATAAATTTATAATGGTGAAAAATTTGTTTATTAGTTTGGTGAAAATTTTTTATTTGCATAAAAATGGAATCTTTCGAATTAAAAAAATATACTCATGAGTCTTAATGAAAAAATGGATTTGTTGAACAATTTTTTGATTTCATTAAAATGTTACAAAAAGTAAAGAACGGCAATTTAATAACTGTGATATCATTAAAAGACTTGTAAATATTCATAGGTATTATTTTATTATTAATTTATGTCCTATGTAAGAAACTTTTATTCCTCTGTTATTTTTTTTTACTTGAAAAAAAGAAAAAAACAATTTGCACATTTATTTAAAAAAAGACGTTTACTATGTACATTAGGGTGGCCCTTCATTATATGGAGGGGAAAAAAAGTGTTCGAATTTAAAGTCTAACCCCCTAAAAATATGCGAAAAAATGAGAAATATAAAGTTTTGAGCCAATCAAAAAAAATTTAGAGGTGGCTCAACGTGACTTAAAATTTCAGGGAAAATATGACTTTTTTCAGATTTTACGAAAATTTCGTTCTATAGTTTAATTTTTTCGAAAAGTTATATGAATCGATTTCAGTGCTAAATTATCTCTTTAAAAAGCTATATAACTTCAAAATCGAATAAAAACTTGCCAAGAAATAGCAAATGCCCCAGACCACTTTTGTGCCAAAACAAACTAGGCCGTGAAATTTGACGGAAATTTTTTCAACTTTGGAAATTAATTAAAGCCATCATTTATTTTTTGGTCTCTATACCTATTAGCACTCAGACATGAAGTATTGTTTTATTACCACGTTTTTAACCTATTGCGCAATGAGACCAAAGATGGAAAATTTTTAACTATGTGAATTTTTAATAAATTCCTCCGCCAGAATTTTTTTGACAAGGATTTTATTTTTGCGGATTTCAAGAAAAATGGGATTTTTATGAAATATTCACTCAATACAAAGTGCTTGTTATATAAAGACGTGTTTTTCTAAACCTCTCTTTGTTTACATCGGTTGTTTTAACTCGTAAAAAATAACTTTTTTTTCTCGTTATATCTTTAACAATAATTATATTCTGATAGTGCTTCAATCACGGCCTCCTCATCAGGAGAAAACTATTTCTCTATTCTGGATCCGGATGAATCTCCAGAACGTAAAAAGACCATGCAACATTAACAGCATTCATGATTTTCCCAAACATGGAGAAAAACAAATTGATAAAACAAAAAAACAGTGTCCAAAATACATAATCATAAAAAGTAAAGTGCCAGACAAACCCATACAAAATTTTAATATTTTTTGGTGTCAAAAAGCTTAGAAGGCATATCAAATGAACCAACTGAAAAAATAAGCTTCACAAAAGACGGAAATCTTTTAATTTTTACTAAAAGTGAATCACAAGCTAACAGGTTCTTAAAAGCAACAACACTACCAGGACTATGCCCAATTGAAACTCTTTTACATCCTACACTAAACACCATTAATGGTGTTGTTTTTGCACCATCTTTAAAGGAACTTACAAAAGAGGATATCATCAACGGACTTAACGACCAAGGAGTAGTTGATTGTAATAAAATTACAAAATTTCAAGATAACATAGTTACAAACACTCCATTACACATTCTGCAATTTGATTAAATTAAAATAGGATTTCTTGTATGCAAAGTTCAACCTCATATTCCTACGCCAATTCAATGCAAAAACTGTTTTAAATTAGGACACACTAAAAAATATCGCACGGGTAGTGCTACATATGAAGTTTGTTCGTCAACAGTACACGACCCTGTTCCATGTACTAAAGTACAATGTACAAACTGCAATCATGCACATCGATCAAATAATAAAAACTGCGCCGTTATTCAGAAACGCAAAGAAATATTAAAATATAAAACAATAAACAAATGTACATACAAAGAAGCAGCTCAAGCGACTTTACCAACAGAATCTTTTGAAATTCCTACAGAAAATCTCGAAACAGCAACCGAAGCAAGAAAAAAGAGAATCATATTACAAAAAAAAAAAAAAAAAAAAAAAAAAAACAATAACCCAATTTTTATTACTCCTATGAATATGTTCAATCATCCTCAGAACAAGTTTTAAGCAAAATCAATAACAACAATATAACAAATAACCCAATAGTAACAGAAAAAAATCAAATAGAAAGCACAAACCAAATTCAAACAACAATCACAAATTACAAAAAAAATCATCTCGTGAAAGAAAAGAAACGAATATTTCAAACTCACCCACTGCTAAAAAAAAATTACCGAAAGACGTTTTACAGTTGATGGTGTTGAAAATATGGATACTTAATACCACCTTAATTTTCTACATAAATACTTAATTGCCTTATGACGTTATTTAACATTCTTCAATGGAATATCAAAGAATATTTCAACAACTATATTGACTTCCAAATTATTTTAAAAGAACAGAATCCACATTTTATTTCATTACAAGAAACGCACTTTCCATTTAATATGGCCTTAATCCCACCAAAGGGTTTTTGTTGCTACTTAAACAACCATTCTGCTAACAACACTGGAAAGAATGGAATTGGTGTATTCATTCGTGATCACATCCCACATAAACGTATCTACAATTCATCAAAATTACTAAACATCTCAATAGAAATAATGCTAAACATAAAATTCACAATAATATCTATTTATATACACCCTGATGAAACATTTTCATTACAGGACTTCAATGAACTTCTTAGCAACATCCACACCCCTATAATTTTAATGAGATATGTAAACAGCTGGAATGTGTTATGGGCATCACACTCCAATAATTCACGTGGAATTATTATCGAAAACTCTTTAAACCAAAACAATATATGCTTAGTTAATGATGGTAGTCCTACCCATTTCTCAACACATAACACATTTACTCACATTGATATCACCGGTTGTTCACCTAGCCTTTTATCATTTACATCATGTCAAACGCTCGACGATCTTCATAACAGCGATCACTTCCCAGTAATAACAACAATATCTACAGGCAAAAATAACTACACCAAAACACCTAGAAGAAAATTCAACCTAAAAAAGCAAAATGGGACCTTTTTAAAGCTCAAGTTGATAATATACTGAATGACAAGATTCTATCAGGTAACATTAACAAAAATAATGCAATATTGTCAAAAGCTTTAAGATCTGCTGCAAATCACCATATACCACAAACTTTACCTACACCAAAACGTTCCGTTCCCTGGTGGAATACAGCGTTAACCCAACTTCGAGCAAATAAAACTAAACGGTGGCAAAGATTTAAAAACACCCCAGTAATGAAAATCTCATTTTATACAAAAATGCGAATGCAAGTTTTAGGCTAGAAAAAAAGCAAAGGCTATTAGCTTTGAAAACTTTACCAAAACCATATCTAGAGACTCTCCGTTATCCCTATTATGGCAAAAAGTCAATATGATCTTAAGCCGTAACACCTTTAAACCTATACATGCAATAAAAACTGACAATGCCATTATCACTGAATCAAAAAGTATAGCCAATTACTTTGCCAGTAAATGGTCGGCCTACTCACTTGATTGCAATTTTTCAGCAGAGTTTAACTTAGCCAAAAACAACTCAGTATATTCAAACATAGAAGCTACAATCCTACTAATCTGATTGTCAGTAACACCACAATTCATAATGTAAATAAGCAAAGAATATTAGGATCATATTTGAAAGAAATTATCGCTGGAAAGAACAAATTCTAACGCTGACAAAATCGCTCATTTCCAGAGTAAATTTAATTAGATATCTTGCCACCAGGAGTTACACTCACATCATTACGCTTATTTATCTAGTAAAAACACTTATCTTAAGTAAAATTAATTATGGGTTATTTCTTTATGGGAATTGCTCCAAATCTAATTTAAAGCAGATTAAAACCTCATATCATCAAACAATTAGAGCCAGTACATTAGCTGTTGGAACAACGCTAATAAAAATCTTATTAATGGAATCTGGTCTTCCGTCGCTGGAACAAAAAATTTTAGAAATAAAAAACCGACTACTACCAAAACTACTATCATTCAACAAATCCATAATAGATGCTGATGTATCAAAAGTGTTAAACGCAAAGGTACTTCCCAGAATTAAATCAACTATATATCATTGTATTAACAATAATATAATAAACTATAAAGTAAAACTATCAATGCTCAACACAAAACACCCCGTCTGGGCATATGAAAGCAGTTTATGCAATATATCTCTTTCAAATTATAAAAAACAAAATACATCCAATGACGTGTACAACAATTCTTTTATCAATATATATCAGCTTATAACAATCCGGAATGGCAATTTTTATTCACAGATGCATCGAAAGATAAACACAATATTGCATATGCTGTAGTCGATAATAATGGCAACACCCTGACATCTAAAACACTTTCAGATATATCAACAATATTTACTGCTGAAGCAGCTGGCATTTTACAAGCAATCTATACTGCTAGTAAATCCAAGAAAAAGACCTTAATATTATCAGATAGTTTATCAGTCATAACGGCCATAAATAACCCAGCAAACAACAATTGGCGTTCTGTGAACAAAACCGTGATTTACTAATCAATTACAAAGGTAAAATTAAGTTAATGTGGATCCCAGGACATGCGAGAATATATGGAAACGACTATGCCGACTCAGCTGCGCAATTTGCATGCTCGGCTCCAATAATAAAAGATATGTTAACTGAAAAAATTGATCTCAAAAACACAATCATAGACCGACTTGAACTCCACAAAATTAACGAAATGAAAAGCTATCACCATCCTAACTATTCACAAATAAATCCAAATATTAAAATACCTATATACCCAACAGATTTTATTTTTATTTATTTATTTATTCGTATATTGGTCTATGGAATTAATCCTTACAGACTATTTACAAAGAAAAACATTTTAAAATTAATTTTAGTACATAAATATTAATGAATTTAGAAAACATATTATTTTACTTTTAATTAGATTAGTATTTAATGAGAAATCAATAAATCTATAAAGTTCATTAAATTGAATACACATTCTCTTGAGAGGGTCTGCATTTGCATAATTAGCTCTATAGAACTGTACAGATAAAGGTGAGAAGTAACGTGTTGGTCGTTGAGGAATGTTGAATGATATATTGTTAATCAGGAAACCAGAACAAACATCACCATTAATTATATTAAGAAGAAATGAAACATTTAGCATAGTTCTCCGGCTTTTTAAAGCTGGTAGCTTAATAAGGGCAAGTCTGCTGGTATAGGATGGAAGATTACTTGGATTGAAGTTTAAACTCCGAAGACAAAACAAAAGGAATTGTTTCTGCACAGATTTGGTAGATTGGGTCCCAAATTATAGAAGCATATTCCAGGATAGGTCTCACAAGTGACGTATATAAAGTTTTGGTGACATAGGGATCATTAAACTCTTTAGCTCAACGTTTTATGAAACCAAGTACATCTCTGGCTTTGTTGATAGTAATTGTTATATGAGGAATAAAGGTCAGTTTATGATCCAATAAAACACTAAGATCTATAAAGTTATCTACTTTATCGAGACAATAATCACCCAGCACATAGTTGACAGATATCGGCCTCTTTCTGACGAAACGGTTATGTTTACACTTTTTAAGGTTTAGCTCCATTAAATTTAAATTACACCAAGAATAAAATGAATTCAAATCATTTTGGAGAAAAACATGATCAGAGTGTTGATTATAACAGAAGATCGTTTATAAACAAAGAAAAAAGAAGCGGTCCAAGATGGCTGCCTTGTGGTACTCCCGACATTACATCTATCGGCTTTGAAGTAACATTTTTAAAACATACTTTTTGTGTTCTATTGGTTAAATAAGAATATATCCACTTTGCGCAAAGATTTGAAAATCCCATCATATGTAATTTCTTAAGAAGAAGTTTATGATTGACTTTATCAAAAGCCTTGCTGAAGTCAGTATAAATTGCATCTGTTTGTTTGCGTTCAAGAAAACCACGGTTGACAATTGTGGTAAATTGTAATAGATTTGTAGAGGTTGAACATCTTTTTTGGAAACCATGTTGGAAGGGAGAAATTAACGTATTTACTTGATGGCATAGATAATCCGTTATAATTTTTTCAAAAATTTTAGGTAGGCAGTTCTCTACTTTTAAATACTATATTTTATCTTAATAGGCTAGGGTTTCGGAAAAAAAATAATATGACCCCATTAACCCTTTTGGAATTGGGGTCACATATGACCCAAGCTAATAAAAGACAATTTATACAAAAAATTCAAATATTTCTCTTCAGAATTTTTTTTGCAAGGAATTTTTTGCGGATTTCGAGAAAAATGATATGCCATTAGAATCTACTCCCATGGGGCTTTCACCTGATACATGACAACCCTCATTCAGGTCGGCTAGAAATATCCGGTTTGGCCCCTTGAAAATAATACTTATGGGAAAAATCTGTTTTTTTATTTTGATCCTTTGTAACTTTTTTCCTGAGAAACAATTGAATATGGGCGGTATGCCATTAGAATCTACTCTCATGCTGCTTTCACGTGATATGTGACAACCCTATTCAGGTCGGCTAGAAATAACCGATTTGGCCCCTTGAAAATAATTCTTATGAGAAAAATCTGTTTTTGTTTTATTTTGATCCTTTGTAACTTTTTTCCTGCGAAACAATTGAATATGGCGGTATGCCATTAGATTCTACTATTCTACTCCTATGCGGCTTTCACCTGATATATGACAACCTTCATTCAGGTCGGCTAGAAATAACCGTTTTGGCTCCTTGAAAATAATACTTATGGGAAAAATCGGTTTTTTTTATTTTGATCCTTTGTAACTTTTTTCCTGCGAAACAATTGAATATAGGCGGTATGCCATTAGAATTTACTCCCATGGGGCTTTCACCTGATATATGACAACCCTCATTCAGGTCTGATAGAAATAACCGTTTTGTCTTCTTTAACATTACATGCTGTTATATGCGAATATACATTAATTTTTGTATGAAATTAAAAAATAAAACAAATTTATTATTTGTCAGATATATGTTTATGGTCTAAATTTAACTGTTAAAATATTTAGATATTCGTTTTTTACTTAAATAGAAGAAAATTTATACAATAGATGATTTAATTTACAATGAAAAAATAAGTATATATTTATTAATATAAAATCTTGGTTTATATATCAGAAAAGCCATGTTTATTAAATGATAGGATTTTTGTCAGTTGTTATGGCTCCGAGCAGTCAAGGATTTTATCAAGCGGTTCAACCATCCCGGAAATTGGACATTTTTTTAATGACATGGAAAACGCTCATAACTAGGTGACAGGAACTGCACATTAGAGGATCAGAATGATTATAGTAATGTTGAGTGTTAAATATTCCCTTTCCAACTCTGATACGAGCAAGTAATACGCATTGAGATCTGGTATAACTTTATAACTGGTATATTATAGGTCTTTTGTTGTTTGTATTATGTTGTCTAAGAAAAGATTCTGAATTTCGCCATATATCTCGTCGGTTGTTTTCATACATGGAATTAAATCTACTCTTCAAGAAAAAATGGCGGCATGGAACTTCACTTATCAAGGGTAATTTAATTGCTTCTATTACCGCACTATTTGCAACCTTATTGCCTTTAATACCAATGTGTGAAGGTATCCATAATATAAGAATGATGATAATATAAGATAAATGTAAATTTTGTTGAATAAAATCACTTTGAAAGCAATGAGACTATCTGAACATATGATAGATTTTGCATTCTTTTCAATAACATATATAATTGCTGCATTGATTGCAGCCACTTCAGCCGAAAAAATGCCAGAAAACACAGGTAGATGACTTTGTTTAACAACCAACCAGTTTGAGTTTTGAAGTTGATTTTGTACCACAGCATGTGTCGTTAAACCATTCTGGTAAGATCCATCTGCATAGAGCTCAGTGTCAGCAGGATAGTTATGGATTTTGTCTGCAACGTAGGATTTAAAAACTTCTGGGCTTGTGTTCGATTTTTTATGAATGGCTTAACTTAAATCAAACCAATATTTTGCGCAGTACTAAGATCGTTGTTAGGTTTAGAAGGTAAAGGAATTTCGAATTTCCGGAGGAGAGATAATATTTTACACAAAGCATTGTTGTCCTTTGTTGTCTCAGAGTTAATAGTTAACCAAAATGGCTCATGTAGACCATCCTTAGGATCAGTTATTGATCCAGATATTAAGTTTATTGATCTTTTATTTGAAATAGAAATGAAATCAGGTCATCTTGATTCAATCCTTAAGGATTCAATAGGCGTGGCTTTTAACCGCAGCAGTTCGGAAACAGCCATTTAAGGCTGCATCTAGTTTTGTAACATTTATCTTAGATGTCCAACCATAAACAGTTATACTGTTTTGGATCAAGCCATGAGCTAAAGACCTACATATTCAATGGTCGTTCCAATATGCGGTCCTTTTTCTTTGAACAAATTAATTTTAGAAGATTTTTATTTTGTGTAATTTAACAATTACACTTTTAAAATGCTCATTCCACAATAAATTTTTAGTACAAATAACACCAAGAATTCATAACTGCGTTACAAAACAAGAACAAGACAAGAACGAATAAATTAGTTTGACTATTGAAAAAGGTATGCCTCAATCACGGAATTCATATAAAACAAAAAATGACACCACACGATCAAATGCTTTCTCAATATCTTCTGGCAGTACCACGTAGTGACTTCTTGTAGCTAAATTATATCTTAACGTACATTCAAGTTGGTGCAATAAGGAGTGAACACCACGTTTGGGCAAAGAAGATACGTTTTTCATAGTATGTTTCCAAAACCGTGTTACGATTTTCTCAAAAATTTTAGACAATTCGGGGATTAAAGATATTGGACGTTAATTTCGTGTTTGTTAATATTTTTATCTGGTTTTGTTATGGGCGCATTCTGTAAGATGGTGTTGTAAAGTTGAAGTAGACGTTTCTTAAAATCCGCGAGAGAATGTCTGATCATGGTATAAGTTATACGATCGCTTGAAGGAGTTGTACACTTAACCTTACTGAGTGCATTATTAAGTTCATCGATACAAATTAGTTCACATAAAATATTATACATTGAATCTGAAGGATTACTAATCTGCGAAATATAATTTTGTTTTCTTGACAGTATGTCGCAATTAAATTCTCCATCAGACCCAAAACCGTGCAAACCTATTTGCAATATCAAGAGGGTGGTCTATGACAATATCACCATATACAATTGTTGGAAATTGATTTCTCCTTTCCATTCTAATGGTCTTGACCCTCATCTATAAAGTTCGAACATCTAAAATTGGGTTTAATAAATTTAAAAAGTTGTTCCATGTGAGCTGTTTAGCAGATATAGATTCACATTTAACAATTGCACTCGCCCACCTAAAGTTGATTCCATTTTCTGGGATTCTGTTTCTTTTAAAACATTTCCATGCGACATGTTTATCTTTAATCAGTTTAGCTATCTAAGAGTTAAACCAGGCAGGAGAATTTTTAACACTTGGCTTGGTGTATTGTGGTATAGCTTCATTTTCAGATTTTCTAATTACTCTTTTAAGTTGACGGTAACGCTGGTAGACTGCGTATATTCTGCCATAACTCTAGACACTTTCGCTGCAAATGTAGGCCAGTCAGCTTTCCAAAAATTTGGGTAGAAATCGTTTTCTGTGTGGTTTGTTGGAAATAATATGCGCTTTATTCAAATAACGAATATGCGCTTTATTCAAATAACGAATAAGGATAAAAAAGAGATAAGAAAACATGTGGGTGTTTTCATACAATATGTGTGTTGTAGAACAGGGCTGTATTTACTTGGCAATTCAATATGACAACAACACTTCTCCTCAACACACAAATTTATAATAGAAAATTATAAATTTATGAAACCTAGGGCTTCTACTAGCTTAAGGTGACAAGTTTTCCACAAATTTTTATGTATTTATTTATTTATTTATTTATTCAGTCTATGGAATCATCCTTACAGACTACTTAAAGTATACATTTATATTATAATTTATATATATAATTAAACATTTAACAAAATTGATATATAACATTTATTTAATTCAGTTAATTTAAGCATAGTTTATACAATAATATTTGATAGTTAGAAAGTTATAATTTCTTGATGATCGAAAAGGAATATTTATATTTATTTTGTTGATAAGAAATTCAAATTTAAGACTACCATTTAACAGTTTTAACAGGAAAGTAACATTTAGCATATGTCTGCGACTTTTCAATGTAGGGAGCTTAATTAGAGCCAGACGATTTTCATAAGATGGCAACCTCATATTAGGATCCCAGCCCAAACCACGAAGACAAAATAACAAAAATTGTTTTTGAACTGATTCAATTTTGTTCGAATGTATATGATATTGCGGATCCCAGACTACAGACCCATATTCGAGTATTGGTCTTACCAAGGTAGTAAACAATTGTTTTGTCGTATACGGATCCGAAAAGTCTTTAGCCCACCGTTTAATGAATCCAAGTACACCAGTAGCTTTATTTATTGTTAGCGAAATATGACTTCTAAAGTCTAATTTTTTATCCAGAAGTACGCCAAGGTCATTGAATGAATCCACTAAATCAAGCACAGCATTATTCATGATATACCGACCATTAATTGGAATTGATCTTGTAAAAATCATATATTTGCATTTTTTGACATTTAGGTCCATTAGATTAATATTACACCAAGTAGTTAAACGATCAATATCATTCTGTAAAAGTGATTGTTGATCAAGATTGTTGAGGGTAAAAATTAACTTTACATCGTCTGCATACATTAATGTAGTTGAGTGTTTAATTACAGATGGAAGATAATTTATAAATAGCGTAAATAAAAGAGGTCCCAAGTGACTACCTTGAGGTCCACAGATAATACTTTTATGTTGTTGGAATACGAGTTACGAAACTTAATACATTGTGTTCTGTCTTTTAAATATGACCCAATCCATTTTATCAGCAATATACCAAAGCCCATACGGTCAAGCTTAAATAACAATAGATCATGATTTACTTTATCGAATGCCTTGCTAAAATCATTATAAATAACATCTGTTTGTTTCATATTAATACAACCATCATTTACCAAAGTTGTAAGCTCCAAAAGATTTGTTATTGTAGAGCGTGATTTGCAGAATCCATGTTGCGTTGGAGATATGATAGAGGACACATGATGTGACAACGTGTCATATATAAGTTTTTCAAATAGTTTTGGAATAGCACTTAATTTAGCAATACCTCTATAATTCGAAATACCAGCTTTAGATCTAGACTTAAAGAAGGGAATAATAAATGATTCTTTCCAAATGGGAGGAAAGTAACCCAATTTAAGGGATATGTTAAACATATAAGTCAAAGGAATATACAATAAATGTGCGCAGCGCTTTAAAATGCAACTAGGAACACCGTCAGGACCAGCAGCATACGACAATTTAAATTTTGTCAGGGCATTCAGAACTTTATGTTGATTGATGGAGGTATATTAATAATTGAAGATTCCGATATTATGTATGGATACAGATTATTGCTATTAAATACTGTCGAAGAATAAGTTGATGCAAAAAAGTCTGCAAACATATTACTTATGGAGTTATCATCTGAAGATTCTAAATCACCGTACTTCATAACCGAAGGAAAGTCCGCAGTACTTCTTTTAGAATTAATAAATTTATAAAATGATTTTGGATTATTTTTTAGATTATTCCTTACTTTAATTAAATAGTTATTATAGGCCAATTGATTAGCAATAATAAATTCCGATCTTGATAACGAGTATTTCATATAATCTATCAATGTTCCATATTTTCTATAATTTTTGTACATTTTGTTTTTCTTATTTTTAAGTTGAGATAGATGTTTTGTATTCCAAGGAGGACTAACGATTTAGGAGGTAACATTTTAGGTACAGATGCCGAGAAACATTCAAAGAGGTGATGAAATGTATGCAAACACAAGTCCAAGTTATCATTGCAACGAGATAACACATTTATCCAGTCAATTGGGAATAGATGGAGTTGTAAATCTTGGTAATTAGTTTTGTTAAAGCAAAAGATTTTATCGCTGTGAGTTAACTTTTTTTTATGAAGAGGATAGGAACAAAAGCAAGATATCTCAAGTGTTGGATGGTATATATCTTCCCGATTAGAAATAGGGCTATGCCGCAATATTGAAAAGTCATTAGGTTCATTAACGAAAATAAGGTCCAACAGTCTACCAAATGCATTTGTGACGGAGTTGACTTGGAAAAGATAATTTTCCAATAAACCATGAATAAATGCAGCTGAAGAATCGGAATAATGAGATAGAACTAAATAATTGGTATCAGGATCAGCTTTCCAGGATGTAGACGGCATGTTAAAATCTCCAATTAACATTAATAAATCAGATGGTTTTATATAATTTTGAATTAGTTAGAATATCAGCTACATTATCGGTATTATTACAATATTTCAAATCAATTAATATGGTGATACTTTATATCTACTAGTATAGCCCAGCACTCGAAATTCGAGTGCAAATTCTAGGAAATATTATTTTTTCATTAAAGTTTTGTCTTCCAATGTTTTTTAATCTATATATATATATATAAATTATGGATATTTAAATGAGCCTAAGTGTATGTTAAGAGTTTGATCCACTGAGTGTTCTTAGACTTGTGTCAACAGCCTACGTTAATTAGAACTCTAGTTATAGAGGTCTGAGTGAAGGAAAATATTGAAAAAATCTTGAAAAAATTGAATGTAAAGTTGATTGTGCACGCATAACTTTCCTCAATCTGTACGTTGACTTTCGTGTTGCATAATGTAGTTGATTGTACATGCATAACTTTCCTCAAACTCAACGAATTTAAACAGTTAATCTGTACGTTAACTTTCGTGTTGCATAATGTAAAGTTGATTGTGCACGTAACTTTCCTCAAACTCAACGAATTTAAGCAGTTAATAGCTCAAAAGAAAGAGCTTGATCCACTGAGTGTTCTGAGAGTGAAACGATCAAGATCCATTCATTAGAAGAGGAGCTATGAGAATTCGAACTGCTTGAGTGAATATGTTCTATAAGAACTGTACAAGGAAGAATCGCGTTTGAGTAAGGAGGGAGTTGAGTAAATTTCAATAATTGATGGCATATCTTTGTCTAAATACCTTTCATTAAAAAAAATGAAGGAAATCGGCCGGGTAGAATGGCCAGACGGACTGACTTTAGTTTTCATAAATTTATTTTAATATAAGTATAAGATATGTTTACTTCTACTATGATAAATAGGATTCTTAACCAGATTTAAAGCACCAAGATTATCACCATGAATTAATATTTTATCAGAACAATGAAGCTGGAATTCACCAAGAAGTTTCTTCAAATAAACAGCTTCCTTTGCGGCCGATGAAAGCTCCATATACTCGGCCTCCGTGCTACTTAAGGCTACTGTAGCTTGCTTCTTCGATTCCCAGAAAAATGCTCCACCAGCGAGAATAAAAACATATCCTGTGTAGGATTTACGGTTAACTGCATCACCTCCCCAATCGGCATCAACATAAGGTATGAAAGGTTTACTACTTGTTTTGTATTTCAAATACATATTCGCAGTTTTGTTCAAGTACTTCAAAATTCTCTTTGCTGCTACCATATGTTCTTGATGAGGTTCTTTATTCCTTTGGGATAACTTACATACTGAGTGTAGAATATCAGGGCGCGTACACACAGCTAAATACATTAATTCACCGATAAGAGACTGGTACTCGACTGGATTGATGGTACTACAATCAACGTTCTTGCATAAAACTTGGAATTTAGCTTCTAATGGGGTGGACACTGGACGACATTCTTCCATCTTGTATCGGTGTAGAAGTTCACTTATGAATTTCGTTTGGTGAATTGCAATTTTTCCGATATCACTACCTCTCTCAATTCCAATATTTAGGACATGTTTAGCAGGACCTTTATCTACTACGGAAACTGTCTGAAATTTGAGATTTTATTAAATTCAATTCAGTTAAATCAGAACAAGCTATAAGCAGATCATCTACATATAATTATTTAAAAAAGAGTATAAAAAAGACGGCGTAAGCTACAAAAATCGCAGAGAAATCTTTGAAATTAAATTACAAAAAATATTTGATATCGCTATAAATGACGTACATAAGAAGATAAGCAAAGAAAAGAGAGACTTCTTGGAAAAACAAAGGACAAACGTATTTTCTTGCTGCTTAGGGGGATTTGATTTAAATTCCTCGAGAAAAGAAATTATGAAGCTAAAGCGACTTGAAAAACATAGAATACTTAAAAATAAATCTGTAGATGAAAAAAGAAAAAATCAACATAATAAAGCTGTGCAATATAATTTTGATGAATCTGATAACTCCAGTGATTCGGATTACAAGCCTGCTAAGAAAACACCACCGGTTAATAAAAACATTAAAAAATTTATAACAGCAGGAGCCTGCGTTAATATTGAAAAAATGCTAGGCACTGAAATGGTGTGGATTGCTTGTCGACATCGTATTATGGAGATAGTGTTGTCTTCTGTTTTTACTAGTGCAATTGGTTCTAGTTCAAGTCCAGAAACAGCACTTTTTAATCGTTTTCAAAAAGCATGGCCTAAAATTGACAAGAACTGTTACAAAGCAGCAGATATAAATCTGTTTGACAACCCAATATTACTACAGAAGAGAGATGAAATGTTGAAATATCTACCAACACAATTTGAAAATTCTCAGCCAAGGGATGATTACAAGGAGTTTTTGCAATTGTCTCTAGTATTCCTTGGTGGAGGCGATGGCAAGGTAAAATTTAGAGCACCAGGTCCAACGCACCATGCTCGTTGGATGGCAAAGGGAATTTACGTAATAAAAATGTATATTTTTCAAGACCAATTCATCTTAACGGAACATGAGAAAAAATATATTACTGACTTGGCATTATTTGTAAGTTTAATTTACATTAAATTTTGGAATGAAGCTCCGATTGGTCATACAGCTCCTCAGAACGATATAAAATTTCTTGAGGCACTTCAATGCTATCCCAAACAAAGAGATTAGTAAGGTAGCTTTTATGGCATTTTCTCGTCATCTATGGTACTTATCCGAGCACCTAATTGGATTGGCATTTTTTGACGAAAATGTATCTAATCAAGTAAAAATACAAATGGCAAAGAATATCTATGTTTCAAAAAACACAGCTTTGCAAAGACGCATAAAAATTACAGAAGAATTAAAAATTGAAAATTTCGTAAGTGATAGGACATTTACTTTGTTTAACGTCCTTCATGAAAATGGAGAGCAAATGGCTAAAGAATTTTTGAATTTAATACCAGCTTATGGAGTAATAACAAAAGTTATGTTGAACTTAAAAAAAGATCTTATAACATGAATGTTGTAAACGATGTGGCAGAAAGGGGTGTAAGCCTGGCAGAAAAATACAACGAAACGTTAACAAAGGACGAAGATCAAAACCAGCTCCTTTTACGGTCAGTTGAAAATCACCGAGAGAAAATTAGCAAGCCGAACAAAAATCTTTTAATGTCTTAATTTTTAATTTAGCTGTTAGTTTATCTTTTTTGATTTAAAAGCACTTTAATGAATTGATGTTCATTGTTATATATTCATTTTTTGTTTCACGTATTATTTTTTTGTTTAAAAATAACATTAAAACGAATTTTCATTCGAAAATTTTAAATCCGCACTTTCGCGAAAACCTCTATTTTTTATTTTTTGTTTTCTTATTTGTAATTAACGACAAATATTTTTTAAAATTAGATGCATATTACTTTATGATATTAAATAAATATTAATAAATTTTATTTATTTTTTGTAAATTTTTAACCTGTGTTCTAAACTTTAACGCAATTGCGCGACCTTAAGATGGAAACTTTTGTTCAGCGATGTTTGGTTATTTATACTTCTAAGATATAGACTCATTGATTTGGCCATGAGCCCGTTGAAATTTGCAACGTTTAGAATTTTGAAGCACCCTAATGTATATACATACATACGTGTGTGAGTATAAATGTAAATATAAATACAACGGTATAATGAGAAAATAAATTTATCTTTATTTTTTCAATACTAGCATTTTAAGTAAATAAACAGTGGCGGCGGTAACAATGCCTTTTTTAATTTTAAGACATGGTTAGGGTCAACAAAATTGTCAGGTTGAGCCATATAAACACTATCGGTCAATTCACTATTCAGGTAGGCTGTTGACACATCCATTTGGTGTAAATAGAGCTCATATTCAGCTGCAAGAGCAATAATCATTCTAACTGTCTCATAACTTACCACAGGGGAAAAGGTTTCCGTATAATTTATACCATATGTTTGGGCGTAACCTTTGGCAACTAATCTCGCCTTAAATCTTTCAATAAGACCTTCTCTGCTTCTCTTCAAGGCAAATACCCACTTACAGCTAACAATCTTTTGATCAGGAGGTAATACCGTCAAAACCCATGTATCATTATCAAGGAGAGATTTATACTCCTCCTGCATTGCATCCCACCAACATTGAGAGTACTCACCTGATAAGGCTTCATTAACTGTATCAGGCACAATAATGTACACGCATCAGATTTAAGGTGTTGTACTGCTTTTTGGGTCTGCCTGACTGACCTGAACGTAATAATCTAGGTCTCCCTGGGCCAACGGCTGCATAGTTCTTTTTTGACCGAAAACCAACCAATTGAAAACCATCCATCACTGCATCTGGGTCTTTTGCAGATTCAAATTCGCTGTCGCTTTCACAATTTAATATAGATTCAGCTTTATCTTCAGTACTGTCATCATTCGTACTAGCATCATGTAAAAGTTCAATGTCTAATTTTTTTTTTATATCATTATCTTCAATAAAATAAACGTCGCGGCCAATGACAATTTTTCTTGTTAATTTTTCATACAGACGATACCCCTTTGAATAACCAACCATGATGTATTCCTTTCCTTTTGGTTGGCGCAATCGCCAAAGAACCAAAAACTTTTAAGTGTACCAATGGTACAATGTACCATGCTTCATATGGCGTTGAACCATTTAACGGTCTTGTTGGAGCTCTATTGCGTAAATAAGCAGCCGTATTTATGGCCTATGCCATAAAGTTTCATTCAAATTAGAAGCATGGCTGTAGCCATTTCCACCAAAGTTCTATTAAAACGTTCAGCTACCCCGTTCTGCTGTGACACAGTGAGTTTCAAACGATACCATTTCTTTTTAGGAAATCATCAAACTTTTATTCTCTTGCCCGTTTGGCACTCAACCATAGGTTTAAATTCTTTAAAAGTTTCAAATGTTTCACTTTTATTCTTCAAGAAATAAACATATAAAAATATTAAAGCGATCTAATAAATCTCTGAAGGAGCAGGCTTCATGTCCAGCAAACCACAAAAATACCAACATGATACTCTCTCAGATAGTCATTTATCAGCCTTTAAATTCTTATAGGTACTCCATTCTAAGAGTCTTTGACTTAAATTTTCAAAAAGGCTTCTTGAATTTCGGAAGTGAGTACGAAATTCTTTTTCCGAATAAGTTGGTATGTTTCTTCTAAATATCGTTTTATAGAATTACGTGGTCTTCTATCATATTGGAAAAGTAGTTCGTTGATATAAATGCCATTAGTACTTTGCAAATTTTTCAGAATAGCCATTTCGTCTTCACTTTCGCATTCTGATGATGATGACTCCATCAGCATCATGACTGTATTAAGCATAATACTATTCTTTAAACTGCCAGAGACCTCACCCTTATTATCTACTTCTTGCGTTATGAGAGAACATGAAGCTAAAAAGGGGAAATTGTTAAAGCCAAAGTATTTTAAGGAAGTTGTTTTGGAAGTCTATGGAAAACCCTTGCATACTAATGTTTCTGGAAATGGAGAATCCTTACATGCCTTGGGTAGGTGCATCCAAAGCATTAAGTCTTCTTCCTAAAGGCAAATTTTGAAATTCTATTGTTTCGCGAATACACAGTTTTTTTGTGGGTGCCTGGTGCAGATACAAAATTACTTACATATACTCCATTAGATAATAGATAATTAGATGGATATTGACTTACATCTTCCATTGCTTATACGATATTTATTTTAATTCTTTATGTTTTTATTTATTTTTTAAATTCTAATTAAGTTTTTATAGAAAAAAATACCAACACTTTTATTTGTTTATATAAAGCATATGTTTCGAAATCATATGTTTTTTCTTTTACAAGTATTTACTGGATGAATTTTTGCCAGTAAAAACTTGTAAAATTTTGAGTTTATAACTGTCACTTTTCTCTCTCTCGTTACTGGATTTTACTGGATATTTGTGTAAACGAACGCCATCCAGTAAAAAATTGTAAAAATTTTCGGAAATTATTATAATTTTTTGGGTTCGCGAACACACTTATAGCTAGTCGAGACACCGTGTTAAAAAATTTGCTTCTGATCCTCGGGGCATAAATATACCAATTTTACAGGGCTTTTGACTTTTTGTTTATCGTTATTTAATTTAGTTTATATAGAAATTGTTTCCAAAATAAAACAAGAGTTAAAATTTTTATTTCATACATATGAAGTGTTATATCCGAAATTCATAATTCAATATTTATTTAAACAAATCTTACATTTATTTAAAGCTAAAAAACTACAACACTAACATAAAAGGCTGGACAAATAATTTTTTTTTTTTAATTCGGGTTGAAAGAAAGTATTGTTAACAGATTAATATTTTGTACTTAAACCATTATTGTCAATTACAAATAGGCATCTACGAGGCATATTCTGCCCTAACCTTTGGGAATGATCTATTGGTATAAAATTTGCATTTTTTTGTGTTAATTACATTGTTCGAAAGATTTTAAATGAAATTTAGGTTAGTGTTTTGCGCTGGCCATTCCAAAACTTTAATATTTTTCTTTAAAAACCACTCCTTAACAATTTTTGATAAGTGTTAGGGAGCGTTATTGCCATATTTGAGAATGCAAAGTGCTTCATATAATTTAATTTTTTTTTTTTAAATTTGTAATTTTTTCCCTATCTTTTTACTATAGAGCCAACGCCGTTGACAATTGCTTATTAAATTCTTCTTTAATTTCTATTTATCTGGCGCGAGGACTTTAAAGGATCAAACTTGCTGTTTCGAACAATGCCACTGCCGATATAAACTGTTGTTTTACAGCTCCTGGGCTTTTATTCTATATTTTGTGTGTGATATGTCTTACCAATTTAGCTTAAACGAATTGCATTGTACACCATTTGTGCAATTTCTGTTGGAGGATATTATTTGCGATAATAATATTATGAGGATATTATTAAATTCATAGAGAGTACGGCCGAAAAATATTATTGTATTCGTGGATTATAAATAAGTATAAGTACTCGTACTTTTAATGCAAAAAGCATGTTCTTTAATTATCCACTCTCGTCAAAAGAAATATGAATTGTTTGTTAAGTATTAACGAAACAATTGGTATGACTCTATTACTCCTACATGATGCATGATATTGTAATACAAAACATTTTATTTTGAAACCAATTTCTGTCTGTGTTGTTATGACATTTGCTCGCATGATCATTAAAAAACAATTTATCTATAATATTAATAGGCTAGGCGATTTCTTGTGACCGATGTATTGTTCTACCGTTTTATTCCGATTTTCACCAAACATATTATTTGAAAGGTATTTCTTTTTAGCCGTTTTGCAGATTTACAGATTTTTTTAATTTTTTTCTTTATTTGGAGTAAATAGCATTTAAAGTTGCTACTAACACATGCATAAAATTATACAATGCTATGCGTGTGTTTATTAAATTTGTTAATATGTTTGTAATAAAAATGAGTTGTTTTGTGTTGATTTGTGAATTGGCTATAATTGATTAGCATACCTTTAGGATCGTTATTTAATGAAAAATAAAATTTTCTAGAATTTGCACTCGAATTTCGAGGGCTGGAATCTGCTGGTTAAAAATATACACCTAAGTATCAGAGGTTAAGTTTACATATAAATAAAATGCATTGTCCTCATATATCTAATTTCAGTTGTTTACATTTCGGAACAACGAGACCAGCATTTTCAATGTGTACTAAATTAAGAAGTCTCGTGTGCTGTTGATTGAAACCTGTATTAAATTGATTTGTTATAGATCCCTCAATTATTACTTGGATCAATATACTTTGTATTAAAAATCATTTTATTTGTATACAATTTTTAGTTCCGTTCTGCATTACAAATGGTGGTTTCGGCTGGTGATCCCCGAGAAAATTTAGATAATTTCATGAAAATTGGCGAAGGTTCGACCGGTACTGTTTGCATTGCCACTGATAAATCAACAGGTAATTGTGTAATTTATTGTGTGTTATTTAACCTTCCCATTTCAAAATTTATAGGCCGACAAGTTGCTGTTAAAAAAATGGATTTACGCAAACAACAACGTCGTGAGCTATTATTTAATGAGGTGGTTATTATGCGTGACTATCATCATCCGAATATTGTAGAAACATATTCAAGTTTTCTGGTCAACGATGAACTTTGGGTGGTAATGGAATATTTAGAAGGCGGCGCTCTAACAGATATTGTCACACATTCTCGCATGGATGAGGAACAAATTGCCACCGTGTGCAAACAATGTTTAAAGGCGTTGGCCTACTTACATTCACAGGTGCGTGACATGAATTTGAAAGTTGATATTTAAGGGTCTTTAGCAAAGGCTCGTACTATGTATAATGTTTAAGTAGTAATTCTTATGATTATTTATTGTCTATGGCAATTGTGCCAACAATTATATTAGCGGTTTTCACTCTTGGTGTTATATTTATAACCCTGTTATATTTACAACGATTTTGCACTGGAAAGCATGAACGTATTTTTCGTGTATATTGTAAATTAATGGATCAGCTGATTTTTGTTTTGTTTTTCATCAATTTGAAAACTTAAAATATAAAAAAAAATTTGAAGTTAAGAAAAATGCCCAAAAATACGGAAAAAGATAAAATTATAAATTTTTTAATGCAAACTGAAATTGACCAAGTATAATATGCAGAGATTCCGGTATGGATTCGGTCCATTTTTATTACTTATTTTTTCACGCTTTCATTATACCCTATACCACTATGTGGTTTGTAACTACCAAAAATATTTGACCTAGATCTTTTATTATACCGATCGAATCAGAATCACTTTTTGAGTCGATTTTGACAATGTCCGTCCGTCCGTTCGTCCGTCTGTGTGTCCGTGTAAACCTTGTAATCAAACTATAGGTCGCAAATATGAATATATTTTGATGAAATTTGGTATATAAGCTTTTATCGGCCATGGGATGAACGCTATTGAAATTGGTGAGAATCGGTCCATGTTCAGACCTAGCCCCCATACAAATCACCCCTATGAAATCGACATAAATTGCCATAAGATCCAAATTGTCGTATAGATCTTAGTAAAATTGGGTTTGTATGTGTTTATTACATCCATTAATGAGTAGTCCAAAAACGATACCTATGGGACAACTCTTAGTCATTGGTTCCATATAGAGCTGCTTCTCGATCTTCGCTTAAATCTATCAAAAAACAAAAATATTGCACTGATTCATCTCAAATTTTGTTTGTATATATTTTCGCAAAATACAAGAGACTTTACCAACCATGGTCAAGATCGATCCATTTTTGGACCTAGTCCCCATATAGACATAGCATCCGATATGAACTTTTTCATATCTGCAGCAAAAAAAATTAATAAGAATGCCACTCAAATTTGGTTTATGCATATTTTCTATATCCAATTAGTTGGGCTTTAGATATAGGGTCTCTATACGCATGGTATAGGGTATCGTATGGTCGGTCTATACCGACTTGTTACTTACTTGTTTTAAGTTGGGGTTTTGATTATTTTGATCCATTATTCAACTTTATTTTAATAGTGGCCACAAAATAAAAAATAAAATTATTAAACAATAGTTTTGGTGGCTCAACTGTTTTAATCTTGTAAATGTACAAGTTTTTACTATACATTTTTGCCTTGTAATTTAACATTTAACACAGCGTAGTAAATTTTAATTCTATACATTTTGTTGTTGTGGTGCTTTAAATACTAGTACTTTAACTATATCTACTACATTTACTTCGGTTACAAGGGTACTTTCCTACTTAGAGTGAAAACCCCTATTGTATTCTTTCATGCCAAGTCTTTTCTTTAGTTGTTTTTCCTTTTAATATTAATCGGTTTATTTGGTTGAATGCTTTTATATTTAACCCTCTCAGACCTGGGTAGTAAAACCATTGTATTCATTGTAATAGAATATATATCAGAGCCTACGGTCAAGCTCGAGTACTCAAGCTACTCGAAGCTCGAGATACTCGAGTAGTAAATGAGCTACTCGAGCTCAACGAGTAGCTCGAGTAGTAAAAATTAACAATTTTCATGTTTGAAAGCATGTGAAAAGATAAATATAAGTATTTAGTATAACAAATGTATACTTTTTGGAATCGTACAAGTGCCAAGAATATCATCCTTAAATTTCAATTGAATCGGACCTACTAGCGTGGGCAAACTACTACTCGAAAAAGCTCGACGCTTTTCCTTACAAATGTATGAAAATATTCACTTCATACATTTAAAAAAAATTTCCCAAAATACATGGTATGATTTTATATATTTTGAAGTCAGTTACACTGATAGATTACCCTCCTGAAATATTAAAACATTCTGATAAAAACTATGGAGTGGGCTAACTACTACTCGAAAAAAGATTATCCAATTTCCACGAAAATATGATCTTCGTATATGTTTGATGCCTATTTACAAAAAATTTTTCAAGAACACTTGGAAAATGCTCTTAGTATTTTAATCTGAATATATGTAGAGGATATGTTTTCAAAATTTCAAAGCATAACCGACTTCAAAATATATATAATTTTTTAAAATGAAGTCAAACATATATGAAAAACAGGAAACACAGTCTTGTTCTTTCCGAAGACATAGAAAAAGCATTCGATAAGTTGATTTCAACCTATATAATTATAGAGCTTAATGAATGGGGAGTCCCAATGGAACTCCTTAAATTGCTAAAGTCTTTTCTCGAGAATCGTAGAGTTATAGTTAAAACCGATGGCTTTTTCTCATCAACATATCCTCTGGATAATGGAGTCCCTCAAGGCTCGCCATTGTCTGTGGTTCTCTACACCATATATGCTAACTCTTTGGCAAGGGGAATTGAAAATCTTCCAGGAATTGATGTTGTGGGAATTTATGCGGATAAGGTTTTTGCTGTTTCATCAGGTAAGCACTTTTAGTACGTGAGTTTTTTAAATAAAAAAAAAACACGGTTTGTTGTTGAGTTCACTTGCTCTTTGAGGTTAAAACTGACTTTATTTTTAATTTTACTTCTCTATATATTATTGTTACAATGGTTACTTAAAACTAATTTAATTGATTCAGCATAAGTGTGTTTTGTTTCCGTTCATTGGTGACAAAACAAACTTATGTATATTCATATTGGTTTATTCTTGGGAAATATGTTTGTTTATTACTTATAACTAATTTCGTCGGTTTATCAAAAGTGTGTTTTGTTTCCGTTACTGATATTGGTAACAAAACAAACTTATGTACACTCAGGTCTCGTTTTATGCGACTGATGCGTTCCAAAAAAAATCGCATAAATCAAATTCGCATAAAAATATACTCTAGCTTCATATAAAAACAAGTGATTCGTTCCAAAATTCTGAAAAATCGCATAAATTCAAATTTTGGTTAAAAAATCATAACAAAATCGCATAAAAAAATTAACAAAAATATATTTATTTTATTCATTTAAACAATAAAAACAATTTTTTTTTAAAATAAACTTAACGATTCATAAATAAATATAAAGTTCATAAATAAATGTAATAATTCATTAATTACAGAAAAAAGAAAACTAAAAATGATCCAAAAATAAGCTTAAATATTTTTTAAGTATATCTGCGAATATTTATGATTAATCTGAACCACTGAATAATGGTCTGCATCGTTTTGGAATGGGTTCGACGTCAGTATCATTTTCATCACTAGAATTTATCTCGTGACTAGGGGATGAGATCAAAGAATTTTTAGGGGCTTCAGTTGTTTCTTTTCTTGAAAAATAATTTGTCATTAGGCTTTGCGATTTTGAATTTATAAGTTCCTTGTGCAATTCTTGATATCCGGAAAACAAATCAGTCAGCCCGCGTTGAATCTTTAGTGCTCTTTCCGTGTCTGGATCCATAGTAAGAACTTGGTTTTGTAAGGCATTAACTGTGCTGAGGATATAACCAATTTTTTTTGAAGTGAAATGTTCAACAATTTCTTCGGAATCACTGTCTTCACTATCCACGTTTTGCTCATTTCTTATAACTGAGCTAACAACTTCGATATCGGTTAATGGCTCTTCTGCTAAAAGCTCTTCCAAATCGTCCTGGTTTAGCGAGTCAAATCCATCTGCTCCCATTTGATGAGCTAGATCTATTATTTCATTTGTCAGTGTCGATATTTCCTCGCCAGTACTTCTTACAACACAATCTGGCCATGTAGTTTTCCAGCATGCATTTAATGTTTGAGGACGCAGTTTAGATATCGCTGATTCTACCAGGATAATACAGTCCAAAATTGTAAATTTTTTCCAAACTTCATTTAACGTAAGTGATTCAGTTTCAATTTTATTTAAAATGAATTGGTAAGTGCCTTTTATGTAGTATTTTTTAAAAGTTGAAATTATTCCTTGATCTAAAGGCTGAATAATGCTAGTTGTGTTGGGTGGAAAAAATTCGACTTTAATGTTTGGATGCTCCAAATGAGGATGGCCAGGTGCGTTGTCAACAATCAGCAAAACTTTAAACTCAAGTCCTTTTTTCTTCATATAAGATTCAACTTCTGGTACAAAGCATTTATGAAACCATTCAGTAAACAGTGCAGTTGTCACCCATGCTTTAGAGTTTGCCATCCAATGAACTGGCAAACGAGTCAAATCCTTACCTTTAAGAGCGCGTGGTCTTAAAAATTTATTTACTACTAGCGGCTTTAACATTTTATTTCCCGAAGCATTACTGCATAGTAAAATCGTTAATATTTCCTTGCAAGCTTTAAATCCACTGGCTTGTTTTTCTGATTTTGCAATGTAAGTTCGGCTTGGCATCTTTTTCCAAAACATACCAGTTTCATCAGCATTAAATACCTGATCTGGATAATATCCTCCATCTTCAATAATTTTTTTAAATTTTTCTGGGTATGCTGCGCTAGCGCTCTCATCTGCTGAAGCTGCCTCACCTCGGATTTGAATGTTATGGAAGTTATTTCTTTTAATAAATCCCGTCATCCATCCTTTACTTGCTGCAAAATCCTTTGGTCTAGAAGTGGACGGTTCAGAATCTTTGATTGTCTCATAAAATTTTAAAGCCTTTTCAGTGATCATGTACCCGCTAACAGGAATTTTCTTTTTTGTTAAATCTTCAATCCATATAACGACAGCCTTCTCCACTTTTTCGATTAATGTGTCTCTTGAGTAAGAAGAATATTTAGTGCTTAGTTTTGTGCCTGAAATTACGGTTTTTCTTATTGAAATCTCATTTTTTTTAATAGCTCGAATTGTTGATTCCCCTAGTTTATATTCCTTTCCAAGTGCAGTATAATTTGCTCCTTTTGAAATGCGGTCTAAAATTTCAATTTTTGTTTCCAGGGATATCGTTTGTCTCGTTCTTTTTGTTTTTTCCATTGTTATATCCCAAGTGATAAACAAGCACCTAGGAAATAGAGGACGTTAAAAATTGATTTCTATTTGAATGTTACGCAATCGAATCACTCACTCACTGCACCGTACTTTACTAAATGAACCACAATACGCGTCTGTATCAGCTAGAAAAAACACTGCAGTTGCTCTTTCAGTAATAACACACACAAAAAACACCAGCTAATAAGAAGGGAAATCCCCAGTTTGTTCTTTCAATAATAACACACACAACACTCATACATACACAAAGAAAAAAAAATAAAACAAACTGTAACGTCTATAAAAGTGATGCAAACTTGTCTTAATTTAAACACGACAAAAAGCCTAAAAACATCATAAACATAACTGCGAAACCTGTTAAAATTCTAAAAAAAATCGTTCATTTAAAAATCGCATAAATTCGAATCCGCATAAAAAAAATCCGCATAAAAGGAGACCTGAGTGTATGTTGCCCTTTATTTATTCCAGGAAAAATGTCTGTAAATTTGGTTTTAATAAAAGAAATATTTTGGTGTTTCGTTGTGAGAACGGAAATGCAAAAATTTGTTTTGTGACAATTCCCGCGAATTGTGAAATAATTTAATTTGGTTAAAAGAAATATTTTGAATAATTGCATTTTCGTTATGAGAACGGAAATGCAATTTGTTTTGTGACAATTCCCGTGAATTGTGAAATTATTTTAAATAATATTGGCTCGTGCCAAGGGAATGATGGGAGACATCATAACAGTAAGCCTGAGATAGTTCGAATGAGTTTATTGAATTTGGATAGCAAAGCGTATCAATGGGCTAAAAATAGAGGAGCAGTAATTCCAGCTGACAATCCAGAAATTCTTCACGTTTGCAGAAAAAAAGGTTGTAATGCTGATATATTTTGTATCAGAAATGCTAATATTCAACTTTTAGAACAAATGAGGATTTTAGGCATTCAATTTACTAAAAATTTACTCTGGAATCATCATGTTAACTTTTTGTCTACAAAATTAATAATCTTAAATAAATAATCTTCTTAAATTAATTCGTTCTCCTAACAAGGGGCCTCACATCGAGACTGCCTTAGATATTTGCCGTTCGTTGACAACTGGTGTCCATCTTCATGGAATTACTGTTTATGGTTGAACCTCTAAAAAGAACATTACAAAGCTCAATACCTTAATAAACAACTGCTTTAGGACGGCTACAGGTCTTCTAAGGCCAACGCCCATCGTGTCTCTTAGAAATGAGGCAAAATACACTGATTTTCAGAACCTCTTAGAGAAAACTGTAGTCAACATGGCATCTAAATCCATAACTATACCATATGAGTTCATCAAACATTCTGGAAATATCTTGATAATCCACAACATAACACACCATCTTCCATCAAATATATTATTTTTCTATTGCATATAAACAACATTTCATTACCACCAAAACTCTCACCTAATATAAATTCGGGCGCAATGATCAAAATAGATGGCAGCTTACGAAAATATAAAAAAGATTAAACCAATCCAACCTGCTTCAAAAGATTATTGGCGGAAAAACTTACGCATTTTTCTCCACAGATGGATCTTTTCACTGTGGTACTACAACTTTTTGCTATAGTCAATCAATTATCGCCAACTCATTTTGAATCTGTTAAAAAAATACGTCTACCAGATCATGCTGGTATATTCACTGCCGAAATTGCTGCTATTAAATGTGCCATTGAACATGCTGTTGAACTCAGGAGTACTACTTTAATATGCACAGACAGCCTAAGCGCCACTAGGGCTCTGATGAAAAATCAAAATGGAACCTATGATGATATGCTTTACCCGAATTCTAACTTTTCTATTTCGCTGCTTTGGATACCCTCTCACATCGGGATTCAAGGAGACGAAAAAGCAGATTTCGAGGCAAAGGATACACTTAACTTACCTGATATTACGGAAATACCTTGCTTCCCAAGAATTATTATGAACCCATACTTGATGAATCAAAGGGAGGATAATGAAAAAATTCAGAGGCCTAGGTACAAAAACAATTTTAGTAGAGACCAATGTATTACGATAGCACGTCTTAGAGTTGATAAAGCATTATTCAATACCAAACATTATTACGACAGAACAGATCCCCCAACATGTATTTTCTGCAATGTAGTTCTTACAATTCCTCACATCTTTTCTGAATGTCCAGAATCCCGTATTGATGTACCACTGGAGAAGATTTTGGACTGTGCATCCGACGAATATCTATCGGATATACAGAAGTCCCTTTCGAAGAATCACATTAGTGATGTATAAGGTCAAAATTATATTATATAAATATTCTTTTTAACACTAATTACGACCTACACTTGAATTAAAATGTTTCATTTAAATGTTTCATTAAGAATATCTTTATATGTAAAAATTCATATATAACAATGTAAATAATCTCCTAATTTGTAAATGTTTCCATTTGTTCAAATTCGTACGCATATGGTCTAGTTACCCGGCGCCTTTAATTTATATTTTATAAATTTATTTGTAAAATATTTTCTAAATAAATAAATAAATATATGAAGTGAATATTTTCATTTGTGTGGAAAGGCGTCGAGCTTTTTCGAGTAGTAGTTTGCCCACGCCAGTAGGATAGTCCGATTCAAGTGAAATTTAAGGATGATATTCTTGGTACTTGTACGATTCTAAAAAGTATACATTTGTTATACTAATTACTTATATTTATCTTTTTTCATGCTTTCAGACATGAAAAATCTTAATTTTTACTACTCGAGCTACTCGTTGAGCTCGAGTAGCTCGTTAACTACTCGAGCAGCTCGAAGCTCGAGTAATGGGGGCTCTGATATATATAACAATCCTTTTAGCAAAGTCTACTTAAAAATACGTTTAATAACTTTTTGTAAGAATTTTTTTTTAAAAAGGGCGTAGCACGATTGTGTGGGCTAGGTCATAAGCTGAAAAATAATTCTGATCTATTAAGGACATATTTTATTGCTTCATTGCGTTTATTTAAATTTCTGGTATAACTAAATAACAAAAATATAATAAGAAAAAAAGAATATATTCATATTCATATAAGGTACTTCGTTGCATTTTAATACTTAAAAAATAATAAGATAATTGTTTGAGATGTGAGAAAATAATATAAATTCATAACTTGTTTCCAACTAAAACTAAATTAATTTTTTATCCTCATTCTTTTGAATGATAACATTTGAAACAGTCTTTGTTTTTCAACGACACAGTTCCCAGCTCCATTTTGAATGTTAAAAAAGATTTAATTTTCGGCTTTGGCAGACCAACTTATTTTGCATCCTTTTTGTATTTCACTCATGAATTAAAAATTGCTAGATCAAGAAAATTGAAGACAACTTTAACAGTCCATTTTTTTGTTTTCATTTTAATTCTATAATATTCCAACATTTGGTCACATACATCACCGCCTCCCTTAAAAGCGTTGTAATGTTGAATCATTGCAGAGGGCAATGGCGCTTGAGGTTTCCGTTCCATCTATCAACTTCACATGCTTGAATCAACTATGACAACTTTAGTGTCTTTCCAACAATATCTTTCCGCAACATTATCACCATTCGTAAATTAAGGTATGTCGCCCTAATTAGGTTTTCGTCTAAAGAAAGTCAATTTTTTTTGACAAAATTGTTTGCCATAATCGTGCCCGTTACCATGAGTCCCATTTGGTGCAATGTTTCCAACATGTGAATTGTAGCATAAAATCGGCCAAAGTATAAATTGCTGCGTCTTGGTATGTTTTTAGTGAGTCGTAGTACAATAGACGGCCCATGACCTAATCCACAATATACAAATGTTCCAGCTCCTTCAAAGACTTCAAAGTCAACTATGACACCGTTAGAAGTAGCAGACACCAGATTTTTCAAGCCAGCGGGTCTTGTCTTTGAGTGGATTACTTGGCGTGCACGCTTATTACATTATTGCAACCAGATGTAAATAAAGGGTGATTCGAGATACCCTACTTTTTTAAAGAAAAAAACACAGAAAGTTCAAATTTAATGGGGAATATTTATTATCATTTGAAAGAACTTTCTTTGGCATTTATTTTTTGAAGATTATGTCTATCAAATGTTGGCTGCGGCTACGTCTCAGATGGTCCATCCGTTGAGTCCAATTTTCGATGACTCGTTCGAGCATTTCGACTGGTAACTGGCGAATGACACGCGTGATGTTTTGCTCCAAGGCCTCAATCGAAGCGGGATTGTCCGCATAAACTTTAGACTTTACATATCCCCACAGGAAAAAGTCTAACGGTGTGATATATTTTTTTTATATCACACGATCTTGGTGGCCAATCGACCGGCCCAAAACGTGAAATTATCTGCTCATCGAAGTGTTCTCTCAATAAATTCATTGATTGATGCGCTGTGTGGGAAGTGGCGCCGTCTTGTTGAAACCAAATGTCGCCGACATCACGAGCTTCAATTTCAGGCATCAAATAGTCGATTATCATGGCACGATAACGGTCGCCATTGACGGTTACGTTCTCACCGGCATCATTTTTGAAGAAATATGGACCGATGATTCCACCGTGGACGTGGTCTATTCGGTCGAATATTATCCAATAATATGCTGGGTCTCAAGATGGGTGACGGTGTTGCGAATAGCACGCTCAGTTGGCCGATTATGTTGACCATAAGTTGAGCGAAGTGCACGAAACACATTCTTCACAGAACGTGAATTTTCGTAATAAAGTTGGAGGATTTGTAAACGTTGTTCAGGCGTAAGTCTTTCCATGACGAAATGCCAAACAATACTAAACAAAAATAACATGACAGCATGACACGACTCACACGTGATCTGTCAAAAAAAAAAGGCTATTGAAAAAAGTATCTCTACTTGGATCACCCGTTATTAGGTCCTTTCTTACTGAAATATTTTAATTTTTTAAAGATAGAAACCAACCTGGCTTACACCGCACAGTGGACCATTTGACGAGAAGGCGGTCAAAAATCTATAACTTTTGATTGGATTGGAATTTTGATATGCGGTTTTTTTGTTTGGTAGGTGAGACTTTAGCCTTTAAGTTTTGCTATAAAACGTAATTCTCGACCGAAAATAAAAAAAGTTACGGAGGGTTTAAAATACATTTTCATTTGTAGTTGAATTTTAGTACAAAAGTGAAGTGCTAAAAGGTAAAAAAAAAGGTTTTTTTTTTTAATATAATGTCTTATTTTTTCAGTTAATTTTACAACTAATACTTTTTAACAATTTTTTAAGTTAATTTTTTCAGAAAATGCCAAACTTTGGCCCCCGTAAACTTTTTAGTCCTAATGTGCACAAGGGCCAAAGGTTGTTTTTTTTTTTGCAAGATCCCGAGTTAAAATATAACTTATTAAGCAGCGAACGTAAAAGTTACCTTATATTGGTTCAAGATAGAGAAGTTTCAATGAAAAACTCGTATGTTTTTGCTTTAGTTAAATTTTTTTTATTGTCTTTTTAAATATTTCTATATCAATTTTTATGGTAAATTTATGAAATATAACAATTTTTATTGTAAATTTACAAAATATATAAATTTTTAAATTAAGAAAATTTTTAAACTATATAAAAAAAGTGTAACTTATTGTTAGTGTAATGAAAAAGTACTTTAAATCAACCTATTTTAGTAAAAAATTTCTTCTAAATAGCCTTGATTTTCATCTTCTAGAAGTTGTTTAGCTTCTTCGTCTATTTAAATAGAGGTAGTTTTCCATTTTTGACGAATGTTGGACATATATGGATCTGAAGTGTACAACAAAATAATGATAAGGTCTTCATTAGTACAACATCTGGACATTTTCCTTGTGTTGTGCTCGCGAAGGAATCTGTAGTCTTTTTTCCTTTTTTCTTGCGCTTCTTCAGATAGATCTCCTATTGGTAGCATATTGTTTTGAATTATTTGTTCCCCAAGGTACAAAATTTTATGAACTGTGGATGGCATATATCTACAAGAGTATTTTTCATTATAAAGTATAGCTCTTTTATTGGTGTACTCTCCAAATTTTTTTGCATTTATCATTCTGCTGCATGCTAGAACTTGTAATATGATTTTGAATCGTCTTATTAATTCATGATCTACACCTGTGATAGATGCTGCAGTTTCCGGATCGGAAAAAAATCTCCTTGCAGTATTTCCATCATTTGTGTTTCCTTCCCCTTGTTTTGGTTGGTCGATTACGAGGCCTAGCTGTAGATATTTTTGTTGAATTTGTTTTTTTTGCTTTCTTTTTTCTTCATTTTCTTTGTTTTTCCTCACTGTTTCGCCTAACGTACCAAATTCCAAATCATAACCCAATTTAAGAATATGCTCCATGAAACGTATTCTAGCGTGAAGAGGGGACATTCCAAATCCGTAGGCTTCCTTAAAACTATCGTCTTCTGGTGGGGGTGGCTTAATTGACTTGATGTCTTTTGGCATATAATGCAGCTTGAAGTTGACTGTGTTCCAGTTAAAGCTTGTGCAACTTTTCCATCAATCATTGTGAGACACATTTTAAAATGTACTTCAATGTCTTGGTCATCAAATTTAAATATTACTGGTTGAAGTTCCTTAATTTGATATTTTATTTTTTGAACTTCTTCAGTTGTGACATCTTTGGTTTCCTTTTTGAATGCAAATTTTATTGGTCTGCAATACTTTGTTGAAGAAGGAATTTCATTTTTCCATATATCAATTTCTGTTGCTCTACTAGTTGACGGCTCTAAGACGCTATACCTTTTTGTTAAGCGCAATGGAACGAAAGATACCATAAATAAATTAGCATCTGATGAATTTTCGGCATTAAATTGCTTGTATTGTTTCTGACTAGAGGATCCATCACATCCCCATTTAGAAATTAAAGTAATGCTGCCATTACCAATTTTTTTTAAATGATCAGTATCAAGCGTATTTAGCAATCCTTCTGCAGTATGTTCAAGGAGATCTTGCAATTTTATTTCTGCTGATGTTGAAGTGACACTAATAGCAGATTGTGAAGGTAAGCATTCTTTTTTGGCAGAAACTAAATCTCGATACTCTGGAAAAATCCCACAATTCTTTTCATTGGTTCGCTTCCGCAATTCCTTATATTGATTTTTGGTCAATTTCAAATCCAAAAGTAGGGCGAACACTTCTTCCGGCGTAAATTTCTTATCTTCAATTGGTGTAGGAATGCTTTTCAAAATCCTCTTTGTGCGCCTTGGGTTCGCTTGAATTTGGTGCAAAAATGAATCCTTAATAATTCTTTGAGAAATTTCTTCATTGATATTCTCCAGCTTGCGCCTTCGAGATCTTTCACTACATCCGTCAATTGGTTTTGCTGGTCGACCCTTTTTTCCACTTTCGTTGGCAGTTGTAGATGCACTCTCAAAAATAAGTTCCTTTATTAACCAGTCTTGGTAACGTTTGTACATCTTTCCCTTGCTATGAGAGCATTCAATGTACCGTCTTTTCAAATTCGATGCAAAATTAGTAATTTTTCCTTTGTGCATTTCAATGTCTTCTAGGTTACAATTCTTAAAGAAGTCGTTGCTCACTATGTGCAAAATTACATCGTCTACATCATTTCGTTAAAAATAAATATCTGCCAGATCTCTGTAACAGTACTTAGCCATTGCACAAATTGTAATGAATAATAATTGTGGAAACATTATTATAAATACTCTTTCTTGCAATTATGTAAAATAAAAATTTTTATCTTTTATTACCACTTTTAGAAGCATAAAAACCCACACTCTAAACCCTTTTAAAAGGTGAAGCATACCTGCTCATATCTTAAAGGGCTATGTCGCAATAGTTTTTTTACCATTTACAAATTTTTATCTTTTATTACCACTTTTAGAAGCATAAAAAACCCACACCCTAACCCCTTTTAAAAGGTGAAGCATACCTGCTCATATCTTAAAGGGCTATGTCGCAATAGTTTTTTTACCATTTACAAATTTTTATCTTTTATTACCACTTTTAGAAGCATAAAAAACCCACACCCTAACCCCTTTTAAAAGGTGAAGCATACCTGCTCTTATCTTAAAGGGCTATGTCGCAATAGTTTTTTTTTTACCATTTACCTGTTATTTAAATTGTTTCCCATTTTGTCAGGTTTTTAAACTATATAACTCTAATTCAGACTATTAATGTTTTTGAAAGATACCTATGTAAATGTACCTGTAACAATTAAGCGCATTATATCTCAACCCTTTTTTATAAGTATATAACAACTCCTGACAACTCTACCGACACGCAAAAAAATACACCGCGGTGCACCGGTACGACCAACTTTTGTATTCATAACACTCAGACGGACGGACGGACATCGTTTAATCGACTCAGAAAGTGTTTTTGAGTCGATCCGTATAATAAAAGATGGATAAAGGTCCAATATTTTTGGCAGTTACAAACATCACCTCAAACTTAATATATCCTAACCACATAGTGGACAACTTTTGTATTCATAAATTTTGCAGAAAATATCTAACCTTGGGTCAGAAAAATTGTTCTGGTGCACACGGGCGAAAACTGGCGGGTTTATAATGGGGTGTAGGAGTATAGGGGAGGGTTCGGACTATAGAAGAGTGCAAGATTTTTTCTGATTGCTTTTGACTGGCAGGAGTTATGCTCTATTAAGTAGGAGATTTTCGGAAAATTTGGACCTTTTTTAAAAATTTTTTTTTTTAATTTCGGAATGACTCAGTGATTTTACATTTTTAACATTAATGGAAGCCACAAAATTATACAAAATTTATTTCACTTCAAAATCTTTTAAATCAAAAAAGTTACAGTCATTCAAAAATAAAAATTTACAAAGAAATTTTTAATTTTAGCAAAATACTGAGAAAGCCCATTTTCGAAGACCCGGTTCGCTGTGATATAGTTGAGATAGAGTCGCAATTTTTTGGCTCCCGAGGTTTACTAGTACTTACTTTCAAATTAATAACATAACTTTAAAATCGGTAACAAAAAAAAAAAAATGATTTTTGGCCGCCTTCTCAAAATATGGTCCACTGTGCGGCGTACCTCAAGGAGCAATATTAGGTCCACTTCTATATAATATTTTAATTTATAATTTTCCACACATATATAATGGTTCAAATATTATTTTATATGCTGATGATTCAGTTATTTATGCTAGTCACAAATCACCATTTATTGCTTTAGAATTAGTAAAAAACATCTTTCTATAATTGATGACTATTACAAAAGTTGGGGTGTTAAAATTAACCCTCTGAAATCAGAACCAATATGTTTTAGAAATGCTTCAGGCAAATGTCCATATTATGTTATACCTCAAAGTAAAACTTAGTTTTATTTTTCAATAGTGTTAATATCCAGTTTAAAAACAAAATTAAATATCTTGGCATTACATTTAACAAATTACTTAAATTCAATGATCATGCACGTATTGTTAAAAAGAAAGCAATTAGAATAAAAGATATGTTCACAAAATTACTTGCTAATACAAATTTTAGTAAAAAAACAAAATTATTAATCTATAAAATAAGTATCCGTTCATCAATTCTTTACGGTTTTCCTGTATAGTTCACTATTTCACCAACTTTGGCATATGTGTTAGAAGTTTTAGAAAGAAGTATTTTACGGTTCTGTATTAATCGAAATTTTGAAACACATATAAAAAGATTTTCTAATCTATATATATAAAATGCTGGCATTCAACCACTTTTGCCATACGCATTATCATTAGTTAATTCAATTATTAAATTGTTTTCCACGCAAACAATTTAATAATTGTAGACATTTTTAACCAAAATTCTCCTTTTAATTGGTCAACATCATATCTTTCTCCTATCTGTATTCTCAATGAAAATATTTGTCTCAATTTAGACTACAACGTTTAAAATCCCATAATCTTACCTGAGTTTTATAAAAAACTGACACCGCATACCCATAGGAGTTAATTTTAGTAATTATTTTATTTATTTTTTTTATCATTATTATTATTATTATTATTTTTGTTCATTATTTTTTTTATTATTATTATTTTTGTTCATTATTTCTTGTACTTTTTTTTCTTAGTTTTAAGTACTAAATGAGACACACGTCTCAAGTTATCTTATATTTTGTCGGGAGCAAACAAACCTGCTCTCTTAACTCCAATGAAAATATAAAACACTAACTTCAGCTAGCAGCACCTCACATTCAATCTTATTAGAATAATACACTATAGTTCTAAGGTACTCTTTTTTTATTCAATTTGTTTATTATATTTCATTGTAATTTTTTCATTAAGACTCAATAAAATTTGAATTAATACTTTTTTGTAATACTCTGAGTTAAGTTTGATTAAATGTGTAAAACTAAGAACTCCTCCACGTAAAACAAAATTCATACAATTATTATTCCAATATATATATATGTATACATATATATATATATTAGCTTCTTATTAAGTAAAAGTAGAGTGATATCTTTATTTAGAAAATTATATAAATTTTTATGTCCTATCAAAAATCCGTATATGTATACTATATATCAAGGTTCAGAAAATACACTCATAAAACACACAAAAGCAGCCAACACATATTTTTATTTTCATATCAATTCTGTGTGTTTCTAAATTTTGTACGGTGCCGAACACAATCATGACTGTGTTTCGTTTTAATATTTCGTTATGTACACGAACATGTTTCTATCACGTGTTTTCTGTTTCGAACACACACAAACCACACAGGTTCGAGTATAGCTTTATTTTAAGTTCGTGTTCTTGCACGTGTACTGCTAAAAAAAAAAACAGAACATGTTCTTGAACGCGTGCATCTAAATTTTAAAACATTATCCACTCGCGATCGGAAAAATCTAACGACAACAATTGTTTCAACCAAATTTATTTAAAAAAATCTAAAATAATTCATTAGGATTTATAAAAAATTAAAATAAAAAAGATAATAATAAAAAATAATAAAAATAAAAAGATAGTAATAAAATAGAAAACAGAGAAATTTTATATTTTGTTTATGAATTAATTTCGTTTTTTTTTTATTATTTTAATTTTTATTTTTATTATTATCTTTATTATTATTATTTTAATTATTATCTTTATTATTATTATTTTAATTATTATCTTTATTATTATTATTTTTATTATTATCTTTATTATTATTATTTTTATTATTATTATTTTTATTTCTTTATAACTGCTAATGAATTATTTTAGATTTTTTTATGAAATAGATAAAATATAAAATATAGAAATAAAATATAAAATAAAAAGAAAATGTATAAGATAATATGAAGACTCTATAAAAAAAATACGTATTAAAACTTAAATATGAAAAATTGATTGAAAATCGTGATTATTTTAAAAAAATATAAAGATTTGGTTACTGAAAAAAAGTAAATTTTTAAGAAAATTTACTGAAAAAAATACAAAGATTTGGTATGATGTAATAACTAATTAAGTAAATAAATATTAAAGTCTGAAAAGTGATATTTAAATTATGATAGGTTAGGTAGGTTGGTAGTGGTTGCTAAACCAAAGGAAAAGCACACATGGACTCTGGGGTCCATTGTGATACCACGGGACGAATAGGTGTTTCCCTCAGTCCCCACCGTAGAACCAGTTTGAGCTCCTGATGAAGCCCCTGATATGTGAAATGTCCACATTTGCGAGATCAGAGAGATCGTGAAGAAACGGCGATCATAATGTTCGAAGTCTCGTTCTGGAGAGCGCCGGGCAATAGCAAAGGAAGTGTTCTATGCTCTCTACCTCCTCCACATCCATGCAGCTACGATAGAAGTCATTTGACGAGACCCTGAGGCGTTCAGAGTGTCTCCCTATGAGGCAGTGCCCAGTGATAACAGCAACTACTGTTGAAATCTCCCCACGGGGGAGTGGTAGTAGTGCACTAGTGCGCTTATGTATCGGAGCCGGCTAGATTTGTCTCGTGCACGATTCCAGGGGTGTACCAACACATTCCAAGTCCGCTGGAACCCGTAAGGTAGTGCCCTGTCTTGCCAGCTCATCTCAGCTTTACAGTTTATTGGTATATTCCTGTGCCCCGGGACCCATATGAGTCTGATGTCGAACTGCTTGGCCATCTCATTTAAAGACGTGCGGCAGCTAAGGGTGGTTCTTGTTTTCAGGAACATTGATTCTAAGGATTTTACCGCGGCCTGACTATCAGTAGATGTTGACTGCGGTTGTAGACAGAATATTCCGACCCAACCAGTCAGCAACTTCCTTTATTGCAAGTACCTCTGCCTGATAAACACTGCATTGGTCTGGCAACCTGCGAGCCAGATTTAGTCCAAGCTCCTTTGAATAAACTCCGAAACCAACTTGACCACACAATTTCGATCCGTCAGCATAGAAATTTATGGAACGCCTGCTACCTGGAATCCTCCCTGACCAAGATTCCCTGGTCGGTATCAGAGTGTTGTAGTGTCGTTCGAATACACTCCTCGGAGCGGTTTAATCCACATTCAATGGTAAGTTCCTGTTAGTCAGGATCACTCCATGGCCACGCCATTGTATTGTGCTTCTTAGTCGAATGACTGATGAGGCCGCCGACTGCTTTCCTAATATGTCCAACGGTATTAGGTGTAAGAGGATGTTCAAGGCATCCGTAGGTGTAGTACGAAGGGCACCAGTGATACACATGGAAGCCATTCGCTGTCCCTATCAAGAAGGTTGATATCAGAGGACTTCTCTAGAGCAGGCCACAAAACGATGACCCCGTACAGCAGTATTGGGCGAACCACCGCTGTGTAGATTCAGTAAGCGACTTTCTGGCTGAAGCCCCACCGCTTACCAATGGCCTTTTTGCAGGAGTATAAAGCTATAGTCGTCTTCTTCGCCCTCTCCTCCAAGTTCCGTCTGAAGTTCAGCTTTCTGTCCAGGAATACGCCAAGATACAGAGAAGGCGATTTCAGTACCGTCAAGAGAAATAGGGTCGAAGAAAAGAACAAGTTCCGTTTTGGTCAGATTTACCCCCTGACCGCAACTACTTGCCCAGCTAGATAGCATAGTGAGAGCCCTCTGTAGAATATCTCTAAGCGTGGATAGAACCTTCCCATTTACGGCTATGGCCACGTCATCAGCATAGGCGACCACGTTGCAGCCTTGTCTCTCCAACGAAACTAGCATTGAGTTTAACGCTAAGTTCCATTGAAGTGGTGACAGAACGCCTCCTTGTGGCGTTCCCCTGTTCACAAATCGGGATATTAGAGTCCTTCCCAATTTAGACTTTATCCGCCTGTTGGTAAGCAGATTTCCAATCAGTGAGATGATCACGGACTTCACTCCTAGACTAGATAGTGTGACATTGTTAAAAGCCCCTTCTATATCCAAAAAAGGCTGCCATGGTGTATTCTCCTACCGAGAGCGATTTCTCGATGTTACTTACAAGTTCGTGAAGAGCTGTTTCGGTTGACCTTCCCTTGTTGTAAGCGTGTTGTCGCGCCGACAGCAGTTTAGGATCAATAACTCTTCGTAAGTAAGAATCTATCATACGCTCCATTGCCTTCAATAAGAACGATGATAGACTTATTGATCTGAAGTCGTTTGGGACAGTGTGTGAACTTTTTCCAGCTTTTGGAATGAACACCACTTTTGTCTCCCTCCACTTCAGGGGAATATACGCTGAGTTGATACAGCAAGTGAAAAGCCTACATAGCCCAGGGGAAATGTAGTCCAACACGTGCTGCAATTCAGCTAGAATGATACCGTCAGGTCCTGGGGATTTGTAAGGTTTGAAGCTTCTAATCGCCCAGTTCAGTGTTTGTATGTTGACTATTTCCGAAGCAATATCTGTCATACTAGCGTCTGAGTATTCTGACGCCTGAAGCGACGTAGGGGAGTTTCCCGGAAAATGGGTGTCCAGTAGCAGGCCAAGTGATTCCCCACTAGAGGTAGTCCACACCCCCAATGTATCTTTCAAATAATCTAATGTGTGAGGGGTAGAAGCCAGAACCTTTCGCAACCTGGATGCTTCGGAAACGTCTTCTATATTATCACAGAATTTTTTCACATTTTGCGTTCTAATCTTCTTGTAGGTCCTAAGCTGCAGCTTGTAGGCCAACCAATCCTCGTCCGCTCTTGAAGACTTTGGCTTGTTAAAGAGTTTCCTGCAGGAGTCTCTGCCCTGTTGCAGCTCGCTAGACCACCATGGTGGTTTCTTCTGATCCACAAGACCATCAATGTCCTCGGAATTACGCGGTTCGGATAAGGGTATTGTCGCCAATAACCCGGCAAAGGTTTTCCTATACTTAACCCAATTTGTCCTCTTCAGATTTCTGGGGACACTTTCTACCGGGTCTTTTTCTCTAAGCAAAAATTCAATGTATCGATGGTAGAAAAAGGAGTGGTCATCCAACACCCTCCAACAATCAATTTTATCAAATAATGTGTTTAATACAAAGGTAACGTCAAGAACCTACCTGCGAGTACTAGTTACAAAAGTCGGTTCATTTCCCTTGTTACATATATATAGGTTAGTACTAAATAAAAACTCAGTGACTCACCTCTTTCGTTCAAATTGGTACTTCCCCAGATCGGATGATGTGCATTGACGTCACAGCACAGCACTAATTGGTGTGTAGTCCTTTCGGCTGCCCGGATCAGCCTTGCCACATTGTCTGGCGGAATAGGCCCACTGCCGTTTGTCCCGGTTAAATGCGGGAGGGATTCGACATTGAGCAGTAGTACTACCTGTCTACGGTTCCCCTCCGTATCACCAAATCTACCAATGTTCCAATTCTGTGTTGGAAGGTTAGGATTGCAGACTTTCACCATCTTTAACACGGATTCAGCGTCCCCGGGAGTTGCCGGAATCCAGGCATGCGCTCTAGGTCGGTAAATTATGATACTAAACATTAAAATTGGATATATTTTTACTTAATAAGAACCTTAAATATATTGGAAATGAAAAGAAACTATAGGAACTAACTAAATTACACTTGAAAATAAAAAAAAATAGCTAAAAATCTTATATGTTTTTATATGTGTAAATGATAAAAGAACTGTGTGTTAACATATGTTTGTGTTAGTAGACAGCTGTAAGTAAGGTTTTGGGCTGTGAGTTTGGTTATGGTATTTAAAAAACATGTAGAGCTTACAAAAAAAAAGCACACATGATCTTATAAAAAAGCTCAGCAAAAGCATATAGTAAACAAATTATAAGTTGAAAAAGGTTTGTGAACATGATAATGCTTTCAGAATAAATGGTGAGCTTACCCATGAAAAATCTCGCCAAAAAGCTTTAGGTTTTGTTTATTATCACATATACGAGAAGCTTACAATAATGAAAACAAATATACAGACGGATGTATTTCGTGAAAATGTATACATTGTTTATTTGTTCTTAAAACAAGTAATGATGAAGTAGTTTAAAAATACTGTACACAAAATATAAAAGGTAAAATAAAAAGAAAATATATAACATAATATGAATATAAAACTCTAAGATAAAAAATAATACATATTAAAACTGTAATACAAAAAATTATTTGAAAATCGTTAATGTTTGAAAATATATAAAGATTTGGTATGATGTAATAAAACTTAACTCAAATACCCACAAAATAAAATTATTTTTTCATTTAACCCTAAATATATGTAAAAAAATAATACATATAAAACTGTAATACAAAAAATTATTTGAAAATCGTTAATGTTTGAAAAAATATAAAGATTTGGTATGATGTAATAAAACTTAACTCAAATACCCACAAAATAAAATTATTTTTTCATTTATTATATTTAACCCTAAATATATGCTATTAGACCATTATTTTCTAAAATATATATTAAATTTTGTAAAATTTAACGTAATCAATAGCGATGCTGGATCTAAAGAGACTTGTGGATTTGCTAAATAATTTAATGATTTGGTAATATGAAAAAAATTTCTGAAAACCTCAATAGAAGACATAAAATGTATTGAAAAGATTAAATATAAAAAAATAATATACAAATGTGAAAAGAATAATGTAGCTAAACGAAAAAGCCTTAGGTTTTCAACTCTAAGTAAGGCTTTTTGAAAATAAAACTTGTTTTCAGGGCTCCCCATTACTCGAGCTTTGAGCTACTCGCACTGCTCGAGTGGTTAATGAGCTACTCGAGCTTAACGAGTAGCTCGCGTAGTAAAAATTAAAATTTTTCATGTTTGAAAGCATTAAGTATTAAGTGTAACAAATGTACACTTTTTTGAATCATACAGATACCAAGAATATCATCCTTAAATTTCTGTGTATCCTACTGGCGTGGGCAAACTACTACTTGAAAAAGCTCGACGACTTTCATACAAATGTATGAAAATATTCACTTCATAGATGTTTGTCCAATTGTCCAGAAACGCCATAAACGTACTACTATAGACCCCTATATAAGCTGCTTTCCGGTCTTCGATAAAATTTATTAAAAAACAAAAATATCGCATAAATTTTTCTGAAATTTTGTTTATTTCTGTTTTTTTTTCAAGAAAAGTGCCGGGCCGAAGATACTTTCTCGAAATCCTGGTATAGGTTATCGGTCTAAGCCGACCATAACTTTCTTTCTGGTTTTTACTAAAATTTAAACAAAAATAAAATAAAATATAATATATATATTTTGGTGTTCACTACGTTCTCAATTTTTTCCTTCGTCAAGAAATGTCAAAACAGTGTTATTTGTTATGGCTTTGGAGGCATTCATCCACTTTCTAAATCTTTTATATCATTGGCAGTATGTTTACTCCTCAAATTTGTTTAATTTAAAGCCCAATATCTTTCAATATATTTTTTTCTAAAGAAATTTAATATTTAAATTACAATTTGTTGCAGCGTAATGAGTTGAAGCTAATTAAGCTCAAATTATATTGAATCCATCGTGGCTTTGACTATTAATGAATTCTGTTATAAATGAAGATGGCTTTTTGCCGCATTGAGAAATAGCCTGCCAGATAAAATATTTTTAACCAAAGATAAGTTTCCGAATCTTGAAGTATCTCTGCATAAACAGCGGTATAGTGTCGAGGAGCTGGAAGCATGCTGAAGTCTGCTTTGACATATGTTTCGTCATCAATAACAACACAGTATTTATTTTTTTTTTTAAAAGTTGAAATATGTTACTTGATCTAGTTTTTATGATTCTCATTTGCTTTCATGCCACCTTTGATTTTTTCATCCATACTGACGTTCCTTCCCCATTTCCTGCAACATCTTTGTTGGAGATACTTTTGTTTTTGGTAATTACTTGAACAACTTTTCAAAATTCTTAATTCGCGGTTCATTTTTTGTTGTTGTTCCTTGCTTCCTTTATATTAATAATCATAGATAAGTTTTACTTACAGTACATTTTCAAGACTTTTGCAATAAAATGGAATGGTCGGTTTGGATTTGCCTTCCATTTGTCAACAATTAATTTTATTAGTTCATCTTTGCTCATAAACAGTCACTCAAAACAGTTATAAGTAAATGTAAATAAAACCACAATTATAAGAGGTTAGTGGATATTTCGATTGAAACATTTTAATTTAATTTCCAGCTACTTTAAATTTTACGGATTTGAAACAAAACACTCCACACCACTGTGCAGTGGGTATATATCAGTTTGTTAATCCGTTTGTAACTCATCGAAATAAATTGCGGAGACTCCATAAACTATATATATTCTCGATCCTTATAAATGGATAAGTCGATCTGGCGTTGTCCTAAAATTTTTGTTATGCCGTTTTCTTTTCTGACAAAAATGTCGCATTTTATTTGCACTTTTGTGGAAAATTATATTTTTTTTATATATTCTGAATTAAGAACAACTTTATCTTATACATCAATCGAAAGGCCTCAAAGTGCTGTTTCATAAAATGCAAAACAAATTTAATTATTATCCTCTTTGAAGTCATAGGGTGGAAATATTCACAAAAATGGAACAATGGGGATATATTCTCAAGCTATGACCTGAAAGAAGTCAATGGCTGATGTGTTTTACTTTTTACGAGGGCTCGACTTTGAGACCTTTAGATTGGTGTAATAGATAAAGTTGTTCTTCATTCAGAATATATAAAAAAATACACTTTTCGAAAAAAGTGCAAACAAAATGCGACATTCTTTGTCAGAAAAGAAAACGGCATTAATCTAGGCGATATAATTTTAAATCTAGCATTTTTATCTTTAAGTGTTGACCACCTGGTTATGACATTGTGTTTAGAAAACGGGTGGAGGGTATCAAAGATTCGGGTCAGCCGAACATAACACTCTTACTTGCTGTAATTCGAATCGTAGATTTTAAACATTCAACATTTGTAGAATAAACCATTTAATTTTTGTTTTTCTTCTTTTAGGGTGTCATTCATCGTGACATTAAATCCGATTCAATTCTATTGGCTGCCGATGGTCGTGTTAAGTTATCAGATTTTGGTTTTTGTGCTCAAGTATCACAAGAGCTACCAAGACGTAAATCACTTGTGGGTACACCATATTGGATGTCACCAGAAGTTATTTCACGTTTACCTTATGGACCAGAAGTTGATATATGGTCACTGGGCATCATGGTTATTGAAATGGTAGATGGTGAGCCGCCATTTTTCAATGAACCCCCATTACAAGCAATGCGCCGTATACGAGATATGCAACCACCAAATTTAAAAAATGCTCATAAAGTATCACCACGTTTGCAATCTTTTCTGGATCGTATGTTGGTACGCGATCCAGCGCAAAGAGCAACCGCAGCAGAATTATTGGCTCATCCGTTCTTAAGACAAGCGGGACCACCATCACTCTTGGTACCACTTATGCGTAATACAAGGCAACATTGAAATTTTTTAAAATAATTTTTGGTTTTTTTCTTTTTGGAAAATAGATATTTTTATTATATCATTCCTTCCTCCAAAAGTCCTTGCAAAAATCATTCCCATTTTACACAGAGTATTTGTACCGTAAAACTTCAATTTGGCAATTATGTACTAACTAATAAATATGTAGGTATTTACCGTTATCAGTGTTACTTGTTTATCATTATTATTAATTATGATTTTATTTGGCATTTATTTTGTTTAGTTTTTAATTTATATAAGTATGTATGTGTATTGTTAAATATTTTTTTTTAAGTGCCGTTTAAAAGAAGAATAAGTACATAATTCAAATATGAAACGCCAATCCAATATTTTAAAAATATTTAAAGTAATTCGATCAATCAAACAGAACAATAAGAATTTTTAATTAAGGGTGTTACTGATGTCATTCGATTTGAAATGAAAATAGGCTTTCAAATAGATGGAATATTTGTACATTAATAAAATAAATGCACTAGATTATTTTAAATAAGTAAAAATTGAAAACAAGTTCCTTGCACTAAAATCAATTTATTTTCCAAAATCGAATTACACAATTGCTGCTCCCAGAAGAATAAGAAAATAAGTATCATTAACAACAACTACTATATTAAGAAATAAAAAAGAAGTAGTTTTGAAATAGTGTGCCTTTTTGTTTGTGTTACACTTTTTATAGTATTTATAACACAACAACAACGAAAAACTAAATGTTTAAAACAATTTAAGAACCTTTTTTCACACATCATATCTCGAATATATTAAAAACGAAATTGTCTTATATAAAAAAGAAAGAATATTTATGCTTAAAAAAAATAATTATTAACTTATATTAATGTTTACCAAACATTCCTACTGAGCCTTAAAAAACTTTTGTAATTGGCCTTAAGAAATAATGTTATACATATACTACGAATAAATCAAGTCAATCATTGAAATTCTTTTGTATTTTTATGTACATCATGATTTTTTTTACTAAAGAACTTAAATATTATTCTATAAATAAAATAAAATTTAAGATTTTAACCCCTAATTTAAATACGAGCTTTATTTTAATATTAATATACCGTGAAGTGACCTACGAGTAGATAGAAAAATATGAGATTGTTACACCGTTTTGTACTGATCTGTTCAATTTTTAATAAAAATTAAATTAATAGCAATGTAATACGTACTTTTAAGCGTTTAAACTGTAACACGCGTTGTTGAGCTAAAGGTGTCTGCACCCTAATTTTTGATGACTTCCTTAAACAGTTGATTCAATGATTAATAAATTTGTAGCTCAATACAGTGAATAATATTTTAGAATAATTCATTTGACAACCTAAATTTGACCAAAACATAAAATAATAAATTTATTGGATTCTTTAAAAGTCATTTATAGTTGGCTGAATGAATTCATTACTGCGGAAATCTTTTCGTATTTAATTAAAATTGTAGTAAAGTTGAATGACTTTGTTTGTCACTTTAGTCCCTAAATGACTGAACCTGTCTCTTAAGTCCCTGCAATACTTCCACATGTGCTCATTTTCTAGCAAAAAAAAAAAGAAAATTATAGTAAGGCTAGGCCGACTATACTAGGTTATCGTATAGGCGACCATGCCGGGTGGATTATTAATGGTTATAGAAAATTATCATAAATAGAAAATTTATTATATCAGATGTGAATATTATATGTGGACTAGGTCCAAAAATAGGTCGCTTCTGAGGCCACTTAAATGTTCTAAAATCAAATACCAATCAAATCAAAAGATAAATTGTAGTTTTTGAATGTCTTTAGATATATTTAGTTGGATTCCGGGAAGCATCTTTATATGGGGACTATGAATAAAAATGGCTATACACAGTTTATTTCTAAACTGATGATTTATAGAGTAATAAAGACATGTATGTCAAATTTTAACAAGGTATACAGTTTGTCAATAAATTGTTTACAAAATAAAATTTTTTTTATAAATATTTTCATTTGATATACGATTTAAATAAACAGTTAATACAACAAGAAATGCCGACATAAATCCGAATTATGTGAAGGAAAATTGTCTTGGTATATTTATATATTCCGGGTCAAAAAATTAAAATTTATGAACACTCGATAAATTTATGTCTCACAATATCGTTGTTGTTATTTAAAATTATAATTTCACCAACTCCAAAATTTCTACCTATCGTTTATATTATTATTTTGGAGGGCAGATAGAGGTTTTCTTAAAATTTTATTATACCAAAGGTTATATAACATCATTTTATCCTCATTACCAAAAACGATATCATCTTAATACTCCCGTTTTTATAAAAAAAAGAGACATTTTTAGAAAAACACATTTCAAACTAATGCTTTTTTCAGCGACTCCTGAGCGGTATTTGTGTTTTACGAGAAGTTTTCTCACCTGGGTGGAATTGACGGAATTGGCATTTATTTCGATAACAAAAGTTTGGGTTGAAAGTATAAAACCTATTGAAGGAATAAAAACGAAAAAAATAGTTGGAGCGGTTCTCGAGTAACTTGCACTTTATTTTATTTGTTAGTGTTATGATAACTTTAAATTGTTTTTTTTTTTTTTAATTTTTGTGATTGCATATATAGCATTAGTATGCCCTTTCGTGCTTCCCTACGACTTGCCGAGACTTATTGATATGTATGTTATTGGCATGTATTAGCATAAGTGGAGAACACACTTTCAACGTTAGTATATGCGGGGGCATTCCTGGTGGCGCCAATGAGTTGAGGAACTCTACTGAATAGTTAACGGTTTGATCTTCGTCTATAAAGGTATCAACAGATATGTATTTCGTAGATTAATTGGGATGATTGTTCACAAAGCCAATGGATCAAGATGTCGGGGAAATCTTATTGCACGAGATCCTGTATCGTCGGCTGCATTTGGCAAAAGTGAGATAGATAAGATATTTCATGCGTGACTCGATCAGCAGGAATTTTTCCTTCACCGAGATCCAACAGATGTTGGCAAATATATATCTAGAAGAGTCAACTTCTTCACGTATGTGATACTTTAAGCAAGCATTGAGTTCATCAGCCGGTGTTGATCTTGGAATAGCTGGAAGTGTTTGGTAGAAATCACCTGCTAATAATGGAAGAGCTCCTACCATTGATCTGCCAATTCCTCTCAAATCTCCTAGGACATGGCCAAGTGCTTCAAGTGACTTCTTTTGAACCATTGTTCATTCATCCAAAATAATTATTTGACACGTTTTTAACACTGTAGCTATTCCAGAAGACTTACTTATGTTGCATGCGGGATTTTCAGTAATGCTGATAGGCAGCTTAAGAAGAGAATGTGATGTACGTCGTCCATCTAGCAAGGCTGATGCGATTCCAGATGAAGATACGGCAAGTCCAATGGTATTTTGCCCACGGATTTCTGCGAAAATATATTGAGGAGAAAGGTTTTTACGGTACACCAAGAAAAATTTTTTCCATTTTCAACACATGACATAATTGTGCTATGCATGTCTTTGATCATCCTTTAACATTCTTTTTCGAGTCTCAACAAAAGCTCGCAGCTAATTGATGTCACACTGTTTTTCTCGTAACATTTCTCTATCACAAAGAATGTTTCTGCAGGTAATGGGGCAGTCCATCCAAGTTGACAAAGTATTTTTTTTATTAATAAGCATATGTTCTCGAGCAATATAAGTGTTTCATTTAGAATATCATTTGAAGGTATTGATGGTGCTAGACGAAAAATATCTTCACTTATACTTTTTATGTTTCTCCTAAAGGCTTTGAGGATCGGAAAATACACAAGTTGACAAATGATGGCACAAATTGCGAATTTGATGTGGAAAATACGTAAGAAATGCTTCTGTTAACGTTTTGTTCCAATGCTGATCATTTTCCAATAAGCCATGCTAAAGACATGTCTGATATAATTAAGATTATATCAAATTTTGATATAATTCATCATTAATAGATCTCAACGCTTGGAACGGGTTTGGTACCCTGACAGTGTGAAGCAGCATTCTTGAAACGAACATACGATATATACTCTCCCCAGTTACTCGTATAACAGGATATTCAACAACAATTGCATCTTGGTTTCTTATAAAGAATTGTTTTGTAGATGTATTCCATGTGAAGTATTTTGGAAAACTTCATCATACGTTGCTGGAAGTATGATAGCATCTCGCAAAAGAATGTATTCTTCGACGCTCAGCTTTTTCTATATAGCAATCGTTCACTTTGAATTTTGGCTGACATATATTGACAATGAACTGATGAAATATCTGACGACACTTCAGAATATGATTGGATTGGACACCATAGGTGAAATTAAAATATTCATATGATTAGTTTCAATACTGTTATCTATATATGATTTTCAATATGACTCGCCTTTTTTGTTGATGCGCCTGTTGCGGGATTAGTTTGCAATACATTAAAATGATATCCATTCGTCATAGGATCTGTACGTTTCTACAACGCGTTGCAAAGTTGTATTGCGTTTTTTGATAATTATATCACGGTGATAAAATTCCATCCCGACCATGACAAATGCAACATCATTAATTGTTTGAGTATTAAATCGACTTTCGTGTTCACCATATGGTTTTGTCTCATCTGATTGTTACGGTGCCCCGAGTCTCTGTGGTGTTTTTCCCGCGAGTACGTCCTTGTAAGTTCAAAGGATTGATGTGAATTAGTTCTTGTTGTGGTTTTTTTTAGCGTGCTGCTCCAAGTGTAACACTTGTGTCCGGGACGGTTGATTGTTGGCATGGGTCTGAGAACGATGAGTGCACCCGTATTGAATGGCTGGCGGCTGAAGCTGGTTGAGTTTTGTTTTTTATATTCCTTTTATTTATCCCTTTGAAGTGTTGTCTTTTTTAGTTCTGTTTAGTTGGCTTCATGTTTGTTTTATTAAACAACTTTCGTAGGTTTATTTAAAAAAGTGCGTTTGATATTTTTTGTTTGAGTTGCAATTTACTTGATAAAGTGTGTATACAATTTGCGCAGACAGATGAATGGCTAGATGTCTGGATTTGCGAAAATTTCAAAGCATTTTCTAAACTTTTGCTCTGTAGTGTGATTCTGTAAATTTTAACGTTCCGACAATCGCAAAATATATTGAAAGCTATTGTTGCTTGCGCTAACGATTAAGTGATTCACTAACTACACCTAAACGATAGTCGACAAATCTATTTTTCTATTTATGTATTTAAATTGTAAACGGTGGCATCCCTGTCAAAATAAGCGAAAAACACAAAGAATAGAAAAAAAAACAAATCACTTCGTGTTTTACAGAATGATTTTATGTTTAATTTCTTTATTATTTATTAATATTTTTGTTTATTTATTTGAATATAAAATAATGAATTGAGTATGCTATTTAATTTTTTTATTTATATAAAAAGTTTTTATAATAAAAGCAAAATATTTTCATTATTTTATGATTTTTATTTATGTATGACGACATTTCAACCTAAAAATTTAACTTTTTAACGATTGAATAAACAACACAAAAATTGTTGTCGTTTAGATAACAACAACAGCTGACTTTAACAATAGGGAATATCGTTTAAAAATTTAACTGAATACCAAAATCGATAATTTTGTTGTTCACTTTTTTAACGATTCGATTATCGTTAAGTTACTGAATCGCGCTACTAATGAATTTCAAAGAAGAGACTCAAAGTTCTGTTTCAGTTTCTGAACTAGAATCTAGTAGAATTTAAGATAAGGAAAAAAATATATTCTGAGATATAACATAATAAAAACGATTAAAAGATGTTGATTTTTTAACTGAATTTATTTTTTCGATTATTAGTTCGTTTGTCTTTTCTCTTTTCGTTTTTCAGGAAATAGTGAAGTTGGCTGCCATGTCAAGGTTGCCACTATCCTTATATTGCATTTTTTTATAACATAAATACATATTATCAAAAAAGTCTAGTTTTACACATTATCACAAAAGGTAGAGTTAACATCTCGGCCAGCCTGACAAGGACCGACCTCGGTACTTAAACTAATACATTAGTTTTTATAATGTAAAATATTTCAATTAAGCTAGCGTTTTTACATTCGTATCTATCTTAGCTAAATATCATACTTATAGGCTACCTAAGGCAGTATACACCATTTATCTACAAAGCATTCAATAGGTTACAATTTACTTTCTTCGTTGAGCTCATCAGCCGATACGATCTTGTTTTCTTTATTGATCCATTTTCGCATTTTATTGGCCTCGATAACGCCATTATACGGCAATTGCGTCAACTGACAGTTCTCAATATTCCGTATCACGTATTGATCATTTCCTATGATTTTGGACACTTCATAAGGACAACAATTTTCTTGTTCATCCCTACTACAGTACTACATTCCGTATTACCATAAAATCCCCCACTACATATTTTTTCACTTCTACACTTCTCTTCAAAAAATATTCTAAATTATATTCCTGTTTCTTGTCAACTGCTTCAGAAGCACGTAATCTTATATTCTCTAGGTCCCTCTGTACACTCTGATTCGTCTTATCTTCCAAGTATTCCGTAAATTCGTCTACGATCTCTTCCCTCTGTTCAACTCCAAACCAAAGTTGACTTGGATAATATCCTGTGGAACTATGTATTGAGTTATTAATAGCGAGTTCAACTAGAAGGAGGTTATTTGACCAATCAGTGTGACTTATTGGTTCACTGAGCTTGCCCAACATAATTTTCACGTTTACATGTTCCATCTGTCCATTTGCCTGAGGCGGAGCGACAGCTACCTTAACGTGAATTATGTTCCTTTTCATTAAATAATTTTCAGATTCTAGTAATGTGAAACATGAACCTCTGTCACTTACAATTCTCCTAGGCCTGCTATAGTGATTGAAGTACTTGTTTAGAGCAGCGTTAACCTCCCGAGTTAGTAGGATAAAGCTTTACAAACTTCGTGAAAGCATCAATCAGAACTAACAAATGTTTTCGCTTAGGTTGTATAGACGGCAGCGGACCAAAATGGTCAATATGGATTGTGTCGAATGGAAGTGGCTTCTTTGGTATATTATATAAATTTCTTTTTTTTAGTCGTTCTGGAGTAGCATACTTAAGGCAGTTTTGAACAAACTTTTCGACTTTTTGTCGCACTCCCGGAAACCAGTAGTACAAGCATATTTTTGATAAGGTTTTATCAACGGATTGATGTCCAACTTTCTCGTGCAGCAACCTTATTACGTTATCTTCCATTTCTGGAGGCACGTATAGCAACATTTTATTTTCCCCCTCGACTTTGTATACCAATCCGTCAGATAACCAAAAGTCCTTTACTTCCTCATTTTCCAATTGCTCCTTTAAGCTTCTTATCGCTTTGACGCTTTAAGCTTTGACGGATGATAAATTGCCAATACTGGTCTTTCGGTAAGTTTGGTTTTTAATTTTTCAAACGCATTAATACATTTATCGTCAAAATTGAAAACTACATTTTCCTTAAGCATCTGTTGTAGTGGCCTAGCAATCTGTGAAAATGACGGCACAAAACGGCGAAAGAAAGAAAGAAAATAGTCCAATACAAGAATGCAATTCTTTCCGACTTCTTGGAATAGGATAACGTTTTTATACTTTTTATATGAGAATCGCTTAGTGAAATACCTTTAGAACTAACTGAGTATCCTAAATACTCAATTTCACTATAACCGAACCTACATTTAGACAGGTTCAGTTTGAGTCCTTTCTGAGTAAGGCGTTTTAAAACAACATTCAACAATTTAGCAAGCTCTTCAAAATCGCTCCAAACGGCATTTTTAAATATTCGAACTTCCCGTTAGGCGTTACGAAAGCTGTATACTGAATAGATGCCGGCGACATGCGCACCTGATGGAATCCACTCTTTAGATCCAATATGGTAAATATTTGTAAATAAATATTGGTAAATATTTGTAAATAAATATTGGTAAATATTTGTCGAGGCATGCAATAAAACGGTGGTTAAGTGAACTTTCATTTCATAATCGAGCGGCTCAACGGCAATATCTTTTGGCTCGAGATATGAATCCCTAATTATGGCGCGTAATTCACTAAATTTTTCCTTGTCTAACTTCATATTTACGTCTGGTTCTGTCATATCACATACGATATTGATGCAAAATATATCATTATTAATGTCCATGTTCATATCTGAATCAATAACATTAAAATTCGGACCGTACTTATTTATTTTCAAAAGATCGTATCCACTAAGACTCGACAGCATTTCCCTATTTGGATCGAATTTGTTCACTTTCAGTGATATTAATGTCTTTGGTGTATTTTACATTTACTCTAGTTAAACGAATTTTAAATTTCGACAAAAAATCCCGTCCCAAAATCGCTGATATGAGCATACAATCATTTGGCAGAACAAAAAACTTAATTTCATTTATTTCATTTTTGAATTTAACAAAACCTTTAACTTCATTTTTAATTGGGAGTCTTTTTCCTCCAACACCAACGAATTTGTGTAAAATAGGACACTCTTCTGCTCTCATCAGTTCAATTGGGACGTCGGATTCTCGTAGCAAACTAACCGGACTACCGGTACATAGGCACTTATTAGATACGGCATTTTTACAATTATTAAACCTAACACTCACAGAGCTATAAGATCCCACATATTCAGCATCATCGTCAGCTTCAGCGTTAGTAACTGCAGTAATCTGTTGTTGCTTCTCTTTTTCGCGTAGGACATTCTTCGTGTTCGAGCAAGAACGATGGTCATGGCCCATCTGCCAGCATCGGAAACAAGATCCTTTTGGCCTTATGCGGAATTTCGATTCCAGCCTCAGTTAGAAGCTTTGCGTTATGATGTTAAAAACGATTAAAAGATGTTGATTTTTTAACTGAATTTAATTTTTCGATTATTGGAATAGTGAAGTCGCTGTAAATAAAGCCCAGCCATCTTTTTAACCAAGGCGCGAAGGCAAGTTGTTAAAAAATTAATACAAAAGCTACAGTAAAATTTTAAATTTTTTTTAAAAAAGTAAAAGTGAAAAATAAAAAAAATAATAATTTTTATGTCAGGTTACCTGTAATGTATTTTAAGATAAGTTAACTTGGATGAGGGTAGATTTATTTCCCTCGAAATTAAAATGAACAGGAAAATCAAGAAACGTAAGTCTAGTCTCCGAGATTGTGTTTTGTTTTATGATTGTAATTAGGCATGTTTCAACACAAGTTGGGTATTTGGTTGGTATTTCAGCACCTATGAATGCAGCCTTCGAAATTCGAGCGCAAACTCTAAGGAAATTTTATTTTTTCAATAAATAAAGACCCTAAAAGTATGCTAATCAATTATAGCCAATTCACAAATCAACAGAAAAAACAAAATCATTTATATTACAAACACATTAACAAATTTAATAAACACACACATAGCATTGTATAATTTTATGTATGTGTTAGTAGCAACTTTAAATGTATGTAATTTACTCAAAATAAAGGAAAAAATTCAAAAATCTGTAAATCTGAAAAGAAATACCTTTCAAATAATATACGTTTGGTCAAAATCGGGATAAAGCGGTAGAACAAAACATCAGTCACAAGAAATCGCCTAGCCTGTTAATATAATAGATGTGTATACATACATATGTTGAATGAATGTTTTTTTTTGTTTAGAATGGCATTAAGCTCGCATTATTTTTTTCTAAATTATTATTTTGTTTTGGGATATTTTAGCTTTATTTTGTGTGTTCTGTCAAAAAAAAAAAAAATCATCATATGAAAATATTGTTAGAATTGGTAAGGATTTTTTTTATTATGTTTTATGTTCCCTGTTAGAGTAAGATTAAATAATAAATTATGTCCTAAGTTAACATACAAATTAATATGGATTAGATTGTTTTATAGGGGTGGATAATTAAAGTATGTGGTGAAGGTGAGCGGATTCTTGGGGTTACAAAGAATGGAGTGTATGTATATTTTGACAATGGTTGGGCTGGGCGGTTGGAGGCAAACATCTACTTCCCACTCAAGTTAAGCTATATTAGATAATTGGAACGGTCCTTGGGCTAGGGTTGAGGGAAGGAACACACCCTGCGACAACCAGGAGTTAGTTGGCCAGTTCACCCTAGTGCCATTTAGGTCCCGTAACATAATAGCGAGTTTAAAATTATCCGAAGGCATCTGTTCCATTGCAGTCTTAAACAATTTAACCAAATAATTTTTATCATGAAATAATCTCGGCAATGCTGAAATGACGTCACATTTTGTTCCGGGACTAATAGCGCATAGCGTATTTTTTCCGTATGTTCATCTAGCTTGAAGTAAAGTTGCAAAAAGAACAGCATAACTTAAGAATTTTGTTGCTCCAAATGAAGTCATCTGGAAGCTTGAATTATACTCTTGTATGTTATTCAGAAAATGTAAGATCAAAGTGGTTCTGGTGGATCTTCAAATAGTGGCAAATTAACTTTTCCATTCGAGCAACACATGCCGGCCATTTCATTGCGAAACTTCAAAGTATGACAATAGCGACAAATTATACTCATTGGTGAAATCGGCAGCTCAAGAAGTAGACGCCCGCAATCTTTCTCCTCCAAGTCGGTCGTCTCGATGCTGTGAAGTTTCGGCAACTCTAGAAGTTGACGTTCGCAATCTTTGTACTCTAAGTCGTTCTCCACGTTGCTGTGAAGTTTCGGTAGCTCTAGAAGTCGACACCAGAAATCTTTCTCCTCTAAGGCGTCATTCATGGTCTTCATACGTCTGGTTTGCTCTTCGCGATTGTAATTCTAACGAACTTTTGATATTTTTTGATAGTGAGAATTATTCGCGGCATTTTAGTTTCAAAATTTTAATCTTCACGATATTTTTTCACTTGCGAAAATAGTATATTACTTTTGCAATCTAGGATTCAACTGAACTGTTAATTTAAGTGAATGGAATATTTATAACTGTGTTACCAATTATAATAGACCTCCTGACATGACATGCAATTGTGCATGCTTGCTGAATACCAGGACATAGCCTGTCGGTTAAAATACGGGTGGGATCCTGCATGTCAAACTAAATATCAAGGGCCTGACAACAAAAACTTAATCGTGCACTTATGTATTATGTTCACTAATTATTTAAATTTTTTTTTTCTGGGGGATGCAAAAGGGTTAAACTATTGAATTCAAATTGCGTTGTTTTGGATACGGTAATGAAACATGGTTTCACACGTATATGGTGTAGTGTACAATAGTACAAGGATAGTTTAAAATTAGTATAAGATTAGATCATTGATACAATGTACCAATATAATAATAATAACAATAATAATAACATAATATAATATAGTATATAATAGAAACAATAATAATACTGCAATTAACCATAGCTGAAAATATAAATTCATTAATTAATAACGATCGATTTTTCTCGAGCGTAATTATTAAATGTTTGTTCATTAATTAACATTAATACAACCCAATTTGGCATGGTAACGTACATTGGCTCATTTGCTTATGTTTGAATTTTTTGTCACTTTCAATGTGGAGCAATACGATATTGTTCCGCGTTGACAGGTGTTGTTGTGTTTATTTTTTTTTTGTTACCATGCGTTGGCTTGCTCAAGTTTAGTTTTTTTTTATTGCAATGCGAAGTGCTCAGGCGATTACGGACAAAATAGATAGGGCCCAGGAGGGGGAGACTAAGATATACGAGGTCCTATGTCGAGAGGTTACGATATTAAGAAAAACTTACGACAAGTTAGCAGGTTCTCTGGAAGGTATGTCCAGAGACGTGAACGGATTAATGGATTTCCTGAACCGGATGATGATTTCCAAAATTTGAGAGCTAAGATTTCCGTACAGAGCCAGGATAATTGGGTGGCGATGAGTTGGGTCAGGGCCCTCCGGGTCGCCCAGGTTAGGTCGTTTCCTATAGCTAAGGGAAGGAAAGTGGTGGTGAAGATACCGCTGCCCGAAAGGGATGAGTTTGAGCTAAATGTTGTCTATGTGGTCCCAATGACGCTGAGTGCGGAATGGGATAGTGTGGCACGGGTTACATCTAGCTACGTGGCATATTTACGGGGTAGTGATAATATGGTCGAGTTGACCGAGGGGGATCTGGCGACCTGTGTGTCAGTGTTGGATGAAGAAGGTAGGGAGAAACGAATTTGTCGGAGGCCGGTCGGTAGTCCGGGCGCGAACGGGGTCTCTTTTGAGGAAGGCGTGTTCCGTCACTTCGTGAATGCCACGAAAATGTGTCAATTCTGGGCTACGCCACGGGTACCCGTAATGTGGATTAGGATGTATGTCGAAGGAAAATGGATTTACAGGGTGGAAGAGGAGGAACAGTTCACGGGGGGTGTGGTTCGAACTTTTCATTAGGGAGCCTGTGCGGGTTCGGGCAACTTAGCCTAGATGCTGGCTGTGCATTGTGAGGGGAAAAGGTAAATCTGAACCAGCATGCGACGCTGGTATCCAGGGCCGGGAGTAGACCTTTTCGGTTGGGAATTTCGGCGCCGTTTGAGAAGTTGGAAAAACTCAAACCAGTATTGGAGGGCGGCACAAGCAACATGGGGCCAGCTCTGCCCGTGTTGGTAACAGGGCACGAAGCTCTGCACGATAAGTTGCAGGAAGGTAGGAGAGAATTGGATGAGATTGCGTCGGTGATAGAACACCAGCACGACCTCAGCGCGTTAAAAAGGGGTCAAGATCATCTGAGGGTCTTAGGCTGTTCATTCGGTGGGGGTGCTCTGTCATTGGTGGTGGTGGTAATGCTTTGTGCAAGATATTTCTGCAAAGGCAGCGCAGGCCCTGGGGTATAGACTAGTGTAGTAGTGCCTGTACCGATGGGTCCTCCAGTATAGACGTCCGAATGGCTACCTTGCGCCTGTAAGGGCCGGCGGGGTACTTTCCAGATGCAGCGGGCCCACTAATGAAGGAGAAAATATATTTAAAAAAAATATATATATAAGAAAAGATATTAAAAAGAAAAGAAAAAAAGAAGTAATAATAAGAAAAGATGGGAGATCTCCCCATGTAAAAAAAAATATAATAATAATGAGAAAGGATGGGAGATCTCCTCACGTTTTAAAACTAAAAATGATTAAAAAATAAAGAAAAAAGAAAAGTATATAACAATAATGAGAAAAGATGGGAGTTCTCCTCACCTAGAAAAAAAAAATTAAAAGAGAAGACTCCCCACATATGTAAAAAAAAACAAAAAAAAAAGAAATGGTTGGGGGAAAAAAATATATATATAAGTATAAAAAAAACAATAAGAAAAGATGGGAGGTCTCCCCATGTATAAATAATTATAAGAAAAAATGGGAGGTCTCCCCATGGGAAAAAAGAAAAAAAAATTACCATACATATTTGTTAAAAAAAAATATTAAGATTAGACATACATATTTATTAAAAAAAAAAATATATATATATATATTTGTTTAAAGAAAAAAATATTTTTTTTTTTAAACAAATATGTATGGTAATTTTTTTTTTCCTTTTTCCCATGGGGAGACCTCCCATTTTTTCTTATAATTATTTATACATGGGGAGACCTCCTATCTTTTCTTATTGTTTTTTTTTATGCTTATATATATATTTTTTTGCCTCGGGCCACCGATGACATAGTTCAGCAAAACAAAACTCCTGTTCAGTTCGTGAGGGGCGCTGCCAAGATGAAATGGCCAAAACGAGCTATATTGGTTTGGCCAGGCAGTAAGCTGATTCCTGTGGCGATGAATTAACCATTCGCGTCCCTTTGCATGATTGTAGGTGATCGGAGAATGGCCAGGGCTTTTACGGTAAGCGCCAACGAATTATGGGTTCGATACACCAACGCCTGTGGTCTCGTGGGAGATTATGCATTCCGCCGGAAGAATTGTCATGAGTTTGCAGCAGGCCAAACCTAATTTTATTTGTTATGATTCTGTATTGGAACTCAATCATAATGTCATCGGATCGCCTTTGTACTTCATCCAAGCGACAGGCCAAAATTTGTTTAACGAAGTGGCCAGCCAAAGTCAGTTTTTACAAAAAAGGTGGCCAAGAATCCGTTTTATGAAGCAACAGGCCAAAGGTTGTCATGGTGTAGTATTGGAATCGAATCACAGGAATGGTTATATGCGACGAGGTGAAAGTTAACGGTCATGTACATGCTAGAGTAAAAAGACGCATTATGGTGCCCAATCAGTAAACCAGACGGCGACTGTCGAAATTATCGTCATTAGTAGTATCTTCATCATCAGCATTGGTTCCGGATTCGTCCTTATCAGTTTTGTCATTATCAGCAGCCCAATACCAGCCTTATCAGCAGCAACATTATCATCCACATCATCATCGGAATCAACATCTTCAACGTTAGTAGTAACATCATCATCAGCATCGACATCATCAGCAGCAGAAGCAACGTGCCAGTTCAGTGTCACTGGTAATAAACGATGTGGGAATCGTTTCCGTGGAAAGGGGGAGGAGTGTTGTGAAACATGGTTTCACACGTATAGAGTTTAGTGTACAATAGTAAAAGGGTAGTTTAAAATTAGTATAAGATTAGATCATTGATACAATGTACCAATATAATAATAATAACAATAATAATAACATAATATAATATAGTATATAATAGAAACAATAATAATACTGCAATTAACCATAGCTGAAAATATAAATTCATTTAATTAATAACGATCGATTTTTCTCGAGCGTAATTATTAAATGTTTATTCGAGAAACATTCATACAACCCAATTTGGCATGGTAACGTAGATTGGCTCATTTGCTTATGTTTGAATTTTTTGTCACTTTCAATGTGGAGCAATACGAAATTGTTCCGCGTTGACAGGTGTTGTTGTGTTTATTTTTTTTTTAACCATGCGTTGGCTTGCTTAAGTTTGTATTTTTTTTTTATTGCAATGTTCTGTTATTGCAATTCTGAGCAATGACATTGGCTTAATTTTCTTTTGTAAACTTCCGTGGATATTAAATGTAAATGTATGTCTTTTTGTTTTTCCCACGGTACTTGCATTATTATTATTTGTTTTCTTTTTGTTATTGGTTAAGTTAGCCATTTAAGTATGCCATGGCCATGAACCGCATTTAGTTATGGTTAATGTTTGTTTTTTTACTTGCAGTTTTTACTTTTCATTGTTGCTATAGATATTTTTAAGTAGTTTTAAGATTTAATATAAATAAAGGGGGAAAAGTCAGAACAGTGGCAGATGAAGACAAGTAATTACGCTGTTCTGACTTTAACCGTGAGAAAGCATACTTGTCCGGCTTTGCCTCCCCTTTTTTCTTTTTCAGCAACATTAACGCCGTTTGGGCGTTGACTGACAGCGCTTGCCAGCGCTAAAACACAATAGGCAATCATAGGGCCTGACAGGGATTTGTTGTGTTCCATAATAAATTTATGTGAGGTTAGTCCTTGGTATTCGGTCTTAAGACTTAGAGACTAAAGGCTAATGTCATACAGATTATAGTTTTATATATCGTAGTGTTTTGGGGCTATAGCCACGGTGATCAAGCTGCTGGAATAGCCCCAACAACAGGTTGTTTTTGTCCCGTATACTCTCCCATTTCCAACCATTTATGAACATACTAAAATAAATCTCCATGCCCTCCATATGAGATTTTAGCCGATCAAGTTCATTTTCACATGTTTATATATTCTTAAATTCCATATTTACTTCTTTTAACAACTATTCAATACTTGATATTTCTTTATAGGAACAATATGTAATTGAACCAAATCAATATACCTTACACTAATAAGTAGGTATGTAAAATCTATTAACAAAAATACCACGTCATTATGTAAGCAAAAAATATAAAAACTAAATATATTACATACGTTTACTTGATAAAAAAAATCAAGATAATTTTGTAACAACGCAAATTGCGTTGCACATAAAAGCCACCAACCAACATCCATTAAATACCCACCGTAGCGCAACACCACACATCATTTCTCAATACCTACGTCACAGCAGTAATAAATACACATTCAACCAAACATCAATGAAACTAAGCTCTCACACAAAACTACACTCACTAAGCAAACATCTACATCACAATAATAAAGCATATGTATACTTTCAAACAAACATGAACAAACCCAGCTCCCACATAACAAAACTACACATCAACATATACGCACAACCACACATCATTTCTCAATACCTACGTCACGGCAGCAATAAATACACATTCAACCAAACAACAACCAAACCAAGCTCTCATACAAAACTACACTCACTAAAGCTGCGTTCACACTACGTGTTTTGCTTGTGTTTTTCTTATTTTTTTAGCACATGTAATTTGTACACATAGTGTGAACCCTTTCAAACATTGTTTATGTACAACACATTTTGCAAGACATATGTGAATTTTTCAATTAGAGCAGGTTCTATTTTGGCAAGACAAACATATGAAAATACAACACTGCTTGTGGCGAAAGAAAAACAGAGTAAATTATTAAGATTAATATTTAAAGAAAAATAAATTGTTTAATATTAATTAACAATTAAAAAATATATAAAATATATAACTTTTTTTTAACAATAATTTTTTGTAAATTCACAAATTAAATCAGCTGTTGTTTACATTTAGAGGTTAGGTCATGCGGAAATACATATGTACGTTTGAACGCAAAAATTATGAATTGTATGTAAAACGCCAATTTTGACACACACACGGAATTACGTATGGATCGTAAAACTGAATTTACATATGGAAAATACACATAGTGTAAACACACCTTAAGTAAACATCTACGTCACAACAGTAAAGCTTATACATTCAACCAAACATGAACAATATACGCACAACCACACATCATCTTCTCAATAACAAAATACCTACGTCACAGCAGTAATAAATACACATTCAACCAAACATCAATAAGGCTAAGCTACCATACAAAACTATACTCACTAAGTGAACATCCACGTCACAACAGTAAAGCATACACATTCAACTAAACATCAACCAAACCAAGCTCTCATATAAAAATAACTACAGATCAACATATACGCACAACCACACATCATTTAAAGAAATATACATTCAACCAAACACGAACAAAGCAAGCTACACTTCTGCCTGCTAAAAATAGTTTTTCAAGTGGTTAAAGCAAAGGGTATTTTGAATTCTCACTGAGTTTACAAATGTATTTACATAAGAAGGCAAGGTTGGCCTGAGAATGGCAATTCAGTTTTCGGCGCTAAAGCTGAGCGGTGTATCTTACTAAAGATATCTCCAATCTTTTAAAGACGATCGGTACCGGTTGTCATCCATATAAATCCAGCGGCTTAACGGCTGACTGCTCCCGATAATCCAGCGGCTTCACGGCTGACTGCTCCCGATAATCCAGCGGCTTAACGGCTGACTGCTCCCGATAATCCAGCGGCTTAACGGCTGACTGCTCCCGATAATCCAGCGGCTTCACGGCTGACTGCTCCCGATAATCCAGCGGCTTAACGGCTGACTGCTGCCGATAATCCAGCGGCTTCACGGCTGACTGCTCCCGATAATCCAGCGGCTTAACGGCTGACTGCTCCCGATAATCCAGCGGCTCAACGGCTGACTGCTCTCGATAATCCAGCGGCCTGTGCTGACTGCTCCCGGCTAACCCCGCTCTTATCGTTACAGGTGGCCAAGACACACCACAGCTCACGACAGCAACTCTAGTCGCACCACCGCCGGCTGCTGACGCTCTCCCGACCAGGCGCGCCGCCGAATACCTATACGCCCGAGCCACACCATCTACTCGGTGTTTAGCAGTTGAAGTGATCGGACGTGTTTTACGCAGTGTGGTAATAGTAAATTGTGAGAATAAATAATAAAGACAGTGACTTATAGTGATATTAGTGTTAAAGATAGTGACTTTGTTGATACAGTGGATTGTTGTTGTTAAGGGTGCTCCGCTGAACATAGTGAAATTTGGTGTCTCAAATTCTCCGGCGAAAAGTGAGGTTAGACACGATAAGAAAAACCGCTAGCGGTAAATAGACGCATTAAAGTCAAAATAATTTGTGTCGGTAAACGGGTTGTGTACCAGCTAACTAGTGTCGGTACGGTTTGCGACCTCGCTACTACCGCTTGGTACATCGGCCAATAGGTGGCGTTAAGTGTCGATTAAATTATACGCAGCCAGCGCGTGTGTCCGTCCCTCCGTTCGTTCTCGCAAAATCAAAGCGTCCGTCCTTCCGTCGGTTTGTCTGTCTTTCCGTCGGTTTGTTCGTCTTTCCGTCGGTTTGTCCGTCTTTCCGTTTGACGAGTAAGTTGATATTGTTGGTGATATACAAGGTCAGTACTCTTTTTGCATATATTTATAAATTTGGATGCCGCCTGCGAGCCGGAAGAGGGGTGTTAAGCCGAAAGGCGACGCCTCTGATATGGCCACGACGGATGTGTGTGGTGCAGGTTTGCCCCCGGCTGGTGGAAGTCTTCTCCGCCACACCGAGAGCGAACTATCAAGCACGGAGATGGAGGAGGTGGTGAAGCGGGTGAAGGTGGTATCGCCGAAGAAGCCGTTGTCACCCAGGTTTCGGCGTCCGGCTGGTGTTGCTGTTGGTGAAGCTGTTGGTGTTTTGGCTGCGAAGTCAGGGGAGGTCGCTGCAGAAGCAATGAGCGACAAAACGTCTGGTGCCAACACGAGGAAGACGCGTGACCGTATGAGGGCCCGGCCAGCACGTGAAGCTGGCATAGTTGGCAAGATGAAGGGCGTAAGTGCTGATCTGCTGGAGTTGGTCATGGCCGATGGTGTTGATGCGCGGCTTGCCAAGGCGGTCATGGGTCACGTAGGCGATTTTGAACAACTCCTGTTCGGTTTAATCTCCGAGAACGAGCGGCTGAAGGGGCGTTTGGAGGTATATGAAGGCGGAAGGGTTGTCGGAGTGCAGCCGGCGGCTTCGAAGGCTCCCATAAGGGCCCAGATGGCGGTTAGACGTGGTAACGTTGGTGTTTCTGATGGTGGTTTGTCTGGTGGTGTCTCTGGTGCTGTTGCGGTGGTGCCCAAGCCTGTGGAAACGTGGTCCGTGGTGGTGAAGGGCAAGAAGGGCGTCACCTCTAAGGAGGTCGTAGAGAAGGTGCAGAAGGAGGTCGGCCCCACCCTTGGGGTACGTGTCCACACACTACGGCCTATGCGCGATGGCGGAGCGGTCATTCGGACCCCGTCGGTAGCAGAAAGGGAGAGAGTGATGAAGAACGCTAAGTTCGGTGAGGTTGGGTTGGAGGTGTCGGTAAGAGACAAGCTCGGACCGAAGGTCGTCGTGCAGCAGGTTCATCCGGAAATCACTCCGGATGAATTTATGAACGAGCTGTACGCGAAGAACCTTAAGGAAAGGATGTCCGAGGAAGTCTTCAAGAGGAGCGTTCGCTTGGTGTCCAGCCCGTGGAAGGCAAATGGCGGCCCGGTTAACGTTGTCCTGGAGGGCAACGCCCACGCTATGGAGCTGCTGACTGATGTTGGAAGATGTTACATAAATTGGTTCTCGTTTGCGGTACGACATCATGACGCAGTTCCGTGCTGCTACAGGTGCTTAGGGTTCGACCACATGATTAGGGACTGTCGGATGCCTCACGAAGTTTGTCGCCTATGCGGTACCGCCGGCCATAAAGCCTCACGGTGCGAGAATGAGATAAGATGCCGGAATTGCGCATTTAAGGGACTCCCGGTTGGGCATCTTATGATGTCCGAGGCCTGTCCCGTCTACAGCGCAATAGTTGCTAGAGCGAACGCACTCCATTAAAATGGAGGGAACAGATATAAAAATCTTGCAGCTTAACTGTCAGCGGTCATACTCCGTGATCTGCGAGCTAGGTCAGGCGATGTGTAACCTGGGCGCGAGTTTTGCCCTAGTGCAGGAGCCGTATATTACGGATGGCTGCATCAGGGGTTTACCTGGGGGTATGCGCGCGTTTACCGACGACGGTGGTAGCGCCGCTATTGTTGTTAGGGATAGGGACGTGGACTGTACCGTCATTAGTAGGAGTGTTTGGGGAATCTGCGTTAGTGTAGAAGGGGGTTTTGGTAGAATGTTACTGACGAGCATCTACTGTAGGTTCGGAACGCCTCTTGAACCCTATTTGGGGTACATGGATTCGGTACTACTACTGGATAGTAGCTCACCTATAATCCTAGCTCTAGACGCAAACGCATGCTCTCCCATGTGGTTCTCCAAGATGAGCAGAAATGCTTCTGCTCATCCGAACTACATGCGAGGTGTTATGCTTAGTGAATGGCTGGTCACGAAGCGGCTCATTGTTCTCAATGAGCCTAGTGAGATGTACACCTTTGATGGTCCAGGAGGTTGTAGTGACATTGACGTGACGTTAGGTAATGGGAGGGTAGCTTCAGAGTTTGACATTAGTTGGAAGATTAGGGATGACTTTGGGGTGAGTGACCATAGCCTCATTGAGGTTGTGGTCTCTCATCATCGGGCTACGAACGGGACGGACATGCCACGCAGGTGGCGACTACATGACGTCAATTGGGACATCTACGCTGATGCCTTTAGGGGCACGGCGCTGGATGTCCCAATTGCTGAATTTAGGGATTGGACAATAGACAGTCAAGTCGAGCAGATAGATCAATGGATGTCCACAGTGAACGACACTCTTCTGGGTCGTTGTCGCCAGACTCGACACAGAGGACTTAAATGGTGGTCTCGGGAGCTGGATATGATGCGGAGGAATGTCCGACGCCTGAGGAAGCGATTCCAAAGGGGAAGGCGTTCCAATGCTGAAGATCTTGCTCAGCGTAAAGTTGACTATCTGGCCGCCTTGAGGACGTACAAAGACGAGATTGTTCGTGTCAAGGAGGAGGATTGGAGGACTTTTGTGCAGGACAGCAGAAATGACCCTTGGGGTCAGGCCTATCGTATGATCCGGGGTAGACGGAAACAGACGGACTTGACCGGTCTTTGTATAAGTGGAGTGACTTTACTGACGTGGAGACAGTGCGCTTTACTTGAGGCACTTTTTCCAGGGGCTGAACCGGCTGTCCACCCTCTCTATGAGGCGGTGGATGGCCCTCCGCCACTGGAAAGACTAGAAGTGGATGCAAGCATGTGCCGAGTCAAGTGTAGAAAGTCTCCGGGTTTGGATGGTATGACTGGAGAGATGTGTAAAAGCATCTGGAAGGCCATACCGGAATACCTGGAGGCAATCTACAGGAGGTGAATTAGTGAGGGGTACTTCCCTGGGGCTTGGAAGCAAGCCAAAGTTGTAGTGCTCCTGAAGTCTCCCGATAGAGTGAGGAGCGATCCTCGCTCTTATCGGGGCATAAGCCTTCTCCCAGTACTTGGAAAAGTGCTGGAGAGGATTATGGTCAACAGACTGAAGGAATCCTACAATGAGGTTGCTTCTGAGTTTCAGTTCGGTTTTAAAGAAGGGAAATCCGTGGAGGATGCTTGGCATCATGTCCGTAATTGTGTGACTGACTGTCCGAACAAATATGTCCTTGGCATATTTGTTGACTTTAAAGGTGCGTTTGATTACCTCTCGTGGGATAGGGTACTGGACAGACTACGGACAGTAGGTTGTAGAGAGCTTTCCTTATGGCAAAGCTATTTTAATAGCAGGAAAGTTGTTGCGGTAGGAGCCAGCGATACTGTTTGCAGGGAGGTTGTTAGGGGCTGCCCGCAATGGTCCATCTGCGGTCCATTTATTTGGAACCTAATGATGGATCCCTTGTTAAGGTCCCTAAGGACAACCCACCAACTTTGTGCTTACGCGGATGACTTGCTCATCTTAATCGAAGGTCAGTCTCGTGCTGAACTGGAGAGAAAAGGTGAGGGGGCCATGCGTGAAATCAATGAGTGGGGGAACAGTGTCGGTGTTGAAGTGTCAAGGGAAAAGACCGTTTCCATGCTGCTTAAAGGCAGCTTATCGCAGGCTCGCCCACCTGTAGTTCGATCTGGCAATGCCAGCATTCGATACGTGACTCAGGTTAGGTATTTGGGCATAACCATGGGCGAAAGAATGAACTTTCTAGTTCATCTTTCAACACTTAAGGACAAGTTGACGACAGTTGTGGGAGGAGTCAGACGCATATTCAGGAATGACTGGGGTCTTAGCAGGAGAGCTGTCCGTACCATATATAGTGATCTGTTTGTTGCTTGTGCAACATTCGGCTCGTCTGTATGGTACGGCACCGCTCTGTCTGGGTCGGGGTCACCAAAATGTAAATATCTAACCAAATGTCCTGTACAAATGGTCAGAATTTTACTTAAAATGTCGGTTGCCAATGTTATGGCAGTGTAAATGTGTTGTAAGGATAAAGTTAATGTGGATTCAACCCCGACACATAAATCGGTGCTGACACTAAGCTTTAGTCCTTTTATTTTTCCCTTCAAGCACTTGTAACTTGAAAGGTGATGGCCAGTAAATAAAACAATGAGATATGCTGTATTACTAGACTGATTCTTTATTTTGTTTGGGTTTTTATACCCAAAACAATAATCAAAAATGCTTAATACTAAATAGTGTAATTAATGTGTTTGTTATTGTATTTTGGTTAACAGTATAAAAAACGCTGAAAACAAAATAATAATAAATGTGTTTTGTTGTTGTGTATTGATACTTAAATTATTATAAATTAAAAACAGTGTATTTTGTTGTTGTATCTTCAACCATAATAATGCTTACTAGTGTCGTTAGTCATAAATGGTTAAATGATTTCACTGACGGATTGACCTATATTTTGTTTTATTCTGATTAAGCATTATTATGTTTGGTAACAATAAAATATGCGGAAGTAAATGTGGAGTAAAATAAATGTGACTTAATAATAATTACAAAATTATATGTGTCAAATAAAATATAAACAAACTGAATTTAAAATGTAGACAAACTAAAATAAAAACGTATGGTAGACTTCTTTGAAACTGGACATTCTCCCCCACGTTGAACGGATGTTCAACAAATTGATGTATTATAGTGATTGTTCCGTGGAGTGTAGTTAAAGGTCTACAGTGAATTGAAGAGGATGCTGGCGTGGCATTGGTATAGGTGTCATTTTTATTGTTTCAACACCAACTGATCTTGCCTCGTTGTTGTTTGTAATGGGCATTGTGCGGGTCTGTTTGTTGCGTCGAGCCTGACAATTGAAAAGGAGGATTATCAATGTAATTAGACTAAATAGCAGTGCTAGATATCCGATTGTGTAACTGTGCGTTTGATGGGAACTTAATTTGTTTGGAAGGTCAATAATTTTGTGTTGTTCCAATGATCTTTGTAGTATTTTCAAGTCATTTATGCCCTTTTTATATGCGTCTTCTAGACCCGTTGAATTCGAATGATTGTAACTTACAGGATGTTGGAAGCCTTCTTTTAGTGATAGTTCCGACATGTTTCCCAGACTGAAGTATGACGATTTCAATGTGTGGGATATAATTTGTCTTCCGTTCATCATGATGAAATTGTGTTTGAGTATGCATTCTGGATCGAGTGTTAGTAACCCGGAGCCCTTCAGAAAAATAGGAATTATCTCCTTGTTACACACTGCTGTGGCCCTTGATGATGATGAAGTAGTATATATCCATTGATTGTTTCCATTTAATGGTATCCATTGGAGCCTTGTTGTTGTTTTTTCCAAGCTGCAAGTTGGTGATGTTTTGTTGTTGAATAAATTTATTTCACAAGAGCATACTTCGGAATCATAATGGTATCGAATTTGGACGTTAGAGCACAAAAATTCGTCTTGTTTCATTGTGTAACAGGAATTCAGCTCTGACGTTGTAAGGACAATGTATTGTTGACGGGATGCCATTGTGCCAAGGAACGTAGCACATGGCTTGATGATTATCATGGTGTTATTTATTAAGTTAGGTATAGGTATTAGGTGAAATATTTTGAACTGATCACGGTCAATCAATGGTATGGTGATTTCGAAAACTGCGTGTTGAGGAGTTAGTCCGCCTTTAACCTTCATTATTTTAAATAATTGCAACAAATCTGAGGATGGAAGAACTACAGAAGAAGGTGCATGTAGTGTGATTTGGTTTACTTCATTTTGCAATTGTTCTGGAGTAAGTAGTAATGGATTGATTTTTCCATGATGTGTATCCGTAAGAGTATCCAGAATTGAAGATTGTATTTTTTGTAGATTGTTCGCAATTAAAGTTAATTGTAAAACCCCAGAGGTGAATAGTTGATTAAAGTGTATTTGAAGTAGTACTTGGTCGATGTCGTGCATTTGTGATGAGTAATGTTTAATTTCCTGCTCTAATTCTTCAAATCTTGTTCTAGATGCAATTTGGGTCTGACGTATGATGTTAATTGTTGAATCAACGATTGTGGTTTGGTTTTTGAGTAACCTTAATAAATATGATTCGTTTTCCTTGACTTCAAGTATTGTATTGGACATGTGGTTAGCATATTCAGCGTCCAATATGCCAAATAGTGAATGAGCAACGTTGCCGACTACATCTAATGCTCCTCTTTTAATTCGGAGCAATCGATTGTCCAGTTGCATATCATTTTCCATATGTTCAAAATGATTAATTATATTGCGACAGGATTCGTTAAGGGTCATCATGTTACAAAGAGTCCTTAATGACCTCGTTCCATTGGCTAGAATTGACGTTTCTGACCAGTATGTATCTAGATCATAGTATACCAATAGATTCCATTCAGTAGTTGAGATAGATGCTGTACCCACTTCTTCGAAATGAATTCCGAGTTTTGGTCCGAATTTTGTATTTTTGACTGGAGTTCCAGAAATTATTGGTAGTAGAAATATTAATGCGAGTAAACTTAGGCAAAGATGATTTGTTTTCAATTTCTTTCTCTTAACCTCGGGTTCATCAACTGACTCAGAAGTATTGGTTTCGTGGTCGTCATTACCAGGGACCGTAGCCAATTCTAAATTCGTATCAATGGGTAAACGGGCAAGCCGGTGTATTGCACGTTTGAAAATTCCTCTGGAGGTTTTTACATCAACGACTCGTGTGGAGTCATCTGATCCTTGGTGTACGTTAATGATTCGACCCAATGGCCATTGCATTACTGGAACATTATCTTCTTTTATAATGACCATGTCTCCCGGTTTGAGGTTGACGCACTGTGTTTTCCATTTATGTCTTTGCTGGAGTTCATTCAAATATTCGTTGGACCATTGTTTCCAAAAACTCTGCTTTAAATTAGAAACTTGTTCCCAGCGTGATGAAAATGTTAGTTTTGGTGATTGTGCTCGGCTATCTATTTGTGAAGTTAGTGCTTCTCCAATTAGGAAATGTCCTGGTGTTAACGCTGTTAAATCGGTAGGATCACTTGACATTGGGGTTAATGGGCGAGAATTTAGAATTGCTTCAATTTCTACGATAACTGTTTCGAGCTCTTCGTATGTTAGTGATGCTGTAGCGACGCTCCGAAGTAGTAAATGTTTTGCTGATTTTACAGCAGCTTCCCATAACCCTCCGAAATGTGGTGCTCTGGGGGGAATGAAGTGAAAATTTATTCCTTTAGAGCTGGATGCTGCAATTATTTCATCTTGACCTTTATCTGAATATACGGTCTGAATTAATTCGGATAATTGATTTTTGGTGCCGACAAAATTTGTAGCGTTGTCGGAGTATATGTTTTGACACCGACCTCGCCGACCAACGAATCGTTTTAGCGCACCGATGAATGCTTCTGTTGATAAATTGGTTACCAATTCGAGATGTACAGCTTTCGTGGCGAAACAGCAAAAAACAGCTATGTAGGCCTTAGTTGGTCTTTTGCCTCTGATTTTGTAATGTATCCAGAATGGTCCGCAGTAATCTACTCCTGCGTTGGTGAATGGTCGTGCTGGTGTAACTCGGTTTTGTGGTAGGTTGCCCATGATTTGTTGGCATAATTGTGGTCGGGCTCTAGTACATGTTATGCATTTTTGTACAATTGCTCTTGCCGTTATTTTGCCTTTTATTGGCCAAAATCGTTGTCTCATTATGTTCAGTAACGCCTGAGGTCCACAATGTTTATTTTCAATGTGTTTTGATATAAATAACAGTTTGGCAATTGGGTCGTTATATGGGAGCAGCATTGGGTGTTTTGCATCGCTCGACAATTCTGATGATTCCAAGCGCCCTCCAACTCGAAGAATACCCCTGTCATCGATAAATGGGGATAAACTGCTAATGGAGCTGTTTTTGTCGATTTGGTTATATTTCTTTAACTGTTTAATTTCTGGTGAAAAGTCGGCCAATTGAATCGTTTTCATAATTGCGAAAAGTGCTTCATTCAATTCGTCTGGTGTTAGCGCCTTATGTGATGGGCGTTGTTGGTTTAATAACCTTGTATTGTTGATAAATCTGATGACATATCCCAGTATCCTTTGCAATTTGTTGAAGGAGTTTCTATGTGGGATTTTGTATATGAAATCATCAGCGGAAGTGACAGCTGCTGCGAGTAAAGTTGTCTTCTTTTTCTCAATGTCATTGGTAGTTAAGTGTTTTTGTGAAAATGTAGGTGGCCAAATTTCTTGTTGACCATGCAGAAATAATGGTCCATACAGCCATAAGTTACATCCAGATAGTTGAAGTGCTGTTAAACCTCTGGACAGTACATCAGCTGGATTGTCGTTTGATCGGACGTGGCGCCACTGTTCGGGCAACGTCCATGTTTGAATTTTCGAGATTCGATTAGCTACAAACGTATGGTATGCAGTAGATTGAGAGTTTAACCAATTTAATACTATTTCGGAATCAGTCCACAAGAATAAAGGTTGGTCTTTAATCTGGAGATCCGTTTTGATTCTGTGTGCAAGTTGGGCTGCCATAACTGCGGCACATAGTTCTAAGCGAGGTAACGTTTGTTGTTTCAATGGAGCAACCCGTGTCTTGCCACAAAGTAGTTGTACAATCACTCTTCCATCTTTAAGAGTTGCTCGGATGTAGGCAACTGCACCAAAAGCCTTTTCGGATGCATCTGAGAATATATGGAGCTCGGTTTTTGTTGGGATTTCACCCTTAAAAATGTGTCGAGGGATTTTGTGGTTGTTTAAGTTTTCTAAATCATTTCTGAATTTTGTCCATATAGCGTGAAGGTCATCAGGTAGTGGCTCATCCCAGTCTAATTTGTATTGCCATAGGAGTTGAATAAACATTTTTGCCTTTAAAATTACAGGTGCTAATAGTCCAAGAGGGTCGAACAATTTTGCGAGATCGGACGTTGCTGTACGTTTTGAAATTGTCTGCATATGATTCAGTTTTACCTTGATGCAAAACTGGTCCGTCGTAGGCAGCCATAACAATCCCAATGTTTTCACTGTATTCGTGTTGTCATTGTTGAAATCTAAATTTACCTCCTGGTCGCCGAGTGGGATATCTTTTAATAATTGTGGATGATTCGCACACCACTTTTTTAGTATGAAGCCATGTTTTTTTTAGCATTGTAATGAGTTCTTTTTGTGTTTGAAGTGTGATGGTGAGATTATCTGAACCTCCCAGGCCGTCATCTACATAAAAGTTATGTTTAAGCATTTGTGAACCGTATGGATATTTTGTAGCGTTTTCATCAGCAATCTTTTGCAAACATCTGGTAGCTAAATAGGGTGCTGCTCGCGTTCCATATGTGACCGTACGAAGTTTGTAGTATTGAATAGGCAGCGGTGGATCTTCTCTCCAAATAATTAACTGGTATTGTTGATCATTTGGATGAATTAGTATTTGTCTGTACATTTTTTCGATGTCAGTGGTAAATACAAATTTCGGCAACCGAAAACGAAGTAAGATTGAAAATAACTCAATTTGAACGGTTGGCCCCGCATACATCAAATCATTTAATGAATGACCCATTGATGTTTTTGCTGATGCGTCGAATACTACTCTTAGCTTTGTTGTGGTGCTGTCGGGTTTGAGCACACAATGATGAGGGATGAAGTATTTTGGATTCGGTACCGCATCTATGTTGGTCTTCTGCATGTGTCCCAGATTTTCATATTCTTGCATGAATTTAATATATTGAGTTCTAATTTCTTCATTTTTTAACAATCGTCGTTCTAGAGCTATGAATCGATTGTAGGCCATTGCATGTGATTCTCCTAATGCTGCTGGATTGTCCCGGAATGGTAGACTGACTACTAGACGGTCTTGATTGTTGGTGTGGACATGCTGAGTAAAATGTGAATCACATTGTCTTTCTGATGGTGATAGAGTTTTGTCGCTGGGTTCAATTTCATCTAATTTCCAGAGCTGTTCAATGGCTTCTTCCAATGATGCTGTGTTGTCAAGTACGGCACATGTTAAAGCAGATAATGACCACTTGGGAGTTGAATTTTTGCCAATTGCACCACCCACGATCCAGCCAAGTGACGTATTTTGAAGTGTTGGAAGGCCGTCAGACAGTTGTATTGTTCCCGCTTGAATTAACTTGTAGTAAAACTCTGCACCCAATAGAATATCAATTTTTTCTTGGTTGTTGAAATTGGGATCTGCTAGTTGTATGTTGCTTGGAATTTCCCATGTAGATGTATCAATATGTTGACTCGGCTGCGGTGGAATGATGTTTGGGAGTATAAATGCTTCCAAATTTGTGGAGAAACTGTGATCTCTGGACTTCATTTCTACATTAATGCGGTAGTTTGACCTTTTTTGTACGTTGCCAACACCATCTATGCGAAGTGAAGTTTTGGTTGGGAAGGTAGATAACCTTTGGCAAAGTCGCTTGGAGACAAGGTTCACTTGAGAGCCAGAATCTAATACTGCTCTGAACTCATTGGAAGTACCATTTTGGGCAGAAATAACAACTTTTGCTGTTGCTAGCAAAACATAACCCTGGCCCCCTTCGGCTGCTTTTGTAGCTGAAGATGTAACTGCGACGGCGTTAGAAGATGATGTGTTTCTTTGACTATTCGAACCCATAGTTGTGTTGATTGATGGTTTTGAATCTTTTTTTATGTTGTTCTGTTTCTTTTGTAAATGTAACAGCGTATTGTGTTTCTTCATGCACTTTCTGCAGCCACTTGATTTGCACTCTTTTGAAACGTGATCACTTCTGAAACAGTTGACGCATAAATGGTGTTGTTGTACCCAATTCAGTCGTTCTGCTTCTGATAAGTGATGAAATTTGCTGCAGTAATATAGTTTATGGCCACCGTTATTGCACATTTTGCAGGTGCCATTATCGACTTTATTGGAGGTTGTAACTGAAGATACTGTTTTCTGTGGCAATTTTCCGGTTTGAATAATTGCCTCCATTGATTGAAACTGAATTTCCAGAAATGATAAAAATTCAGCAATTACTGGTACCTCTCTTGGGTTGGCCAACGACTGCATGTACCTGATGTGTGTTCCCCTGTCAAGTTTTTTAATTAATAATTGAATGAGTATCGCATCCCAAGAGGTTGTTACAATACCCAGATTGTCTAATGCGAGCAAACACTCCTTGGTGGTGTCATGCAGAGCTTTGATAGATGATGTAGATGATGAAACTGGTGGTTGGTTAATAATTTTTTCAACCAAGTTGCCTACCAGTAGTCTTTTGTTGTTGTAGCGATCCTGAAGTGTTTTCCATGCAGTATTGTAATTTGTCTCTGATAAAGAAAACTGACTGATTAAGTGTTCAGCTTCTCCAGATACATTGCTTTTTAAATACCACATTTTCTGAATAGATGGTATTGGCTGTTTGTCCACCATCTCAGTAAACAAATCATGAAACTGACGCCATTTTAAATAATCGCCATCAAATCGTGGTATAGTGACTTTTGGTAGATGTAATGCGCATTTGTTCAAATCTTTTGTCATTGATTGTATTTCATTATATTGACTGGAATCACCATTAGATAAAAGTTTTTGTTTTTTGACGGACAGACTGACTAAGTTTTGTCGCACTAAATCATATATTCTGTCATATTCGTTCTGATCCAGACCAGAATCAGCAGGGTTTTCTAATTTATCATAAATTTCATCGTGTAATACTTCAGCTTGATTCCACAACTTTTCAATGGTGTTGATTTCCACTTCAAAGTACTGTAAGGGATGGTCATCTTCATCTGTTATACCATTTAACAGCCGGTTTAGAGCAGTCAAACGAACCTTAAGCCTTCGGATGAGACTATTAGTGTTATTGATGTCTTCATGACCTTCATGTTGAATAATAGCCTTCCTTGTAGGTATCTCAATACTTCTCCTTTCTATAATTATTGGCTTTTCTGCTGATTGTCTTAACTTATCAATTTCTTTTTTGAAAATTTCTAAGTAATTGTTGGCTATATCACTAATTTTTAAATAGTATTCTTCTGTGAAATATGCATGATCTGTCGCTTTATCTACCAGTGTGCGTAGTTTCATATCTTGGGCATCAAATAAATCCCATGCTTCGCTGAGCCGTCGTAATCGTTCATCAAAGTATTCTATCTTTGTTTTCCTTTCTGCGGAATCTTTTTTATAGTTTCGAACGATTTGTTGAATCTCTTCACCCGTTTTTGATTGGGCTTGTAATAAATGTTCGAACGTAGCCATGTTCCTCAAATTGGTAGCCACTTGTGAGGACAGACTAATTGATGTTTGACTAGTTCTTGTGTATAGTAATTGGTCAAATTTAGTGTTGACTCAATGTTGATTAATTTGACGAAAGCGTCACGGTTCTGATGAACCCAATGACTGTTGTTAGTGTTAGACCTGCTAGTGTTATAGCTGAATCTGCTGTAGTATTGTAGTGTACTGTAGCCACCTGAACGTAAATTTGGTGTTCAATCGCTTGGATGCGAGTTCAAAATGTTTGTAGGGGTAACCAATATGTGGTGTCCCAAAAGGCAATTACTACTAATGCTATGGTAATAATTCGATTGTTGAATGTCGAGGGTCACCAATTGTAGGCTTCCTCAGTGTAGATTGATTTGTCGTTCAAGCTGGATCTGCTACTGAGCCGGATCTGCTTGATGTTTTTAGGGATTACCAAATGTAGAATTGGTAGTCGATCCCTTGTTTGCGTGTTCAATGCGTTTTCAGGTTATTAAAGTTCCTTACCACTGGTGGGGGGAAACTTAATTTTTCCAAAAACGTCTAGGGGTCACCAAAATGTAAATATCTAATGGTGATTCCAGTCAATATAATGAAATACAATCAATGACAAAAGATTTGAACAAATGCGCATTACATCTACCAAAAGTCACTATACCACGATTTGATGGCGATTATTTAAAATGGCGTCAGTTTCATGATTTGTTTACTGAGATGGTGGACAAACCAAAATGTAAATATCTAACCAAATGTCCTGTACAAATGGTCAGAATTTTACTTGAAACGTCGGTTGCCAATGTTATGGCAGTGTAGATGTGTTGTAAGGATAAAGTTAATGTGGATTCGACCCCGACACATAAATCGGTGCTGACACTAAGCTTTAGTCCTTTTATTTTTCCCTTCAAGCACTTGTAACTTGAAAGGTGATGGCCAGTAAATAAAACAATGAGATATGCTGTATTACTAGACTGATTCTTTATTTTGTTTGGGTTTTTATACCCAAAACAATAATCAAAAATGCTTAATACTAAATAGTGTAATTAATGTGTTTGTTATTGTATTTTGGTTAACAGTATAAAAAACGCTGAAAACAAAATAATAATAAATGTGTTTTGTTGTTGTGTATTGATACTTAAATTATTATAAATTAAAACAGTGTATTTTGTTGTTGTATCTTCAACCATAATAATGCTTACTAGTGTCGTTAGTCATAAATGGTTAAATGATTTCACTGACGGATTGACCTATATTTTGTTTTATTCTGATTAAGCATTATTATGTTTGGTAACAATAAAATATGCGGAAGTAAATGTGGAGTAAAATAAATGTGGCTTAATAATAATTACAAAATTATATGTGTCAAATAAAATATAAACAAACTGAATTTAAAATGTAGAATAACTAAAACAAAAACGTATGGTAGACTTCTTTGAAACTGGACATTCTCCCCCACGTTGAACGGATGTTCAACAAATTGATGTATTATAGTGATTGTTCCGTGGAGTGTAGTTAAAGGTCTACAGTGAATTGAAGAGGATGCTGGCGTGGCATTGGTATAGGTGTCATTTTTATTGTTTCAACTCCAACTGATCTTGCCTCGTTGTTGTTTGTAATGGGCATTGTGCGGGTCTGTTTGTTGCGTCGAGCCTGACAATTGAAAAGGAGGATTATCAATGTAATTAGACTAAATAGCAGTGCTAGATATCCGATTGTGTAACTGTGCGTTTGATGGGAACTTAATTTGTTTGGAAGGTCAATAATTTTGTGTTGTTCCAATGATCTTTGTAGTATTTTCAAGTCATTTATGCCCTTTTTATATGCGTCTTCTAGACCCGTTGAATTCGAATGATTGTAACTTACAGGATGTTGGAAGCCTTCTTTTAGTGATAGTTCCGACATGTTGCCCAGACTGAAGTATGACGATTTCAATGTGTGGGATATAATTTGTCTTCCGTTCATCATGATGAAATTGTGTTTGAGTATGCATTCTGGATCGAGTGTTAGTAACCCGGAGCCCTTCAGAAAAATAGGAATTATCTCCTTGTTACACACTGCTGTGGCCCTTGATGATGATGAAGTAGTATATATCCATTGATTGTTTCCATTTAATGGTATCCATTGGAGCCTTGTTGTTGTTTTTTCCAAGCTGCAAGTTGGTGATGTTTTATTGTTGAATAAATTTATTTCACAAGAGCATACTTCGGAATCATAATGGTATCGAATTTGGACGTTAGAGCACAAAAATTCGTCTTGTTTCATTGTGTAACAGGAATTCAGCTCTGACGTTGTAAGGACAATGTATTGTTGACGGGATGCCATTGTGCCAAGGAACGTAGCACATGGCTTGATGATTATCATGGTGTTATTTATTAAGTTAGGTATAGGTATTAGGTGAAATATTTTGAACTGATCACAGTCAATCAATGGTATGGTGATTTCGAAAACTGCGTGTTGAGGAGTTAGTCCGCCTTTAACCTTCATTATTTTAAATAATTGCAACAAATCTGAGGATGGAAGAGCTACAGAAGGAGGTGCATGTAGTGTGATTTGGTTTACTTCATTTTGCAATTGTTCTGGAGTAAGTAGTAATGGATTGATTTTTCCATGATGTGTATCCGTAAGAGTATCCAGGATTGAAGATTGTATTTTTTGTAGATTGTTCGCAATTAAAGTTAATTGTAAAACCCCAGAGGTGAATAGTTGATTAAAGTGTATTTGAAGTAGTACTTGGTCGATATCGTGCATTTGTGATGAGTAATATTTAATTTCCTGCTCTAATTCTTCAAATCTTGTTCTAGATGCAATTTGGGTCTGACGTATGATGTTAATTGTTGAATCAACGATTGTGGTTTGGTTTTTGAGTAACCTTAATAAATATGATTCGTTTTCCTTGACTTCAAGTATTGTATTGGACATGTGGTTAGCATATTCAGCGTCCAATATGCCAAATAGTGAATGAGCAATGTTGCCGACTACATCTAATGCTCCTCTTTTAATTCGGAGCAATCGGTTGTCCAGTTGCATATCATTTTCCATATGTTCAAAATGATTAATTATATTGCGACAGGATTCGTTAAGGGTCATCATGTTACAAAGAGTCCTTAATGACCTCGTTCCATTGGCTAGAATTGACGTTTCTGACCAGTATGTATCTAGATCATAGTATACCAATAGATTCCATTCAGTAGTTGAGATAGATGCTGTACCCACTTCTTCGAAATGAATTCCGAGTTTTGGTCCGAATTTTGTATTTTTGACTGGAGTTCCAGAAATAATTGGTAGTAGAAATATTAATGCGACTAAAGTTAGGCAAAGATGATTTGTTTTCAATTTCTTTCTCTTAACCTCGGGTTCATCAACTGACTCAGAAGTATTGGTTTCGTGGTCGTCATTACCAGGGACCGTAGCCAATTCTAAATTCGTATCAATGGGTAAACGGGCAAGTCGGTGTATTGCACGTTTGAAAATTCCTCTGGAGGTTTTTACATCAACGACTCGTGTGGAGTCATCTGATCCTTGGTGTACGTTCATGATTCGACCCAATGGCCATTGCATTACTGGAACATTATCTTCTTTTATAATGACCATGTCTCCCGGTTTGAGGTTGACGCACTGTGTTTTCCATTTATGTCTTTGCTGGAGTTCATTCAAATATTCGTTGGACCATTGTTTCCAAAAACTCTGCTTTAAATTAGAAACTTGTTCCCAGCGTGATGATAATGTTAGTTTTGGTGAATATGCTCGGCTATCTATTTGTGAAGTTAGTGCTTCTCCAATTAGGAAATGTCCTGGTGTTAACGCTGTTAAATCGGTAGGATCACTTGACATTGGGGTTAATGGACGAGAATTTAGAATTGCTTCAATTTCTACGATAACTGTTTCGAGCTCTTCATATGTTAGTGATGCTGTAGCGACGCTCCGAAGTAGTAGATGTTTTGCTGATTTTACAGCAGCTTCCCATAACCCTCCGAAATGTGGTGCTCTGGGGGGAATGAAGTGAAAATTTATTCCTTTAGAACTGGATGCTGCAATTATTTCATCTTGACCTTTATCTGAATATACGGTCTGAATTAATTCGGATAATTGATTTTTGGTGCCGACAAAATTTGTAGCGTTGTCGGAGTATATGTTTTGACACCGACCTCGCCGACCAACGAATCGTTTTAGCGCACCGATGAATGCTTCTGTTGATAAATTGGTTACCAATTCGAGATGTACAGCTTTCGTGGCGAAACAGCAAAAAACAGCTATGTAGGCCTTAGTTGGTCTTTTGCCTCTGATTTTATAATGTATCCAGAATGGTCCGCAGTAATCTACTCCTGCGTTGATGAAAGGTCGTGCTGGTGTAACTCGGTTTTGTGGTAGGTTGCCCATGATTTGTTGGCATAATTGTGGTCGGGCTCTAGTACATGTTATGCATTTTTGTACAATTGCTCTTGCCGTTATTTTGCCTTTTATTGGCCAAAATCGTTGTCTCATTATGTTCAGTAACGCCTGAGGTCCACAATGTTTATTTTCAATGTGTTTTGATATAAATAACAGTTTGGCAATTGGGTCGTTATATGGGAGCAGCATTGGGTGTTTTGCATCGCTCGACAATTCTGATGATTCCAAGCGCCCTCCAACTCGAAGAATACCCCTGTCATCGATAAATGGGGATAAACTGCTAATGGAGCTGTTTTTGTCGATTTGGTTATATTTCTTTAACTGTTTAATTTCTGGTGAAAAGTCGGCCAATTGAATCGTTTTCATAATTGCGAAAAGTGCTTCATTCAATTCGTCTGGTGTTAGCGCCTTATGTGATGGGCGTTGTTGGTTTAATAACCTTGTATTGTTGATAAATCTGATGACATATCCCAGTATCCTTTGCAATTTGTTGAAGGAGTTTCTATGTGGGATTTTGTATATGAAATCATTAGCGGAAGTGACAGCTGCTGCGAGTAAAGTTGTCTTCTTTTTCTCAATATCATTGGTAATTAAGTGTTTTTGTGAAAATGTAGGTGGCCAAATTTCTTGTCGACCATGCAGAAATAATGGTCCATATAGCCATAAGTTACATCCAGATAGTTGAAGTGCTGTTAAAACTCTGGACAGTACATCAGCTGGATTATCGTTTGATCGGACGTGGCGCCACTGTTCGGGCAACGTCCATGTTTGAATTTTCGAGATTCGATTAGCTACAAACGTATGGTATGCAGTAGATTGAGAGTTTAACCAATTTAATACTATTTCGGAATCAGTCCACAAGAATAAAGGTTGGTCTTTAATCTGGAGATCCGTTTTGATTCTGTGTGCAAGTTGGGCTGCCATAACTGCGGCACATAGTTCTAAGCGAGGTAACGTTTGTTGTTTCAATGGAGCAACCCGTGTCTTGCCACAAAGTAGTTGTACAATCACTCTTCCATCTTTAAGAGTTGCTCGGATGTAGGCAACTGCACCAAAAGCCTTTTCGGATGCATCTGAGAATATATGGAGCTCGGTTTTTGTTGGGATTTCACCCTTAAAAATGTGTCGAGGGATTTTGAAGTTGTTTAAGTTTTCTAAATCATTTCTGAATTTTGTCCATATAGCGTGAAGGTCATCAGGTAGCGGCTCATCCCAGTCTAATTTGTATTGCCATAGGAGTTGAATAAACATTTTTGCCTTTATAATTACAGGTGCTAATAGTCCAAGAGGGTCGAACAATTTTGCGAGATCGGACGTTGCTGTACGTTTTGAAATTGTCTGCATATGATTCAGTTTTACCTTGATGCAAAACTGGTCCGTCGTAGGCAGCCATAACAATCCCAATGTTTTCACGGTATTCGTGTTGTCATTGTTGAAATCTAAATTTACCTCCTGGTCGCCGAGTGGGATATTTTTTAATAATTGTGGATGATTCGCACACCACTTTTTTAATATGAAGCCATGTTTTTTTAGCATTGTAATGAGTTCTTTTTGTGTTTGAAGTGTGATGGTGAGATTATCTGAACCTCCCAGGCCGTCATCTACATAAAAGTTATGTTTAAGCATTTGTGAACCGTATGGATATTTTGTAGCGTTTTCATCAGCAATCTTTTGCAAACATCTGGTAGCTAAATAGGGTGCTGCTCGTGTTCCATATGTGACCGTACGAAGTTTGTAGTATTGAATAGGCAGCGATGGATCTTCTCTCCAAATAATTAACTGGTATTGTTGATCATTTGGATGAATTAGTATTTGTCTGTACATTTTTTCGATGTCAGTGGTAAATACAAATTTCGGCAACCGAAAACGAAGTAAGATTGAAAATAACTCACTTTGAACGGTTGGCCCCGCATACATCAAATCATTTAATGAATGGCCCATTGATGTTTTTGCTGATGCGTCGAATACTACTCTTAGCTTTGTTGTGGTGCTGTCGGGTTTGAGCACACAATGATGAGGGATGAAGTATTTTGGATTCGGTACCGCATCTATGTTGGTCTTCTGCATGTGTCCCAGATTTTCATATTCTTGCATGAATTTAATATATTGAGTTCTAATTTCTTCATTTTTTAACAATCGTCGTTCTAGAGCTATGAATCGATTGTAGGCCATTGCATGTGATTCTCCTAATGCTGCTGGATTGTCCCGGAATGGTAGACTGACTACTAGACGGTCTTGATTGTTGGTGTGGACATGCTGAGTAAAATGTGAATCACATTGTCTTTCTGATGGTGATAGAATTTTGTCGCTGGGTTCAATTTCATCTAATTTCCAGAGCTGTTCAATGGCTTCTTCCAATGATGCTGTGTTGTCAAGTACGGCACATGCTAAAGCAGATAATGACCACTTGGGAGTTGAATTTTTGCCAATTGCACCACCCACGATCCAGCCAAGTGACGTATTTTGAAGTGTTGGAAGGCCGTCAGACAGTTGTATTGTTCCCGCTTGAATTAACTTGTAGTAAAACTCTGCACCCAATAGAATATCAATTTTTTCTTGGTTGTTGAAATTGGGATCTGCTAGTTGTATGTTGCTTGGAATTTCCCATGTAGATGTATCAATATGTTGACTCGGCTGCGGTGGAATGATGTTTGGGAGTATAAATGCTTCCAAATTTGTGGAGAAACTGTGATCTCTGGACTTCATTTCTACATTAATGCGGTAGTTTGACCTTTTTTGTACGTTGCCAACACCATCTATGCGAAGTGAAGTTTTGGTTGGGAAGGTAGATAACCTTTGGCAAAGTCGCTTGGAGACAAGGTTCACTTGAGAGCCAGAATCTAATACTGCTCTGAACTCATTGGAAGTACCATTTTGGGCAGAAATAACAACTTTTGCTGTTGCTAGCAAAACATAACCCTGGCCCCCTTCGGCTGCTTTTGTAGCTGAAGATGTAACTGCGACGGCGTTAGAAGATGATGTGTTTCTTTGACTATTCGAACCCATAGTTGTGTTGATTGATGGTTTTGAATCTTTTTTTATGTTGTTCTGTTTCTTTTGTAAATGTAACAGCGTATTGTGTTTCTTCATGCACTTTCTGCAGCCACTTGATTTGCACTCTTTTGAAACGTGATCACTTCTGAAACAGTTGACGCATAAATGGTGTTGTTGTACCCAATTCAGTCGTTCTGCTTCTGATAAGTGATGAAATTTGCTGCAGTAATATAGTTTATGGCCACCGTTATTGCACATTTTGCAGGTGCCATTATCGACTTTATTGGAGGTTGTAACTGAAGATACTGTTTTCTGTGGCAATTTTCCGGTTTGAATAATTGCCTCCATTGATTGAAACTGAATTTCCAGAAATGATAAAAATTCAGCAATTACTGGTACTTCTCTTGGGTTGGCCAACGACTGCATGTACCTGATGTGTGTTCCCCTGTCGAGTTTTTTAATTAATAATTGAATGAGTATCGCATCCCAAGAGGTTGTTACAATACCCAGATTGTCTAATGTGAGCAAACACTCCTTGGTGGTGTCATGCAGAGCTTTGATAGATGATGTAGATGATGAAACTGGTGGTTGGTTAATAATTTTTTCAACCAAGTTGGCTACCAGTAGTCTTTTGTTGTTGTAGCGATCCTGAAGTGTTTTCCATGCAGTATTGTAATTTGTCTCTGATAAAGAAAACTGACTGATTAAGTGTTCAGCTTCTCCAGATACATTGCTTTTTAAATACCACATTTTCTGAATAGATGGTATTGGCTGTTTGTCCACCATCTCAGTAAACAAATCATGAAACTGACGCCATTTTAAATAATCGCCATCAAATCGTGGTATAGTGACTTTTGGTAGATGTAATGCGCATTTGTTCAAATCTTTTGTCATTGATTGTATTTCATTATATTGACTGGAATCACCATTAGATAAAAGTTTTTGTTTTTTGACGGACAGACTGACTAAGTTTTGTCGCACTAAATCATATATTCTGTCATATTCGTTCTGATCCAGACCAGAATCAGCAGGGTTTTCTAATTTATCATAAATTTCATCGTGTAATACTTCAGCTTGATTCCACAACTTTTCAATGGTGTTGATTTCCACTTCAAAGTACTGCAAGGGATGGTCATCTTCATCTGTTATACCATTTAGCAGCCGGTTTAGAGCAGTCAAACGAACCTTAAGCCTTCGGATGAGACTATTAGTGTTATTGATGTCTTCATGACCTTCATGTTGAATAATAGCCTTCCTTGTAGGTATCTCAATACTTCTCCTTTCTATAATTATTGGCTTTTCTGCTGATTGTCTTAACTTATCAATTTCTTTTTTGAAAATTTCTAAGTAATTGTTGGCTATATCACTAATTTTCAAATAGTATTCTTCTGTGAAATATGCATGATCTGTCGCTTTATCTACCAGTCTGCGTAGTTTCAAATCTTGGGCATCAAATAAATCCCATGCTTCGCTGAGCCGTCGTAATCGTTCATCAAAGTATTCTATCTTTGTTTTCCTTTCTGCGGAATCTTTTTTATAGTTTCGAACGATTTGTTGAATCTCTTCACCCGTTTTTGATTGGGCTTGTAATAAATGTTCGAACGTAGCCATGTTCTTCAAATTGGTAGCCACTTGTGAGGACAGATTAATTGATGTTTGACTAGTCCTTGTGTATAGTAATTGGTCAAATTTAGTGTTGACTCAATGTTGATTAATTTGACGACAGCGTCACGGTTCTGATGAACCCAATGACTGTTGTTAGTGTTAGACCTGCTAGTGTTATAGCTGAATCTGCTGTAGTATTGTAGTGTACTGTAGCCACCTGAACGTAAATTTGGTGTTCAATCGCTTGGATGCGAGTTCAAAATGTTTGTAGGGGTAACCAATATGTGGTGTCCCAAAAGGCAATTACTACTAATGCTATGGTAATAATTCGATTGTTGAATGTCGAGGGTCACCAATTGTAGGCTTCCTCAGTGTAGATTGATTTGTCGTTCAAGCTGGATCTGCTACTGAGCCGGATCTGCTTGATGTTTTTAGGGATTACCAAATGTAGAATTGGTAGTCGATCCCTTGTTTGCGTGTTCAATGCGTTTTCAGGTTATTAAAGTTCCTTACCACTGGTGGGGGGAAACTTAATTTTTCCAAAAACGTCTAGGGGTCACCAAAATGTAAATATCTAACCAAATGTCCTGTACAAATGGTCAGAATTTTACTTAAAATGTAGATTGTTCGCAATTAAAGTTAGTTGTAAAACCCCAGAGGTGAATAGTTGATTAAAGTGTATTTGAAGTAGTACTTGGTCGATGTCGTGCATTTGTGATGAGTAATGTTTAATTTCCTGCTCTAATTCTTCAAATCTTGTTCTAGATGCAATTTGGGTCTGACGTATGATGTTAATTGTTGAATCAACGATTGTGGTTTGGTTTTTGAGTAACCTTAATAAATATGATTCGTTTTCCTTGACTTCAAGTATTGTATTGGACATGTGGTTAGCATATTCAGCGTCCAATATGCCAAATAGTGAATGAGCAACGTTGCCGACTACATCTAATGCTCCTCTTTTAATTCGGAGCAATCGATTGTCCAGTTGCATATCATTTTCCATATGTTCAAAATGATTAATTATATTGCGACAGGATTCGTTAAGGGGCATCATGTTACAAAGAGTCCTTAATGACCTCGTTCCATTGGCAAGAATTGACGTTTCTGACCAGTATGTATCTAGATCATAGTATACCAATAGATTCCATTCAGTAGTTGAGATAGATGCTGTACCCACTTCTTCGAAATGAATTCCGAGTTTTTGTCCGAATTTTGTATTTTTGACTGGAGTTCCAGAAATTATTGGTAGTAGAAATATTAATGCGACTAAAGTTAGGCAAAGATGATTTGTTTTCAATTTCTTTCTCTTAACCTCGGGTTCATCAACTGACTCAGAAGTATTGGTTTCGTGGTCGTCATTACCAGGGACCGTAGCCAATTCTAAATTCGTATCAATGGGTAAACGGGCAAGTCGGTGTATTGCACGTTTGAAAATTCCTCTGGAGGTTTTTACATCAACGACTCGTGTGGAGTCATCTGATCCTTGGTGTACGTTCATGATTCGACCCAATGGCCATTGCATTACTGGAACATTATCTTCTTTTATAATGACCATGTCTCCCGGTTTGAGGTTGACGCACTGTGTTTTCCATTTATGTCTTTGCTGGAGTTCATTCAAATATTCGTTGGACCATTGTTTCCAAAAACTCTGCTTTAAATTAGAAACTTGTTCCCAGCGTGATGATAATGTTAGTTTTGGTGAATGTGCTCGGCTATCTATTTGTGAAGTTAGTGCTTCTCCAATTAGGAAATGTCCTGGTGTTAACGCTGTTAAATCGGTAGGATCACTTGACATTGGGGTTAATGGACGAGAATTTAGAATTGCTTCAATTTCTACGATAACTGTTTCGAGCTCTTCATATGTTAGTGATGCTGTAGCGACGCTCCGAAGTAGTAGATGTTTTGCTGATTTTACAGCAGCTTCCCATAACCCTCCGAAATGTGGTGCTCTGGGGGGAATGAAGTGAAAATTTAAAAACTGGAATTGAAAAAATGCTAATAGAAGAAGACTTCACAGCTTTTATGAACAGACAAACAAACCGTACAAAACATATAACTAAAAACATGAGTGAGAAACAAAACAGAAAATTAGATACACTCAAAGAAAAGCAGTTTGAAATATTTGGTCTTAACTTTAATAACAATTGGTTTGTAAATGAAACCGAAGTAGACATTCCGATGGAAGTTAAATGGATTCTATCATTAGGCAAAAAATTCGCACTACCGGTAGATAAACATAATTTTTCACCGTTACACATAATCGCCGACGTAGAACAGGGTATCCAAGCAATGGACGAAAACGAGGATAAAGCAAAGGAAATTGCAAGGACGAAATTGGCAAATAATGTCACTAGATTTAAAAGGAAGCTGAATAATACACCTAAAGAAAAATTTATACTTAACATTTACAAAAGGGCAAAAGAATTTTTGAGGAAAAATGAGGACATTATAGTTATTCAGGCAGATAAGGGAAATAAAACGGTGGCAATATATAAAAACGTATATAGAAACAAAATGGAAGAATTATTGGAGGATAAAAATACTTACCGCATACTGAGGACGAACCCTACCATAAAACTTCAGAAAGAAAACAACAACATAGTTTTGGAATTACACAAAAACAAATACATTGACACATGGCAAAAGAAACAGCTCCTTTGCCCAGCAGCTACTGCCCCACGTATATACGGATTGCCTAAAATTCATAAACAGGGTATTCCACTTAGGCCCATAGTTTCATCGGTACAAGTCCCGTGCTATAGATTGTCCAAACATATAGGACAAATTTTGAAGAATATTACTTCTGACGATTACAACATAAAAAACACAATAAACCTGAAAAAACAATTAAAAGATATAAAACTAGATAAAACGGATATATTGGTTTCACTTGATGTCATATCTCTTTTTACGAACATCCCTATTCATGCGGCCATAAAAATTATAATGGGAAAATGGAACGTCATAAAAGATCACACGAAAATACCCAAATCTACGTTTCTTAAAATACTTCGGTTTTGCCTAAGTGATAATAATTATTTTGCTTACAATGAGAAAATTTATAACCAAATCTTTGGAATGCCAATGGGCAACCCACTTTCTCCAACTATAGCGGATATAGTATTAGATAACCTACTGGACGAAGCTCTTAAAGAATTAGAAACAAAAAATATACGCCTTAAATACATAACCAAGTATGTAGATGACATATTGGCTATTGTGAATACTGACGACAAGGATGAAATACTGAGAACTTTTAACAAACATCACCCGAAAATACAATTCACGATGGAAATTGAAAACGAAAAGGCAATCCCATTCTTGGACACAAAATTATATAGACAAGATTACCGAATAATATTTGATTGGTACACGAAAGATACTGCATCTGGTAGAATTATGAATTTTAATTCAACACAACCTAGAAGCCAAATAATAAATACAGCAAAAAACTTTATACGCAGAGTTTTAAGCATCAGCGATCAACAATTTCACAATACAAACATCTACAAAATCACAAAAACATTAAAGGAAAACAGTTTTCCTAAACGACTAATTTATTCATTGATAAATGAAACCCAAAACAAAATAAAAAACAATAATATTGAAAATAAAAACGACACACAAGATAAACAATTTTACAGTGTACGGTATGTTCCTGGCTTGACTGACTCAAAGAATATAAGAAACACAATAGAAAACAAAAATATCAACTACGCATACAAACCAAACACAACACTTAGTACAATTTTCTCAAACACTAAAGCACCCATCGATAAACAACAACAAAATAATATAGTGTACGAAATCAGATGTAAAGGGGATACCGACCACAGCTGTGATTTAATTTATATTGGTACAACCAAACGCACGCTAGAGACGAGAATGGGAGAACACAAAAACGACATTGCCAAACAAAAACTCGCAACAGCTTTGGCGCAACACGTATTGGAGACAGGTCATACAGCTGACTTTAAAAAAGTAAAAATATTAGATAGAGAACCCATTGAAAAGAAAAGGTACACCATAGAAAGTTTACGAATCCAACAGAAAAAGGAATATACGATGAATTTAAAAGAGGATACTGACAAAATTAATGCTAGTTACAGGGTTGCAATACAATAACTTTACTGTGATATTATTTTAAGCTGAGTACTTGTTATTAATATATGTTCAATGTAATTTTTATTGTTTATGTTGGATGTAAATTAAATTAATTTTTAAATGTGATAAATAATACTCATGTTACTGTAAGTTATTGTCATATATATAGTGTATTTTAAATTGTTTTAACGTGATGTTTTTTTATATTAAATAGAATTTCCTTGAAAAAGTCAACAAAGAATTGACGAAACGTCGGAAAGAAATGTAATTTAAATGCAGTTTTATTTACATTAAAAATCTTAGGCCGTATTAGTTTATTTTCAAATAAAAAAAAATTTATTTCTTTAGAACTGGATGCTGCAATTATTTCATCTTGACCTTTATCTGAATATACGGTCTGAATTAATTCGGATAATTGATTTTTGGTGCCGACAAAATTTGTAGCGTTGTCGGAGTATATGTTTTGACACCGACCTCGCCGACCAACGAATCGTTTTAGCGCACCGATGAATGCTTCTGTTGATAAATTGGTTACCAATTCGAGATGTACAGCTTTCGTGGCGAAACAGCAAAAAACAGCTATGTAGGCCTTAGTTGGTCTTTTGCCTCTGATTTTGTAATGTATCCAGAATGGTCCGCAGTAATCTACTCCTGCGTTGATGAAAGGTCGTGCTGGTGTAACTCGGTTTTGTGGTAGGTTGCCCATGATTTGTTGGCATAATTGCGGTCGGGCTCTAGTACATGTTATGCATTTTTGTACAATTGCTCTTGCCGTTATTTTGCCTTTTATTGGCCAAAATCGTTGTCTCATTATGTTCAGTAACGCCTGAGGTCCACAATGTTTATTTTCAATGTGTTTTGATATAAATAACAGTTTGGCAATTGGGTCGTTATATGGGAGCAGCATTGGGTGTTTTGCATCGCTCGACAATTCTGATGATTCCAAGCGCCCTCCAACTCGAAGAATACCCCTGTCATCGATAAATGGGGATAAACTGCTAATGGAGCTGTTTTTGTCGATTTGGTTATATTTCTTTAACTGTTTAATTTCTGGTGAAAAGTCGGCCAATTGAATCGTTTTCATAATTGCGAAAAGTGCTTCATTCAATTCGTCTGGTGTTAGCGCCTTATGTGATGGGCGTTGTTGGTTTAATAACCTTGTATTGTTGATAAATCTGATGGCATATCCCAGTATCCTTTGCAATTTGTTGAAGGAGTTTCTATGTGGGATTTTGTATATGAAATCATCAGCGGAAGTGACAGCTGCTGCGAGTAAAGTTGTCTTCTTTTTCTCAATGTCATTGGTAATTAAGTGTTTTTGTGAAAATGTAGGTGGCCAAATTTCTTGTCGACCATGCAGAAATAATGGTCCATATAGCCATAAGTTACATCCAGATAGTTGAAGTGCTGTTAAACCTCTGGACAGTACATCAGCTGGATTGTCGTTTGATCGGACGTGGCGCCACTGTTCGGGCAACGTCCATGTTTGAATTTTCGAGATTCGATTAGCTACAAACGTATGGTATGCAGTAGATTGAGAGTTTAACCAATTTAATACTATTTCGGAATCAGTCCACAAGAATAAAGGTTGGTCTTTAATCTGGAGATCCGTTTTGATTCTGTGTGCAAGTTGGGCTGCCATAACTGCGGCACATAGTTCTAAGCGAGGTAACGTTTGTTGTTTCAATGGAGCAACCCGTGTCTTGCCACAAAGTAGTTGTACAATCACTCTTCCATCTTTAAGAGTTGCTCGGATGTAGGCAACTGCACCAAAAGCCTTTTCGGATGCATCTGAGAATATATGGAGCTCGGTTTTTGTTGGGATTTCACCCTTAAAAATGTGTCGAGGGATTTTGAAGTTGTTTAAGTTTTCTAAATCATTTCTGAATTTTGTCCATATAGCGTGAAGGTCATCAGGTAGCGGCTCATCCCAGTCTAATTTGTATTGCCATAGGAGTTGAATAAACATTTTTGCCTTTACAATTACAGGTGCTAATAGTCCAAGAGGGTCGAACAATTTTGCGAGATCGGACGTTGCTGTACGTTTTGAAATTGTCTGCATATGATTCAGTTTTACCTTGATGCAAAACTGGTCCGTCGTAGGCAGCCATAACAATCCCAATATTTTCACTGTATTCGTGTTGTCATTGTTGAAATCTAAATTTACCTCCTGGTCGCCGAGTGGGATATCTTTTAATAATTGTGGATGATTCACACACCACTTTTTTAGTATGAAGCCATGTTTTTTTAGCATTGTAATGAGTTCTTTTTGTGTTTGAAGTGTGATGGTGAGATTATCTTAATCTCCCAGACCGTCATCTACATAAAAGTTATGTTTAAGCATTTGTGAACCGTATGGATATTTTGTAGCGTTTTCATCAGCAATCTTTTGCAAACATCTGGTAGCTAAATAGGGTGCTGCTCGCGTTCCATATGTGACCGTACGAAGTTCGTAGTATTGAATAGGCAGCGATGGATCTTCTCTCCAAATAATTAACTGGTATTGTTGATCATTTGGATGAATTAGTATTTGTCTGTACATTTTTTCGATGTCAGTGGTAAATACAAATTTCGGCAACCGAAAACGAAGTAAGATTGAAAATAACTCACTTTGAACGGTTGGCCCCGCATACATCAAATCATTTAATGAATGACCCATTGATGTTTTTGCTGATGCGTCGAATACTACTCTTAGCTTTGTTGTGGTGCTGTCGGGTTTGAGCACACAATGATGAGGGATGAAGTATTTTGGATTCGGTACCGCATCTATGTTGGTCTTCTGCATGTGTCCCAGATTTTCATATTCTTGCATGAATTTAATATATTGAGTTCTAATTTCTTCATTTTTTAACAATCGTCGTTCTAGAGCTATGAATCGATTGTAGGCCATTGCATGTGATTCTCCTAATGCTGCTGGATTGTCCCGGAATGGTAGACTGACTACTAGACGGTCTTGATTGTTGGTGTGGACATGCTGAGTAAAATGTGAATCACATTGTCTTTCTGATGGTGATAGAGTTTTGTCGCTGGGTTCAATTTCATCTAATTTCCAGAGCTGTTCAATGGCTTCTTCCAATGATGCTGTGTTGTCAAGTACGGCACATGTTAAAGCAGATAATGACCACTTGGGAGTTGAATTTTTGCCAATTGCACCACCCACGATCCAGCCAAGTGACGTATTTTGAAGTGTTGGAAGGCCGTCAGACAGTTGTATTGTTCCCGCTTGAATTAACTTGTAGTAAAACTCTGCACCCAATAGAATATCAATTTTTTCTTGGTTGTTGAAATTGGGATCTGCTAGTTGTATGTTGCTTGGAATTTCCCATGTAGATGTATCAATATGTTGACTCGGCTGCGGTGGAATGATGTTTGGGAGTATAAATGCTTCCAAATTTGTGGAGAAACTGTGATCTCTGGACTTCATTTCTACATTAATGCGGTAGTTTGACCTTTTTTGTACGTTGCCAACACCATCTATGCGAAGTGAAGTTTTGGTTGGGAAGGTAGATAACCTTTGGCAAAGTCGCTTGGAGACAAGGTTCACTTGAGAGCCAGAATCTAATACTGCTCTGAACTCATTGGAAGTACCATTTTGGGCAGAAATAACAACTTTTGCTGTTGCTAGCAAAACATAACCCTGGCCCCCTTCGGCTGCTTTTGTAGCTGAAGATGTAACTGCGACGGCGTTAGAAGATGATGTGTTTCTTTGACTATTCGAACCCATAGTTGTGTTGATTGATGGTTTTGAATCTTTTTTTATGTTGTTCTGTTTCTTTTGTAAATGTAACAGCGTATTGTGTTTCTTCATGCACTTTCTGCAGCCACTTGATTTGCACTCTTTTGAAACGTGATCACTTCTGAAACAGTTGACGCATAAATGGTGTTGTTGTACCCAATTCAGTCGTTCTGCTTCTGATAAGTGATGAAATTTGCTGCAGTAATATAGTTTATGGCCACCGTTATTGCACATTTTGCAGGTGCCATTATCGACTTTATTGGAGGTTGTAACTGAAGATACTGTTTTCTGTGGCAATTTTCCGGTTTGAATAATTGCCTCCATTGATTGAAACTGAATTTCCAGAAATGATAAAAATTCAGCAATTACTGGTACCTCTCTTGGGTTGGCCAACGACTGCATGTACCTGATGTGTGTTCCCCTGTCAAGTTTTTTAATTAATAATTGAATGAGTATCGCATCCCAAGAGGTTGTTACAATACCCAGATTGTCTAATGCGAGCAAACACTCCTTGGTGGTGTCATGCAGAGCTTTGATAGATGATGTAGATGATGAAACTGGTGGTTGGTTAATAATTTTTTCAACCAAGTTGCCTACCAGTAGTCTTTTGTTGTTGTAGCGATCCTGAAGTGTTTTCCATGCAGTATTGTAATTTGTCTCTGATAAAGAAAACTGACTGATTAAGTGTTCAGCTTCTCCAGATACATTGCTTTTTAAATACCACATTTTCTGAATAGATGGTATTGGCTGTTTGTCCACCATCTCAGTAAACAAATCATGAAACTGACGCCATTTTAAATAATCGCCATCAAATCGTGGTATAGTGACTTTTGGTAGATGTAATGCGCATTTGTTCAAATCTTTTGTCATTGATTGTATTTCATTATATTGACTGGAATCACCATTAGATAAAAGTTTTTGTTTTTTGACGGACAGACTGACTAAGTTTTGTCGCACTAAATCATATATTCTGTCATATTCGTTCTGATCCAGACCAGAATCAGCAGGGTTTTCTAATTTATCATAAATTTCATCGTGTAATACTTCAGCTTGATTCCACAACTTTTCAATGGTGTTGATTTCCACTTCAAAGTACTGTAAGGGATGGTCATCTTCATCTGTTATACCATTTAACAGCCGGTTTAGAGCAGTCAAACGAACCTTAAGCCTTCGGATGAGACTATTAGTGTTATTGATGTCTTCATGACCTTCATGTTGAATAATAGCCTTCCTTGTAGGTATCTCAATACTTCTCCTTTCTATAATTATTGGCTTTTCTGCTGATTGTCTTAACTTATCAATTTCTTTTTTGAAAATTTCTAAGTAATTGTTGGCTATATCACTAATTTTTAAATAGTATTCTTCTGTGAAATATGCATGATCTGTCGCTTTATCTACCAGTGTGCGTAGTTTCATATCTTGGGCATCAAATAAATCCCATGCTTCGCTGAGCCGTCGTAATCGTTCATCAAAGTATTCTATCTTTGTTTTCCTTTCTGCGGAATCTTTTTTATAGTTTCGAACGATTTGTTGAATCTCTTCACCCGTTTTTGATTGGGCTTGTAATAAATGTTCGAACGTAGCCATGTTCTTCAAATTGGTAGCCACTTGTGAGGACAGACTAATTGATGTTTGACTAGTTCTTGTGTATAGTAATTGGTCAAATTTAGTGTTGACTCAATGTTGATTAATTTGACGAAAGCGTCACGGTTCTGATGAACCCAATGACTGTTGTTAGTGTTAGACCTGCTAGTGTTATAGCTGAATCTGCTGTAGTATTGTAGTGTACTGTAGCCACCTGAACGTAAATTTGGTGTTCAATCGCTTGGATGCGAGTTCAAAATGTTTGTAGGGGTAACCAATATGTGGTGTCCCAAAAGGCAATTACTACTAATGCTATGGTAATAATTCGATTGTTGAATGTCGAGGGTCACCAATTGTAGGCTTCCTCAGTGTAGATTGATTTGTCGTCCAAGCTGGATCTGCTACTGAGCCGGATCTGCTTGATGTTTTTAGGGATTACCAAATGTAGAATTGGTAGTCGATCCCTTGTTTGCGTGTTCAATGCGTTTTCAGGTTATTAAAGTTCCTTACCACTGGTGGGGGGAAACTTAATTTTTCCAAAAACGTCTAGGGGTCACCAAAATGTAAATATCTAACCAAATGTCCTGTACAAATGGTCAGAATTTTACTTGAAACGTCGGTTGCCAATGTTATGGCAGTGTAGATGTGTTGTAAGGATAAAGTTAATGTGGATTCGACCCCGACACATAAATCGGTGCTGACACTAAGCTTTAGTCCTTTTATTTTTCCCTTCAAGCACTTGTAACTTGAAAGGTGATGTCCAGTAAATAAAACAATGAGATATGCTGTATTACTAGACTGATTCTTTATTTTGTTTGGGTTTTTATACCCAAAGCAATAATCAAAAATGCTTAATACTAAATAGTGTAATTAATGTGTTTGTTATTGTATTTTGGTTAACAGTATAAAAAACGCTGAAAACAAAATAATAATAAATGTGTTTTGTTGTTGTGTATTGATACTTAAATTATTATAAATTAAAACAGTGTATTTTGTTGTTGTATCTTCAACCATAATAATGCTTACTAGTGTCGTTAGTCATAAATGGTTAAATGATTTCACTGACGGATTGACCTATATTTTGTTTTATTCTGATTAAGCATTATTATGTTTGGTAACAATAAAATATGCGGAAGTAAATGTGGAGTAAAATAAATGTGACTTAATAATAATTACAAAATTGTATGTGTCAAATAAAATATAAACAAACTGAATTTAAAGTGTAGAATAACTAAAATAAAAACGTATGGTAGACTTCTTTGAAACTGGACAGGCAAGAAACGAATCTTGTCTTGTCAGAGAGTGGCAATGCTGGCTTGCATGCCAGTTTGTCACACAGTTTCGACAGATGCTCTTCAAGTTCTGTTAGGTGCACGTCCCCTTGACTTGGAGGTGGTACGTCGTGGTATTATTTTCAAGGTCAAGAAGGGACTGCCACTATCAGGGCATGATTGGATAACTTCGACTGAAATCGCTGATTTAGACTTGAGGCAGGTGAAACTCCTGCTGGACGAGCATCTTCTTGCAAGATGGCGTTCACGTTGGACTGAGACGGATAAAGGCCGAACAACGTACGATTTTATTAAGGACGTGACCTTCGTTAGAGACCGCCCGGACTTTGGCTTCGGCCTTAGCCTGGGTTTTTTACTGACTGGGCATGGCTCCTTGAATGCTTTTCTGCATAAGAGGGGCCCGTCCGATACGCCGGACTGTAGGTGTGGGGAAGGGCCGGAGGACGTCGTACATGTTTTGACCGGGTGTTCACTTTATAGTGATATTAGGAATTTGGATAGGATGGGGATTTTACGGACGTCGATAGGATGGGATTTGAGTAGGGCATTAGAGGACGGGCGGACTGTTAGAAATTTAGGTGAATACGCAAGGGGCGTATTCAATCGTAGGAGAACTGGACGTTTAGTATAGGTGGCCTCTGATGCGGGCATCCGTGGTGGTGCTTAACTGCCAATGGGTGGTCGCTCCAGTAGTGCACATCGTCGTGCCTGGATCTCAGATATGAGTATGACTGTTGACGGGGGCTGATACATCGGTATCTGTCCCTCCACAACGGTGCACCGTCTTCAGCTCTCTCCCTGCTGTTTGCTGTTGTTGCTGCTACATGTTTCCTGCGCGTCGTTCTTGTTGTTTTATGTGTTACGTTCATTGTAGTCCTTTTGTGTGCTGCTGCTGAGGGGGCATATGCCGACTCAGAATGTGGCTGTTCATTGTTGTGTCCTTTGTGTTTTATGTCTTTTGTTTGTCGTCAAGGGCCACCAGTCCCGAACTGTTTGGAGTTCAACTCGTAGTAGTCTCGGCTACGAAGCCTGACCGGAGGCTTTATTCTGGTACCACGGGTGTCAGGAGCCCCTGGAATTTATTCCAGCCTGGCAGTGGTGCGGCCCCGTTTGGGAGCATCGTGGTGGCTGTGGTTTAGACCCAAATCGCGGGTAGAGCGCAAGCTCGATGTGGAGTTGCATTGCGACCGGGTGCCGTGACCCATAGATCGGTAGGAGTTTTAGATAGTACTCCGCTCCTCATCCAAGGGGGAGGTCATGCCCAAATGCATGCCTCAAATTGGTACTCGTACTGCGAGGGCGCCGGTGGACGCATAGTTTCCACCCGGTGTTAAGTGCACCGTGAGGTCAGGCCACCGCGGCAGGTACTCACGGAAATCTTGAGCACATCTGTCAACACACCGCCGATACCATCAACCGGCGCATCCGAGACACCTACTGGGCAGCCACCTGCCGGCCGGTATCACCGCACTGCCGATACCACTAACCGGGCCAGCGAAGTCATCTACTGTGCCGCCATCTGTCAGCCAGTATCAACTCAACGCCAATAACATCAACCGGCGTATCCAAGCCATCTACTGTGCCGCCATCTGTCCGCCAGTAGCAACACAACGCCGAAATCATCAATCGGCGCATCTAAGCCATCTACTGTGCCGCCATCTGCCTGTCAGCATAGTCGTGCCAGGCCATCTACTGTGCCGCCATCTGTCGACCAGTATCACCGCACTCCCGATATCATCAGCCGGCACATCCACGCCACCCACGGTGCCGCCATCTGTCTGCCAGTGTCATCGCACTGCCAATACCATCAACCGGCGCACCAAAGCCATCTACTGTGCCGCCATCTGTCTGCCAGTATCAACGCAACGCCGATATCATCAATCGGCGCATCCAAGCCATCTACTGTGCCGCTATCTGTCGGTCAGTATCACCGCACTCCCGATACCATCAGCCGGCACATCCAAGCCACCCACGGTGCCGCCATCTGTCTGCCAGTATCATCGCACTGCCAATACCATCAACCGGCGCACCAAAGCCATCTACTGTGCCGCCATCTGTCGGCCAGTATCAACACAACGCCGATATCATCAATCGGCACATCCAAGCCACCATCCGACCGATCACGCCGCCACCTGTTGGCCAGTAGTCGCACATATAAACATATATACACAATTAGCCCCTAAATAAACTACTTTGTAATTAAAAGGTTTATCGTGTTTTATTGCATAAGGTTTGAGGGTCCTTAGGCTGACCCTGGAGACGACCGAACTACCTCAGCCGTCGATCAAAATCCTTGTTATAAAAGGCGCCCGAGCAGGAACCCAATTCGAGAACGGAATGCGGAAAATCCGAAAAAACCGCCAACGAGATCGAATTGGGTGCAAGACAACCTGACAACACCCCAGAGTTCTCAACCACCAATAACGTAACTACTGACACACACGGCTGGGTCTATCTACTACGGAAAGAACAGCTCATCGAACATTGTAGAAAATGCGGCATAGACAGTGTCGGCTTCACGGTGGAACACCTACGGAGAAGACTTGTCGACTATATACGCACGAAAAGACTACGACCATCCACCGAGAACATACTGAAAGACCTAGAAGAGGAGGTGAGGTCAGAAGAGAGCAGTATAATCCACGAGGAGGCCATCAACATACCAGTTCCGCCACGCAGCACTAAACCCCCACCCGAGTTAAAAAAACCGCGGGGGCCTGAAATTTCGGACAGCGAAATAATGGCCACTATTCAACGCTGGGACCTCAAGTATGACGGCAACGATAATGAACTGGTAGATTTTCTCGAGAGGTTCGAGGAGCTAGCAGAATGTTACCAGATTGCACTGGAAAGGCTACTACCATCTCTGTTGGGGGTCCTTAATGGTAACGCCCTCAAATGGTATCGAGTTAAACGTTGCCATATAACAACATGGGCCGAATTCAGAAATGAGGCAGAGAAATTCTTCCTGCCGAGACGGAATCTAGCGCACCTCGAACAATCTTTTTATAACCGCTCGCCCGACAACACCGCACAGCTGCGGACAGTCGATCATCTGGACCGAATATATGTTGGCCTCCGCACCGAATACCGGCATTATGTACGGCGCAACGACTTCGCAACCCTCGATGAACTGACTGCCTTAACAGACGAATATGAGTCCCTGAAAAAAGAAGAACGGCCACCGACCTCCCACATGGTCGTCGAGGGGCAATATCATCGCTGGGACCGGTGTTGGCAGTGCAAGGCGAAGGGGCACAAACGCGGGGACTGCCCAAACCATCCCAGAAGGTTTTGCTCGTATTGCGGGCAGGATGGTACTCTCACCCGGGACTGCCATTGCCATAAGCAGCAACCAAAAGCTAACACCGTCTCCCCCCCAGAACAGGACAGCCAATTCTATCTACAAGTAAAGCTGCAAGGGTACACGGTGCAAGCGCTCGTTGACACAGGTTCCTCCTGCACCTTCATCAGCAAAACTATTGGGGAACAGCTAGAAAGACTGAACGTGCCACGAGCAAATAGCCGTTGAAGTGAGCAAATGGCCGACCAGTCCCTAGTAGCCCACCTAAACGCCTATACCGTGCAAATCGAGTATAACGCCAGGAAGGTAACCCTTCTGACATCGGTAATGCCCACCCTAGCCGAACCCATGATACTGGGTATGGACTTCCTCCGTTTATTCAATTGGAGATAATTTTAGACGGTACCCCCTGCCAAACCCGAATAAACACACCACCCCTTCCCTCAAAGGAAGCATGAAAATAATGCATACCAGCGGACCCATGCGACCGATTAAATATTCAAACGCCACTAAAAGAAAGGTGACTCGAAAAGTCACACAGCATATGCGGGTAGCGACAATAGGTCGCCCGATCCCGTATCCGCCACCAGCCGAAGAGACCACCAGTAACGCAACATCTGTTATAGAAATAAGGCCACCACCACTATCGTACAGACGAAGGGTTCGAATCTCCCAAACCCCGGCGGTCGCCCATGAAATGAGGCAAGTACCGGTGGACCCGAAATTTTGTCCAACAGAGGTAATGGTAACCGCGCAGAGACGGCCACGCAACCCCCACTAGTATTAGCAGACCTACCCTTATCACCATCACCTATTCCTTCTTCAGCACCTATATCAGCGCCACAACCAAAAGTTAAGCCACACAGACTACGTGATCGCCCTGAGCCGCACCACAGTTCCACTTATTTCTTCAAAGGGATCCGAATAAGAGAACCCGAGCGATTCAAAAGGCTCGCCAACTCAAAATTGAACAACCGAATGAACCGCATGTCTAGCTCAAAATGCTAAACCGAGCCGTGGAAAAATTAGTGTCGGGGACACTCTAATTAAATATGGTACCGTAAAAATGAGCGTACTCACCAATTTGGACAACAACGTACAATAAAAAAAAATAAAAAATATATATATATATAAACAAAAAAAATTTTTTTTTAAATAAAAAAAAAAAATAAAATAAAAAAAAAAATAAAAAAAATAATAAAAAAACAAAATATATATATCGGGCTGAGCCTTTTCATATGAAAAGGTAAAAGTTACTGTTCAAACTCACAAATTATTTCTTTTGAATATACATGTACACATTCATACATAAAATACAGAACGACAGCATTTAATTGCTGCATTTAAATTCTATGTACAAGCATATACATACATGCAAATAATTTGTTTACGTCATTGGTTAAGTCATTGCTCATTGTTAAAAATAAACAAATAATATAAATCAGCAACAATTTAGTAGTTAAGAACCAATTGTTAAAAATAAACAAATAATGTAAATCAGCAATAATTTAGTATTTAAGCACCAACTAAATCAATAATAAAAAGAGAATTATCATAACCATTGCCGTGTTAATTTCTTCTTTTCACCGGCTAACCAAGTTTCAAGTGCTTGCGTTAACTTTTACATTATCTTGGTGCATCACCTTGATAATAATCAAATAACAAGTTAATCAGGCAAAACAGCCTGTTATTAACAAATAAACAATTTTACATTATCCTGGTATATTACCTGGATAATAAACAATAACAAAAAACAAGTTAATCAGGCAAAACAGCCTGTCATTAACATTTTTGGTGACCCCGACGTGATCGACGTTTTGAGTTTCCCCCCACCAGTGGTAAGGAACTCTTAATACTCTAAATCACCGTTGCACACGCAGTCTATTCATCAGGCACTATACTAACATTGCTGTCCTAAGATTCTGCAACTTGTCGCAAAATTGGCACTAGCAGACCTCATCAGAATTAACATTCTCCACAAACATAAGACAGCAGCTATCTAATCGTCACACCAGTCATCCTAAAAATGGCAAATGATCAAAAAGACTCGAATATGGCTTTGTTTGATCAACTCATAGCGTCTCAGAGAACCACGGGTGAGCTCATTGAAAGCCTAATTCGCAACGTCAAAAAGGACTCAGCTTCCAGAAAGACAGTCCAGTACTATGAGGAACGACTCAGGAGATTAGATACGGCATGGTCTGATTTCGAAACCACCGACAGCAAAATACGGTGCCTCGAAAACACTCCTACAGACCACAAATACTTCACCGAGAAGTATGACGAAAAAATATCGGAACTTACTTTTAAATACCGAGATACTTTTGAAGCAGCCATGATGGAAACCCCGAATGGGCCGGCAGTGGAAACAAATCAACACCATGCTGCCAATAAGCCCACTGCTCCTAGCAGGACAATATTGAACAACAGCGACACAACAGCCCCCCTCTCCTCGATCAATTCTATAATGAGAAGACAAAATGTGATGATAGAATCACTGAAACGATTGCTCATCATGGATCCAACAGCAACAAATATGACTCTGAAGGCAAAACTGTGGGAACAAATCCAAAATTTGCATTTCTCAATTTGGGAAAATAATCCTGATCCACTTAGAGAAGGATATGAAATGGATTCGTACACAAATCTGGAAAAATTAATCATCGAAAACTTTAAGATGTCATCAAATATTGCTCCAGAACGAAGAACCCAATATGAGCAAAACAGCGTGCTACCACTGCCTAAAGTAACTATCCCACAATTCAATGGGAATTATGTCACATGGAGAACATTCTTTGATCTATTTTCTCAACTCGTCGACAAGCAGCAGATTCCCACGGTACAAAAAATGTGGTACCTTAAATCTAATGTTGGAGGAGAAGCAGGGAACCTGATAAGTCACCTTTCCGCTACAGCTGACAATTATGAAACAGCATGGAAAATGTTACAAGAGCGCTACAATAATAAGCGAGTTCTTGTCACAACATTAATTCAACAACTGCTTGATCAACCATCAGGCGGGTCATCAGCAGCAACCATCAAACAGCTGCATGATGTCACACAGGAATGCTTACATGCATTACAAAATATTGGCGTCGACACAACCTCTTGGGACCCGATTTTGCTACATCTATTAGTTAAAAAATTGGATCGTGGAATACATGTTCTTTACGAGCGATCAATAACAATTCCAAAAGAACTTCCTAAGATCACACATTTTTTGGCATTCCTGAAAAAACACTTTCAATCAATGGAAGCTATGGGTGAGAAGGAAAAATCATCTTCAAAGGCATGTGCTTCTGCTACTTCATTCAACCAAAATAAAGAGACATGCAAACTTTGCAAAAAGGATATTCATCCACTATTTCGGTGTCAAGGGTTTCAACAACTAACACCACACGATCGACTGAAATTCATACAAAAACATAAATTATGCGTCAATTGTTTAAAATCAGGCCATTCCACAAAAATTTGCACATCCAGGTCATGTACAAAATGCAATAAGAAACACAATTCGATGCTACACCTTGAATGAACAAAATTTTTATCAAGGCAAGAATCATCTAACGAAAACAAAACATCATCGGCTGCCACAGCACTATTTATAAGAGATAAGCCAGACACCACCTCTTTGAGTACTTGTTTACCAAAAGAATCAGAAAGCACTTCATTAGCTGCTGCCAATAAGCAATCATCAAATTCATATGTTCTACTTAGCACAGCATTGGTAAGGGTTAAGAGCGAACATACAGAAGTTGAGTGCCGAGCTTTGCTAGACTCAGGATCTCAAGTAAATTTCGTCACTGAGTGCCTAGTAAAACGTCTTGGCATATCAATGCAGCCATCATCAGTAAACATCAGCGGAATTGGCGCAAAAAACACCAGAATTCAACATCGGATAAATGTGGCATTACAATCTCGAATTAATGGTTTTTCAACTACACTCGAAGCACTTGTATTGCCTCGCATCCTTGCTCCGCAACCATCACAATTCATCAACACAGATGACTGGTCACTACCCAAAAATCTAGTACTAGCTGATCCAACCTTTAACCGTCCCGACAAAATCGACATACTATTGGGGGCCGAACACTATCATCAACTGCTATCGATTGGACAAATTAAGTTATCTGAACAATTGCCACTACTTCAAAACACAGTATTCGGGTGGGTTGTTTCAGGTAAAATTCAAAAAGAACACCGCTCAAAGGTAGCATGTGGAGTATGCACCGCCGATGAAAGTCTCGAGCTCTCCATAGCTCGCCTATGGGAGTTACATGAAATTAAAACCAATGACAAACCGCTCTCCATGTTAGAAAGAAAATGTGAAGAACACTTCACGCAAAATACCTTAAAACATCACGAAAATCGATTCGTAGTAAAGATACCATTTCATCAAAGCCCTGATGCTCTAGGCGATTCACATGGAATTGCTCTTAACAGATTTCTTTCGCTTGACTGCAGAAAACTCCTGAAATAAGAAGTGAATATATAAAGTTTATGGATAAATATGAGGCACTGGGGCACATGACGAAGATATCATCAGATGCAATCCTATCACCTAACTATTTCATTCCACATCACTGCGTGTTAAGGCCTGAGAGTTCCACCACAAAACTGCGAGTAGTGTTCGATGCATCTGCCAAAACAACGTCAGGACATTCACTAAACGACCTCATGTACACAGGTCCGACAGTGCAAAGCGAACTATTCTCTATACTGCTAAGATTTCGATTTCCAAGATTTGTGTTCACCACTGATGTAGAAAAAATGTATAGACAAGTCCTAATTTCCCCCGAAGATCGCAAATTTCAACTCATCATTTGGAGGAAAGATGCCAAAAAACCCATAACGTATTACCAGCTCAACACAGTTACATATGGGACAAGAGCTGCACCCTATTTAGCAACAAGGTGTCTACAGCAACTGGCGAAAGAGAACACTGTTCGTTACTCGCAGGCCTCGAAATTTCTGCAAGAGAATTTCTATGTGGACGATGGCCTGGGTGGCGCAGACTGCTTAGTAGCTACAATACAATTACAAGAACAGCTAACCCTGATCATGAAAGAAAGTGGTTTCAACTTACGAAAATGGTGTGCAAATCATCCACAACTGCTCAGAAATATTCCACAAGGAGATCTAGAAGTAAATTTAGATTTTGAAAACACAAAAGCTGACTCAATTAAAACATTAGGACTCACATGGCTGCCGAAGGATGATAAACTCTGCGTTAAGGTTAACGTCGAAGCGGTCAAAAGGATTACGAAACGCAGCGTCACGTCAGATCTTGCCAGACTTTTCGACCCATTAGGAATCCTTTCTCCAATTGTGGTAGCAGCCAAAATTCTCATTCAGAGTTTGTGGGAACTAAAATTGGACTGGGATCAATCTTTGCCCGAAGAGCTGCACACAAAATGGTTCACATTCCGCTCAGACCTGAACGCATTAAAAACACTGCAAATTTCAAGGCACATTTTTAAAGGAGAAGTCCCAGAAGCCACTCAGTTACACATCTTTTCTGACGCATCGGAGAAGGCATATGGAGCAGCAGCATATATTCGATCAGTATGTAAAAACGGCACGATCATAACACGATTGTTATGTGCCAAATCTCGAGTAGCACCACTCAAAAAACAAACAATACCTCGACTGGAGCTGTGTGCAGCAGTGCTCGGAGCGCAGTTAGCAGCCAAAATCACAGCTGCTCTTCAATTTACAAGTCCAATATGGTTTTGGACTGATTCAGAAATAGTATTATCATGGATACACTCATCCTCAGTATTATTTAAAACCTTTGTGGCAAATCGAATATCAGTCATCCAAGAAACGACACGAGCTGAACAATGGCGTCACGTCAGCTCAAAATATAATCCAGTAGACATTTTATCTCGGAGAATGTCATCAAGGGCATTGAAGGAATGTACCTTATGGTTCTGTGGACCACTATTCCTACATGGCAAAGAAACAGGTTGGCCCCCAAGATTCAATCCAAGTTCTTCTATCAACAACAATATAGAAAGAAAACGAAAGGCAACCGAATCACTTGTCGCAACAGTAGCTGAGCCTGATTTTATATATAAAATCAAACACAAGAATTCTTTCCATCGCCTACAGCGAATTGTAGGATACGTTTTGCGCTTCATAAACCATACCAGGCGTAAAAGAGAGCATCGAGAGGCTCAAATGTCTTTAACGACGACGGAATTGGATTTATCACTAGTTCCAATCATCAAACAAATGCAAACGTCAGAATTTAAAGATGAAATTCAGCAGCTGAAGAGATACAATGAATTACGAGGAGCATGCAGTTTAAGCAATCTTTCACCATTTTTGGACAAAGATGGCCTAATTCGTGTTGGCGGTCGACTAGACGCTTCATCATTGGCATATGACTCAAAACATCAGTTGGTCATCGCGTATAATGATCCCATTTCAAAAATAATATTTGAAATGACTCACAAAAGCAATAAACATAGCGGTGCACAAACGTTACTTGGAATTGTGCGACAACGGTATTGGCCAATAAAAGGAAAAATTATGGCTCGAGCCACAATTCATCGTTGCACAGTATGCAGCAGAGCCAAACCAGTGCTATTCAACCAAGTAATGGGAAATTTGCCTTCTACACGAGTGACACCAGCAAGACCATTCATAAACTCTGGAGTCGACTACTGTGGTCCAATAACAGTACACTACAAACTGCGTGGAAAAAGGCCGCACAAGGCTTACATTGCAGTATTTTGTTGCTTTGCTACAAAGGCGGTGCATTTGGAGCTTGTGAGTGATCTCACCAACGACGCATTTATTGGTGCTCTTAAAAGATTCATCGGCCGGCGTGGGCACTGCCAAAATTTATATTGTGATAATGCGACAAACTTTGTCGGAGCTAAAAATCAATTGCCTGAACTATCAACGGTAATTTACTCGTCCGACGCTCAAACAGCAATCACAAATGCATGCAACAAAAAGGGTATACAATTTAAATTCATACCCCCAAGAGCGCCACACTTTGGGGGCCTATGGGAAGCCGCAGTTAAATCCGCCAAGCATCTTCTTGTCAGAAGCTTAGGTAATGCATCTTTGACATACGAGGAACTAGAAACACTGGTAATTGAAATTGAGGCAATACTAAACTCCCGACCAATTTCATCCATGTCAAATGATCCTAACGACATGGCTGCCCTCACTCCAGGACATTTTCTAATCGGAGAACCATTGATAGCCCAAATTGATGCACAGGCTAAACCCATAAACTCTAGCTTGGCAACCAGATGGAAGTTAGTTTCTCATCTGAAACATGAATTTTGGAACAGGTGGTCGAGGGACTACCTCAACGAACTACAATACCGGAATAAATGGCAAGAGCGGTCGAAAAACCTTAAAGAAGGTGATATTGTTATCGTCAAGGAGGATAACGTTCCAGTTATGAAATGGCCTTTAGAACGAGTAATAAAAACCTATAAGGGAATCGACGAAACAGTTAGAGTTGCAGATATTAAAACGACTTCAGGCATATTTAAGCGAGCAATTCGATATCTGGCACCACTTCCTAGAGTTAAAGACGACGATGAAGAATGGCAGCAAAAACCAAATCAACAGGCTACAACATTAAGCGACAATTGCAAACTGCAGCCCTCTGAATCACCATCACCATCTGATGAAATTCCAAAAAATAAAAAACGACGGCTATTAACTCTTCCCAGCATACCCATCTTACTAATAGCATTGCTCGCTCTTCCACTCATTTTCGCAGGAAAGGTGGAAATAACAGAACTCAAATCAAACATGGGCTTACACTTCGAAGGAATTGGCAACACGCGAATATCACGATCTGAATGGAATATTATAAGCTACTATGAATTAACACCATATTGGCGAGAAATGGCTGCGTTCACTAATGGAACTATAGCTCTGCAACATTTATGCAAACTCATGAATCAAAAGGCAACTTGCTTAAACACACTGCAAACTATTGAATTCGGCTTAGCTGACTTGAAAGATGAAAATATTCTCCTGAACGGCAAGAGAACTAAACGTGGCGCAGTAAACTTTGTCGGCAACATCGCTAACTCACTTTTCGGTGTCTTAGATTCAAACTATGCAGATCAAATGTCGAACACCATCAACTCAATCAAAGAAGACGATGGAAAGCTTAAACGGTTCTTAAGAAATCAAACATCAATTATTGATGCAACTCTGAACGTATTCAAACAAGATGAGAATCAAAGAAAAGTTCGACAATCTGGATGCTCAATTAAAGGAAATTGTATCAAGGCTACACATGGATGAAAGAGAAAACCATCAAACAAAGCTGTTTCAAATCTTCATATCACTATCAGTCCAACTTTCAATGATATCAGCCCGATTACATCGAATTCAAACAACAATAATTGCAGCATTATCCGATTCGCACCACGGAAAAATCAGCCCACTGCTATTAGCGCCATCACAACTTCAATCAGAATTAGTGCAAGCTAAAAATCACCTTTCAACATCTCAACAATTGCCAGTCAACGAGGACAACCTTCTACAGCTCTACAAAATAATGAATGTGAAGGGCGGAATAACAAACGATCATGTTATCTTTCACATAACCATTCCGTTATGTGATCCAGAGACTTTCAAACTCTTCAAACCACATCCAATTCCAAATCAAATGAACAACATGATAGTTGCAATCCAACCATGCGGTGATCTTATTGGTATCAATGCACATAGGGATCAATATTTTGTACTAACTGAAAAACAGTGGACATCATGTATAACAATAAAAGAAGACGAGTTCATATGTCCAAACATACAAATCAAATTCAACTCAGATGCAAACAGATGTCTATGCGAAATTGCACTTCTCAACAATGACAGTCACGCCAATTGTTACATTGCTCCAACTATGGATAACACTTCATTCACACAAATGGAACACATTAACCACTGGCTGTACTCAATGCAGACCCCCACCCGAATAAACGCCGTGTGTGGACAAGAACATTCTCAATTTACGTTCTGGGTTCTGGTCTACTCAAAATAAGTCCAGATTGCATGCTCAAGCACAAGTCATTTGTTATCCAAGGTCATAAAACATATTCATCTTCGTCCCAATCATCATACACAGCCATTGCAAACATAAGCAACATCATGTATCCAATTGAAAGCCAATCATTTGGTGAAAATTTCAACATCAAACACTATTCTGATCAACTTCAAAATATATCTGATATTCAGCGTAAACTACACCAACAAGTATTGAATGAATTGCCATTACAAATAAAGCACATCAATTACCATCATACAGCGATTGCCTATGCTGCCCTGAGTTTAGCAATTGGGACCATCATTCTAAATATATATAAACGCACACAATGTCGAAAGATAAAAATAAATCATCAACCTCCATGTCCAGCAGTTCGCCAGCACGTGACACCGGCGGATTTTGTAGTGACTGTGACGTAGATTGACCTAGAAGCCAGAGAAGTGGATTACAAACTTTACAGTTATGAACACATACTCACTTTTTATCTACACTCATTATTGTTCAACTATTCAACTTTTTTTGTAAATGTCGCTCGTCCAGCAACCACTAATATCAAACTAAATAAAAGGAATGATTCAAAAATAAATTTGCCTCAGAAAATGCCAATTCGGCTTTTATAAACAATCAATATGCAAGAGAAAAAGAATACATTCATATTTTTAAGAAAAAACAATAAAATTCATAAACAAACTGTAGCAATTAACATCTATCATGTCAGCACATTTTTCTTTTTGTGAGCGTAGCTCACGCCGGGGTGTATGTTCAAACTTACAAATTATTTCTTTTGAATATACATGTACACATTCATACATAAAATACAGAACGACAGCATTTAATTGCTGCATTTAAATTCTATGTACATGCATATACATACACGCAAATAATTTGTTTACGTCATTGGTTAAGTCATTGCCCATTGTTAAAAATAAACAAATAATATAAATCAGCAACAATTTAGTAGTTAAGAACCAATTGTTAAAAATAAACAAATAATGTAAATCAGCAATAATTTAGTATTTAATCACCAACTAAATCAATAATAAAAAGAGAATTATCATAACCATTGTCGTGTTAATTTCTTTTTTTCACCGGCTAACCAAGTTTCAAGTGCTTGCGTTAACTTTTACATTATCTTGGTGCATCACCTTGATAATAATCAAATAACAAGTTAATCAGGCAAAACAGCCTGTTATTAACAAATAAACAATTTTACATTATCCTGGTATATTACCTGGATAATAAACAATAACAAAAAACAAGTTAATCAGGCAAAACAGCCATTAACAGTTACCAAAACAAAACTTTTGGTAGTGCAGGTCCTATGACCAAAAACTCGCCCACCGCAAAAACCAACCACAAGCAACATCATAACTGACGGAGCATCGCTCCCCGAAGTAGGGGGGGATGTAACAACGCAAATTGCGTTGCACATAAAAGCCACCAACCAACAGCCATTAAATACCCACCACACATCATTCCTTAATACCTACATCATGGCAGCAACAAATATACATTCAACCAAACATCAATAAAACTAAGCTCTCACACAAAACCACTTACTGAGCAAACATCTACGTCACAATAATAAAGCATATACATTCAACCAAACATGAACAAACCCAGCTCCCACATAACAAAACTACACATCAACATATACGCACAACCACACATCATTTCTCAATACCTACGTTACGGCAGCAATAAATACACATTCAACCAAACAACAACCAAACCAAACGCCAGCAATAAATACACATTCAACCAAACAACAACCAAACCAAGCTCTCATACAAAACTACACTCACTAAGTAAACATCTACGTCACAACAGTAAAGCTTATACATTCAACCAAAAATTAACAATATACGCACAACCACACATCATCTTCTTAATAACAAAATACCTACGTCACAGCAGTAATAAATACACATTCAACCAAACATCAATAAGGCTAAGCTACCATACAAAACTATACTCACTAAGTAAACATCCACGTCACAACAGTAAAGCATACACATTCAACTAAACATCAACCAAACCAAGCTCTCATATAAAAATAACTACAGATCCACATATACGCACAACCAGACATCATTTAAAGAAATATACATTCAACCAAACACGAACAAAACAAGCTACACTTCTGCCTTCTAAAAATAGTTTTTCAAGTGGTTAAAGCAAAGGGTATTTTGAATTCTCACTGAGTTTACAAATTTATTTACATAAGAATACAATACAATACTAAAGATATCTCCAATCTTTTAAAGACGATCGGTACCGGTTGTCATCCATATAAATCCAGCGGCTTACCGGCTGACTGCTCCCGATAATTCAACGGCTTCACGGCTGACTGCTCCCGATAATCCAGCAGCTTCACGGCTGACTGCTCCCGATAATCCAGCGGCTTAACGGCTGACTGCTCCCGATAATCCAGCGCCTTTACGACTGACTGCTCCCGATAATCCAGCGGCTTCACGGCTGACTGCTCCCGATAATCCAGCGGCTTCACGGCTGACTGCTCCCTATAATCCAGCGGCTTCACGGCTGACTGCTCCCGATAATCCAGCGGCTTCACGGCTGACTGCTCCCGATAATCCAGCGGCTTAACGGCTGACTGCTCCCGATAATCCAGCGGCTCAACGGCTGACTGCTCCCGATAATCCAGCGGATTCACGGCTGACTGCTCCCGATAATCCAGCGGCTTAACGGCTGACTGCTCCCGATAATCCAGCGGCTCAACGGCTGACTGCTCTCGATAATTCAGCGGCCTGTGGTGGCTGCTCCCGGCTAACCCCGCTCTTATCGTTACACGTGGCCAAGACACAGCACAGCTCACGACAGCAACTCTAGTCGCACCACCACCGGCTGCTGACGGTCTCCCGACCGGTCGCGCCGCCGAATACCTGTACGCCCGAACCACACCATCTACAGTGCCGCCACCTGTCTGCCAGTGTCAACACACCGCCGATACTATCAACCGGCGCATCCGAGACACCTACTGGGCCGCCACCTACTGGCCGGTATCACCGCACTGCCGATACCACTAACCGGGGCAGCGAAGTCATCTACTGTGCCGCCATCTGTCAGCCAGTATCATCTCAACGCCAACAACATCAACCGACGTATCCAAGCCATCTACTGTGCCGCCATCTGTCCGCCAGTAGCAACACAACGCCGAAATCATCAATCGGCGCATCTAAGCCATCTACTGTGCCGCCATCTGCCTGTCAGCATAGTCGTGCCAGGCCATCTACTGTGCCGCCATCTGTCGACCAGTATCACCGCACTCCCGATATCATCAGCCGGCACATCCACGCCACCCACGGTGCCGCCATCTGTCTGCCAGTGTCATCGCACTGCCAATACCATCAACCGGCGCACCAAAGCCATCTACTGTGCCGCCATCTGTCTGCCAGTATCAACGCAAAGCCGATATCATCAATCGGCGCATCCAAGCCATCTACTGTGCCGCCATCTGTCGGCCAGTATCACCGCACTCCCGATACCATCAGCCGGCACATCCAAGCCACCCACGGTGCCGCCATCTGTCTGCCAGTATCATCGCACTGCCAATGCCATCAACCGGCGCACCAAAGCCATCTACTGTGCCGCCATCTGTCGGCCAGTAACAACGCAACACCGATATCATCAATCGGCGCATCCAAGCCACCATCCGACCGATCACGCCGCCACCTGTTGGCCACTAGTCGCACCGCCCGTCGACCGACGCACTCCGGCATACCACTACGCTGTCATACGTCGGCCAGTAGTCGTAACGCCTGTCGCTCGACGCACCCGAGTCAACCGCTACGCCATCATCTGCCAGCCAGTAATCGCGCCACCTGTCGACCGAGTCAACCACTGCGCCGCCATCTGTCGACCAGTATACCGGAGTCACAAACTACCGGGTAGCATAGTCACACCACCGTCCGGCATAGCCGACCTACCGATAATACCAAAGCAGAACTGTTGTCAGTCGCGTCTTCATACGTATATAGATACATATAAACATATATACACAATTAGCACCTATTTATTGCATAAGGTTTGAGGGTCCTTAGGCTGACCCTGGAGACGACCGAACTACCTCAGCCGTCGATCAAAATCCTTGTTATAATTTTAAATTTTGCATAGTATTATATGTATGTACAACTATAAATGAAGAAGTTCTACAAAGTACATTTCTTCAACAAAATGACAGTATATATAGTGGGCGGAGTATTCGACTTAATTTATATTTATATATATATATATACATATTGCAAATGTGTTTCTTTTTTCTTTGAAAGAGCAATAAACTAGTTTTAAATAATATTATATGTTTCAATTCCATTTGTTAAAAAGCTTAATATTATAACGAGACGTTAATTTGTTGCTCCTTCTTGTTTTTTTTTCAGAGATTTTAGACAAATTATTATTTTTACTAATCTGCTATACCCCTACATAAATTTTAGGTATGTTCGGTTCCTAACCTCAAAATGCACGTAATAAAATAAAAATACAAATCTGATATAATAATGCGATGATAGGCAATCCACCACGATGATTGAGTGGTTAGTTTTAAGAGCGATATCCTGCTGTGCAGGGATATTATTTCTTCCTTCAAAATAGGTTTTTTTTTTGTTAGATTTATAGTCATTTTTCAGACATATTGCAATTAATACTGTAATTAATATGCAAATTTTAATTTTGTTTCAATGGTGCGTGGTAAAGAATAAGCACATATTTCAAAAATTATTTTTTTTTTTAATTTTGAATATTTTTTGCATTTATACTTCTAATTTCCACTATTCTCAGTTTTCGTAAGAGTTGTCATATTTGATGTACGGTTTTGTACATACCTACATATGCACTTTACATATATTTGAGATGACGCTTTGAAGCGAAAAATTTTTTTGTTTGTTAGATTTATAATTATTTTTCAGACACATTGCAATTAATACTGTAATTAATATGCAAATTTTAATTTTGTTTCAATGGTGCGTGGTAAAGAAGAAGAAGAAAGCATATATTTCAAAAATTAATTTTTTTGAATTTTGAATATTTTTTGCATTTATATTTTTGTATTTTTTTATTTTATATTTGTTTGATGTTGAGCCACCAATAACCAACTAATTGGTCGAAATGAATGATTTGAAATAATTCGGGTTCCTTTAAGGTTCCAAATCAACTGCTACCACCAGTTCTTAATCGGAGTATATACTATAAAATATTAACCGACTGAAGAGGTTTCGTGATATCAGGTGTAAATTATGATACACGTGTAAATTAACTAACCAGCGTTAGTAATTTATTCCTTTGACAATTTTAATAATTGTATATAAAGATTTTATGAAGTTTAAGTAATTCACTTAATTCACAATGTAAGGTACACAATCTTGGCTTCAAAGAATGACGAAACATTTCGTTTAGTATCGAGATCTTAAGATGTATAACGTAAATGCCTTAATTAAAGAAGTGTAACAAGCGATTGTAGAGAAGTCAAGGTGTGGTGAAAATTTATATAGTTGTGTACCTTCCATGTTTGTATATAATTATTTTCGGTATTATTTATTGCCTTAGTTATGTAAAACCGTTAGCTTCAAAAAAAATACAAATTTTTATTTTATTTTAAGATACATTTTTTTTCGTTAAAGAAAAATTTTCTAGAGAGCCTCACAAAGCAGGTTTTGAGTAATTAAAAAAAAATGACGAAGAAGCTGAAAAAGGACCTCTTCTTCTTTTTTCTATTTTGAAAATTATGAAGGTTGAAGGTCTTTACCATGGTAAATACCTAATATTTTGCCCTTATCATCTTCTAATTCGTAATATGAGCTACCAATTTTCCTTCGAACCCGCGCCCTGATAAAAGTTTTAGCCAATTTGGCATTAAAGTTGTCAGAAGCCTTACTTTACACGAAATTTCTTCTCAGAACCTCCTCGCCTATTAGAAAGTCAATTACCCGAGAACGTAAATTGTATTGCTTGCTGTTAGTAGCGTGGGGTTTTTCTAAATTTTTGCGAACGATTTCGCGAATTCTTGAAAGATTCTCATGTCGTTTTTCGTCATTTAGTAAGTTACCTTCCTCTATCATATCCATATTCCGTAACAGTTCATAATTTTCCCCATGCGTGATCATGTGTTGTCCAAATACGACCAAATAAGAGCTGCACCCAGTTGATTGATGAACTGAGTTTCTTAACGCTGCATTAATGCTACTGAGGTGATGGTCCTACTCTCGTTGATCATTTTTAATATAGACCCTTAATGCAGTGTTAACCGATCTGTTTACTCTTTCGCAGGCATTACTCTGCGGAGAGTAAACTGCTGTACATAATTGTTTTACACCACACAGGTTTAAAAATTCAACGAAATCCGCCGATTTGAATTCATTCCCTTTATCATTGGTCAAATATTCGGGAACACCAAATACGTTAAATACATGGTCTTTTAAAAAATTTATTATGATTTTAGAAGTGAATTTTTTCAATGGGTGTAAAAATGAGAATTTAGAAACTTGGTCTAAAACTACCAATATGCCAATATTTCCATTTTTAGATCGCGGGAATGGACCTACTAAATCTACAAATAATCTCTGGAAAATTCGTTCCACCGAAATATGTTTGCCCATTCGAGGTCTTAAAACTTTTGTAGGGTGTTTTTTTTTCCTTACAAATAGAACAGTTGCGTACATAATTGCGAACAGATCGATATAAGCCAGGCCAATAAAAAACGACGAAATTTTTCAGTAGTTTTCGTGACTCCAGCATGAGCACTTACAGGCAATTCATGACTATTTTTAAGTACTGACAACCGCAAATTTTCAGGTACCAAGAGTTTCCATGTTTTATCTTCATCGTCCGAAATACCGTTATAAAATTCTGTTCTATGATAAATAAATTTACCAATTACTTTAAAGTCTGGATATTTTGCAGGACTAGTCTGAAATTGCTCACGACATTTGACATAGGAGTCACTATCAAACTCGGAAGAGTTGAGATCAATATCACGTTCCAATTTAATTTCACCTATTTTCGCTATGTATTCAGCTCGTGATAAGGCATCGGGAACAATGTTGGCACTACCTTTCCGATGTTCGATCTTGAATACAAAGGATTGCAATTTCAATGCCCAACGGGCAAGTCTACCGCTGAGGTTTGTCTGAGTCGTTAGCCAGCGTAAACTAGCATGGTCCATTATGATAGTAAAGTCCTGTCCCTCAACGTAAGGTCTCAATTTCTTGACTGCTAATACAGCAGCAAGACATTCTTGCTCCGTTACGGAATAATTGCGTTGAGCTCCATTTAGTTTTTGTGACATAAAAGCCACTGGAACTTCACTACCATCTTCTGCTATTTGGGCGAGAACTGCGCCGACTACATGTTGACTAGCATCACAGTTAATAATGAACGGTTTTGAAAAGTCGGGGTTTATTAAAACCGGGGCAGTTGTAAGTTTGTTTTTTAACTTAACAAGTGCATTTTGAGCATCATCAGTCCAGGAAAAAGTTTTTGATTTCTTCAAAAGTTCGGTCAGAGGATTCCAAATTTCCGCAAAATTCGCAATGAAACGCCGGTACCAACCGGTCATTCCAAGAAAACGACAGAGTTCACGGACGGACTTAGGAGGAGGATATTCGGCAACAGCCGACACTTTTTCGGGGTCTGTCTGTAAGGTCCCGTTGCCCACCACATATCCAAGATATTTAATACGTTTCAAACAAAAATGACTTTTTCCGATATTAATTGTTAATCCTGCCTTACGAATGAGGTGTGATACTTCATAGAGAAGGTCAATATGGCTACTAAAATTTTCGGAAATTAGGAGGAGGTCATCCAAATATACGAAGACTCTCTCGCGAAGATTGTACGGGATGACCTTATCCATTAGCCTGAACATGGTCTGGGGAGCATTGCAAAGACCGAAGGGCATTACAGTAAACTGATACAGCGGTCTGTTAGGTACAGTAAAAGCCGTTTTATCATGGGAGTTCACATCCAGTGGGACTTGCCAGAAAGCATCCTTTAAATCTAAACTGGATATGAACTCTGCCCTTGGTAATCTGCTGAAAATCCCCTCGATATGAGGCAATGGATAGGCATCCAGAACTGTCACCGCATTTACCTTTCTCCTATCGAGGCATAATCTCACCTTGCCGGGTTTCTTAACAAGAAGCACCGGTGAAAGCCATGAACTTGATGATTCCTCGATTACTCCCATCTTGAGCATATGATCAATTTCCTCTCCCATGAGTTTTTCAACTGCAGGTGATATTGTAAAATGTCGCTGCTTGATGGGCTTGGTATTTTCTACGTCAATATTATGTTCCACCAAAGTAGTACGACCTAATCCTTTTTCTGCAAAGGAAGGAAAAGCCCTAATGGCTGCGTCTAATGTTTGCCGTTGTGTTGCAGTAAGGTCATGGCTGTCAGTTGTTAAAAGTGAAACTTCATTTATCCTACCAATACCTATTTCGAGTCCAAATATTTCCCAGAAATTCCATCCAAGAATTATATTCTGATCCAGAGATGGTACTACATAAAATTCTAAAATTTTAATTTCCTCATTATAAGTCACCTCTAAATTAATAACCCCTACAACTATCCGCAGTCTTAAGAGAGCATGCTATCTTTTTAAATTTAATTGTACCGTTACTCATCTCTTTAGAAAATTCACCACCTATACAAGACGAAGAGGCTCCAGAATCCAAAAGTCCTAAAAAAGTTCTATTCAGTAATTTAGTATTAGCGTATGGTCTTACATCACCGCTAATGGTACTTATAGCTGATATTGTATTACGTTTTTTCTGCTTTATTATATGCCAGTATTTACGAGCACGACTAGTTGAATGAGATTCCCCAAAAATTCTAATACGAGCCGTATTATATTCGGCAAGCCGTTCATGCAATGGTTTTAAGGGTCTTAATTTAGGTTTATCATCTAGTCTATTTTTAATATTTGATTTAATTACGTTTGTTTTTGGCTGCAGTGATTCAAAATCACTTAATTTGTTTTGGGACACATCCCGGTGTTCGTGGTGTCCCTCTGGCGGTTTTCCTGACTGTTACAGTTAGGACAATTTGGTAAGAAAAATGCTACTAATCCACATCCGTAACAAAATACACGGCGATGTTTAGTACATTGTTTATAATTATGGCCTTCGTTGTCGCAGTTCCAACATTTTTTTCCCTTTACTTTCCTGTAAACGTCTATGACTCCTAATTCAGATATGTGTCGTCTATTCATAAAAATCGATCGATTATTCTGAGAACTACCTTGCATGTCTGAAAAGAAGTTCTCACGACGTCTACCACAATATTTTAAATCAACTATTGATTCTATATTCAAATGTAATAACTCCAACCTCACTTCAGGACGAAGGTTACGAATTAATATCTCTACTCGCTCACGCTCTGATAAGGGTGTTAAAAGTTTATCAGTAATCTTCATAATATCATCAAGATATTTATCAAAAGTTTCTCCATTTCGTTGTTTTCTACTACGAAAATGGACTCTTTAATTTCATAATCACTTTTATGTTCTTTGAAATTATGCCGTAAATCATCACATATGTCACACCAGTCTAATGCATTAACCGAATGATGATAACGCCAGAACCAACTGTTTGCTCTACCTACAAAAAACAACATGTGCACTTTTGCATAATGCTTCGAAATTCCCTCGAAGTGTAGATTGAATTAAGGAATTTACTCTGTATGTAAATTCCCCAACCGGAATGGAATCTGATGAACCGTCGAAGGTTAATTTCCAATTCAATATAATTTTAGAGACTGATTCTTCGGTTGGTGAATGGTGATAACTATTTCTACGTACATTTTGGTCGGGATAAATATTACTTTGTTCATTGCCCTGATTCTCTAAAATACTAGAAGGTCTTGACTCCATTTGTGCAGAAGATGGGCGTGGCCTAATTGTCGTATTATAATCATTTCCTATATCGAACAGTGAATTTAAGTCCTCACCATTATTTCTATTAATATTTCCTATATTTGAATTACTGAAAACTCTTACAAAAGATTCTTCTACAAGATTACGAATTTGCTGATTGGTTTTAACCTGAAACTCACTTAATGCTTTTTCAACTATATCATTCACATGTTTATCGTCAAATCTTTGAGGCCTATTTACCGAGAAACTAGCTCCCCTACCACGAGCACGGGTCACATTTTGTGGCTGAATTGGTTCTGAACTTTCCCAATCAAGCTGTACTGATCTAGCCCTGGTAACAGCACCTTGGAGAGTAGTTTTAGGAATAGTACCTGTAGCACCCTCTGCATCTCTGTTACATTGTGCTAAGATATTTCTATCCAATTGTTTTCTACAAAGTGGATACGTCTGGTTGGCACCAAGCCAAGTAGTGATGCAATTTGAATGAAACTTATGGCCGCAAGAAGTTACGAGAATGGTTTCAGGAACAATAATTTCATTGCATATAGTACAAATATCACCTAGTTGTGGTGAATGCCTCAAATCTTCATTACTATGCGATAGTGGCAGTTTTATTTCCTTAATTCAACTAATTTATTGTATCAAAACAATTATTTTATTGTATTTAATTCAAATTTAGTATTGTTAAAACACATGTGAAATGAAATGATGGCTAAAAAATATAACTTAATATTTCAATACAAATATTATGTCAAGTATTCACATATACATACATATTATAATTGAGCAAACAATTATATGTATGTATGTATAAACTCTCTTCAAAAATTTCTTATTCTACAAAAAAAAAACTGAACGTTAATGTAAACCGTTATTCATAATTGCGCACTCTACACAATGTAATCTAACACGTTCATATCAACTGACGTGACCCATTATTGAATTGGTAAGAAATTAATTTTGATCAGTTGCTTATTCCAAACTCAAAATATGAAACACAATGGTTTGTGAAAGTTATGTTTACTAGTGAGCTAAAGGTATTACCTTTAAACTAATTCTTAATAAACAAAGCCAATCACTGCTATTGAAACTAATTTATATGAAATATCAACCCTTCGCAGGCCCCACGCTGGGCGCCATTTTATTATAATAGACCTCCTAACATAACATGCAATTGTGCATGCTTGCTGAATACCAGGACATAGCTCGTCGGTTAAAATACGGGTGGGATCTTGCATGTCAAACTAAATATCAAGGGCCTGACATCAAAAACTTAATCATGCACTTATGTATTATGTTCACTAATTATTTAATCTTTTTTTTCTGGGGGATGCAAGAGGGTTAAACTATTGAATTCAAATTGCGTTGTTTTGGATACGGTAATGAAAAAAAGGAACTAACAACAAAAGAAATTTTTGAAGAGAAGTTTGTATGAGACAAGTTGTTTTTGTCCCGTATACGCTCCCATTCCCAACCATTCATGAATATACTAAAATAAATCTCCATGCCCTCCATATGAGATTTTAGCCGATCAAGTTCATTTTCACATGTTTATATATTCTTTTATTCCATATTTACTTCTTTTAACAACTATTCAATACTCATGTATAGGAACAATATGAAATTGAACCAAATCAATATACCTTACACTAATAAGTAGGTATGTAAAACCTATTAACAAAAATACCACGTCATTACATAAGCAAAAAATATAAAAACTAAATATATTACATATGTACGTTTACTTGGCAAAAAAAAATCAAGTTAATTTTAAATTTTGCATAGTATTACACTGTGGAACAAATTCAGGTTAGCAAAAGTTAGGTCGATTCTGAGAGTGAGGGGTGAAAATAGAGGCTAAGTTATAAGACTCGTATCGCGGCGTTTGTTTATGTTAGTTCGAATTTTTTTTTAATCGACCTTCGAACTTTGCAGTCAAATGTCGATTTTCAGCATATTGTTTATATTGTCGTGTATACATGACGTAGCGTACGAGTGTAGGCCAAATGCTAACGTACAGCGTCATGTATACAAACAATTGGGTAGCTCTCATTTCTATGGCACGAGCCATACACACATACTACATATGGTCAATGTACTGAATGGAATGCGGCAGCACTTGTATTCTCAGTGAGTAATAATGAAACTGAGAGTGAAGCCGCGCGCCACTAGACATTGATTCAATGAGTATCCAGTTTTCCAAACTAAGCCACACCCCATTAACTAATTGAATGTAGAATTAAATTATCGAAAGCATGTTAGAACATCTCTCTTAGTATTAAAGAGTATAAACCACACCTAGCTAAATAATTAAAGATCGACTTAAAATTATCGAGAGCATGTTAGAACATCTCTCTTAGTATTAATAATTATTAAGAGTACTTTAGAAAGTTCTCTTTAGCGAAGAAGTCTAGAACTTCTCATAAGTTCTTTATAAGCAGGGTAATTGTTTGTAAATAAAGGATTGGCGTTTTAGACTTACAAACGAAAACAACAAGTGTTTTTAATTTGCTTCGAACATTATAGGCGATCTACTTCGAACATTATATGGCGATCCTTTTAGTCGATCCTGCAATCGTCTGATCCTACCAAATTGCTGATAGATATAAAGCAACAGAAATTTAAAAATACAGCAATTTAACTTTGCTAAATTTAATTTTGCTTAATCTGGAAGCAAAGGAAGCAAAGGTTTTAAGGATAGCAGAAAACAAATTTGAGTTAATTTCAGAAAAAGGATCCTATGGAAGACAACAACAGCTAATGATGATATACAAACTGATAATACAATAAAAACACCACAGTAACAACAACAACCAAGAAAAGCCAGTCTGACTGCACGGAACGGCAATACAAATAACAACTACAAATTTGGAATAATTTTTAGGATTCTATGGGTGAGAATCTGGAGGAACTGTGGAAAGAAGTGCAGCAAGCAGAAATTAGATGGGCCAAGATCCTAGAGGAGGGCAACGTTGACAACCAGCCAAGACCAGAGATATTGAACGTCGGCCCAAGGCCAAAATTTATAAAGAATAAGAAGCAGACAGAACCAGCAATAGTAATTTTCCCGCTGCCAAACTGCAACAAATCCAGAGGAGGTTTTTTGGCTATAACTTGTCGACTAATTGATATTTTTTCAATCTGTAAAAGCCAAATTATTGCTAGAGACCTGTGCAACAATTAAAATTTTGATTTAAAAAATTTTTGTGGTGCTTATGAAGCAAAAAGTTGGAAAAATTATTTTTTTTTTTCATGCTTTTTGAAAATATTTTCCGAAAAACTAAGTCTTTTTTGCTTTCTGTTAGATCTATAATATGCTTCTCAGTTTACTCAATAAATTTCATTTGAAAAGAAAATGGTCTTAGTCGATAATTTGCGTTAAAAATTCCAAAACCATTAAATAAATAGCGATTTAGGTAGAAGTAATTAAAATGGGAAGTTCCTAGAATTAGGAATTAGTAAAACAACTTTTTTGTTTTCAACCGATTTTTTTTTATTTCGTACAAGCGAACTAATTTTAAAAATGAAGATTCAGTTAAGACTCGAAACTCAGCCGAAGCTGATGTCGTTTAATTTTCGCTCGGTCGTGATAAAATTCGCTATTAATTTTTTGGGAATTTATTTCATTTTGTGAGTGATTTAAGTTGAGTGCATCGGTTTCATAAAAATAACAAAAAAACATTGTATAATATATATTGTATTAAAAATGTCGGAACAAAAATGTAAAATGGACCATTTTTGTAATGTTTGTGGTCGTTTCATAGCAAGCGATGAAAAATGTGGCAACGCGAGTGATTTTTTTTTGGAAGCCTATAAACAATATTTCTCGCAAGAGTTTATCACTGACGTCAACTATGCCCCTAAAAAAGTTTGCTTTAATTGCTATTTAACTCTTATGCAATGGAAAAGTGAAAAGAAATAGGCTATGCCTTTTGGTATACCAATGATGTGGTTAGACAACAGCCCGCATCAAGAAGAAAATTGCTATGGATGTATCAACTACCATAAAACTTTGAATAGAAGGAAAGCAAAGAATAAAACTTATATAGCAGTGCCAAGTGTCCAATTACCATTACCGCACTCAGAATTCGTTCCAGTACATATCTTCAAACAGATATCAGCACTACAACCGCCGCTGCTACATCCATTGATTTCTTCTCAGAATACGACCTTGGTGAAGGTTCATCCCATGAAACATCAAAGGACCCAATCCTAGTCACACAAAACCAATTGGATGGAATTGTTGCAAATTTGTGTTTGACTCAGAAAAAATCAGAACTACTGGCTTCATTTCTGAAAGGAAATAATTTGCTGGTGAAAGGTACCAAAGTAACAGCATATCGAAAACGCCAAAAACAGTTAGAAAAGTTTTTCAATGAGAATGATGCAAAAAATTTTGCTTATTGCAACGATATTGAAAAGTTAATGGAGACGATAGGGTTAACCTATAAAAAGGATGATTGGCGTTTATACATCGATAATTCACTAATCAGCTTAAAAGTTGATGATGACCAAGATATAAGAGAGAGCAGTGATGTTGATCCACAGCCGCCTGCTAAACGGCAACTGGCCAAATCATTAATTTAATTTATTTAATTTTTTTACTTAAAACTTTTCATAACTAACACTTCAAAAATATATTTTTTTCCCATATTTTTTAATTTCTTTTTCAATGTTTCTTCAAAACCAACACTGAACAAAATTGGTACATAAAAAATGCGAAGTAAATTAATATTAAGCTGGAAAACGCAAGTTTTGTATTATGACTGTTTTCTTTTCAAATGAAATTTATTGAAGAAACTGAGAAGCATATTATAGATCAAACAGAAAGCAGAAAAGACTTAGTTTTGTGGAAAATATTTTCAAAAAGCATGAAAAAAATAATTTTTCCAATATTTTGCTTCATAAGCACCACAAAAATTTTCTAAATCAATTTTTTAAAAAATTTTGTTGCACAGGTTTCTAGCAATAATTTGGCTTTTACAGATTGAAAAAATATCAATTAGTCGACGAGTTATAGCCAAAAAACCATATAAACAATAAGCTGAAAATCGGCATTTGACTGCAAAGTTCGAAGGTCGATAAAAAAAATTCGAACTAACATAAACAAACGCCGCGATATGGGTCTTCTAATTTAGCCTCTATTTTCACCCCTCACTCTCAGTATCGACCTAACTTTTGCTAACCTGAATTTGTTCCACAGTGTTATATGTATGTACATTGTACAACTATAAATGAAGAAGTTCTACAAAGTAGATTTCTTCAACAAAATGACGGTATATATAGTGGGCGGACTATTCGACTTAATTTATATATATATATAAATACATATTGTAAATGTGTTTTTTTTTTCTTTGAAAGAGCAATAAACTAGTTTTAAATAATATTATATGTTTCAATTCCATTTGTTACTTACGCTTATCGAGCAGATCTCACGATGTTAGCGCTAACATTTTGGTCCCCAATGATGACATACGTAAAAAGCTTAATATTATAACGAGACGTTAATTTGTTCCTCCTTTTTTTTGTTTTTTTTTAGAGATTTTAGACAAATTATTATTTTTACTAATCTGCTATACCCCTACAAAAATTTTAGGTATGTTCGGTTCTTAACCTGAAAATGCACGTAATAAAATAAATATGTAAATCCGATATAATAATGCGATGATATGCAATCCACCACGATGATTGAGTGGTTAGTTTTAAGAGCGATATCCTTCTGTGCAAGGATATTGTTTCTTCTTTCAAAATAGGTATTTTTTTATTTTATATATGTTTGATGTTGAGCCACCAATAGTCAAACGAAACACGGATTTAAAACCAATTAATTGGTCGAAATGAATGATTGGAAATAATTCGGGTTCCTTTAAGGTTCCAAATCAACTGCTGCCACCAGTTCTTAATCGGAGTATATACTATAAAATATTAACCGACTGAAGAGTTTTCGTGATATCAGGAGGATATCCCCATGTGTAAATTAACTAATCAACGTTAGTAATTTATTCCTTTGACAATTTTAATAATTGTATATAAAGATTTTATGAAGTTTAAGTAATTCACTTAATTCGCAATGTAAGGTACACAATCTTGGCTTCAAAGAATGACGAAACACTTCGTTTAGTATCGAGTTCTTAAGATCGATAACGGAAATGCCTTAATTAAAGAAGTGTAACAAGCGATTGTATAGAAGTCAACGTGTGGTGAAAATTTACATAGTTGTGTACCTTCCATGGTTGTATATAATTATCTTCGGTATTATTTATTGCCTTAGTTATGTTAAACCGTTATCTTCAAAAAAATACAAATCTTTATTTTATTTTAAGATACATACGATAAAGAAAAATTTTCTAGAGGGCCTGACACAATAAGAGGCAAAATGATTTTAGGAAAAGTATAGGTAAAAAACTTAGTAAACTAAAAAAACCATTTCTGATTCAGGTTTTTTGAACAAAAAAAAATATTTAAATACACAGGTCAAAAAACCTTATTCTTTCTTAAACATAAAAAATTGATTAAATGCTCAGGTCATGAAACTATATTCCTTTTTAAAATGAACTCACATCGCGACTTCATTATTTTTTTGTATTTGATATTTGGTATTTTTTTACAATAGGTATTAGGTCATATGTTGTAACAGAAAAAAAGGATGAAAAAATTGGTTTTGGGAAATAATCATAGCATAACTGAAAACAAATTTAGGAGACTTATTTTATTAGGATCACTTCAACATACAAAGCTCTGTATTGGATGTGCCACGCATATTATTCACATTAATAACATGTAAAGTCACGTAAAGGGAAAGACTATGGCCAAGTATCATATATAAAACCATATATATAATCATATATAATATATATAAAATCCTTATATATATATTCCTTGCCAAAACGCAATTTTTGTTCTCATTTAAACATTTCCTTACTGTATCAGTTAATGCCCAAAAGCATAGCCGAAGTACAAAATCTTTCCCTATATGCATATTGAACATCTTTAATAAGATTATGCTGTGAAATATGATAAAGAAACTTTTTTTTATGCTTCTTTTATTTATTGGATCTGCTCTGTGATGAGCCTAACAATAAGTATACAAATCTTAAAAACTAGATATTATGAACTTAAAAATATATGTTATTTTTTAAACAAAGGTATTTTCAACAAATAAAATGTCATTAATAAACGGTACTCCCAAAAATCAGCGGGGTCTTACGGTATTGTAGGCGGTGGTATGAATATGGGCCCCAGGAAAATGGGCCCCAAAAAAAAATGAAAATGAGCCCCAAAAAATGTATGGAAAACAACAACACGAAATTTTGGGGCCTGTTTTCCCATTTTGGGGTCGTTTTTCATTTCTTATGTGGGGTGCATTTTCGTAATGAAAATGGACCCCAAACAAGAAAATGAAAAAGGACCCCAAATAATTTTTGGGGCCCAATATCATATATTGGTGGGGCCTTACTTCATATTTTGGGGTTAATTTTCATTTTCTTTTTTTTTTTTTAATAAACTTTTATAAACTTCCATGATGTAAAAAAATCGAATATTTTCTTTTTGAATTCAGTTTTATTTAGTAACGTCAGTCAAATTGGGTTTAAATGTGTTTATTACATCCAATAATCAGTAGTCCAAAAATAATCTCTATTGGACAATTCTTTGTCATAGGCCCAATATAGAGCTGCTTCCCGATCTTCACTTAAATCTATCGAAAAACAAAAATATTGCACAGATTTTTCTCAAATTTGGTTTGTATATATTTTTTCAAAATATAAGTGACCTTACCAAATATGGTCTGGATCGGTCCATTTTTCGACCTATTCCCCATATAAATATAGCATCCCATATGAACTTTTTCATATCCGAAGGCAACACAACTAATAACAATGCCACTCAAATTTGGTTTATGCTTATTTTCTTTTCCTATTAGTTGGACTTAAGAGATACGGTCTCTAAATGCATGGTATAGGGTACCGTATAGTCGGGCTTGACCGACTATAACGTTCTTACTTGTTTAAAAAATGTAACAAAAAATATATTTATAAAAAATATTTTGTTTGCAAAAAAAGAAAAATTAATTCCTTAATTAAATTTTTTAAGACTTTCTTTTAAATTTTATAAAAATGATTCAATTCCTGTATAATTTTAGTGAACCGGACTACTTTTTTACGGTGGCGTGATATAACGTCTAAGGACATAATGTCTATAGACACTATGACACTCAGAATTCTAAAATATTGATTTGATGCAATGGAAATAATAACAATTCATTTTGTTATGGATGGAATACAAATAATAACAATTTATTGAAATTTTTTTAAACTTTAATACACTTTAGAGCAAATAATAACAATTTAGTAGAATATTTTTATAAATGGAATACAAATAATAGCAATTTATTGAAATATTTTTAAATTTGTTTCAACAATTTGCTTGCAATAAGGACAAAGCAAAGGCGAATTGTTACTTTGAGATTTTTTATCCAAAATATCCAAACAGCTTGAGCAAATTTTGAAATGTTTGCAGGGAAAAGACATTTTTTTATTCTTGTGACGTACGCAGGAAAACTTTATTCAGCGAAGCCACCTGCCGCTTCCTACTGGAGGAGAAAACCCTTAAGCGCGGCCGCAGGCCGCCACACAGAAAAACTTTTGTATGCGAAGCCAGATTTCAATACTTAACTTTAGTGTCTCCGGGAAGACATTACAGAATGTTATTATTATTATTATTAATATTATTCCCTTTTGCGGAATGTTTACATCTAATTTAAACATTTTGTAAAAGGGAAAATAACGGCACTTTTACCACGTTTACAAGATTTGAAATGCTTTAGACATTATGTCACTCGTAAAAGTGCCATAATGTCTGTAGACGTTATGTCATGCCACCGTTTTTTAATATTTCCTGAATCATTTAAGTCAAGCGGTTAAATTTTTAAAACCACATTACGACATCTCATTGCAATTTTTTCGTTTAAAAATTAAAAAAAATATTTTTGTATAACAAATGTCACATTGTTTTACAAATCTTTATTTTCAATTTAAATACTACTTCCAAGCATATAAAAAAAATTTGAAGAAATGCAATTCTTTTATATTTAAGTGAGCCGACCTAATTTTTCACTAATTCTTCAGACAAAACAAGTTAATCAACAAAACAAGTGAAAAAAAATTGGGGTCCGTTTTCACATTTTGGGGCCCATTTTCATATACTTCATCGTACCGCATCCTATAAATGAAAATGAGCCCCAAATAGTGTTTATGCAAATGAGCCCTAGAATAGTTTAGGGCCCGTTTTCATTCGTGGTTTGGGGCCCTAGTTCATTTTTTGGGGCTCATTTTCATTTCTAGAAATGGGGTCGACTTTCATTATGAAAATGAACCCCAAATTTGGGGCCCACTTTAATTTTTTACTTTGGGGTCCATTTTCCTGGGGCCCATATTCATAGCGCCATTGTAGGCAGGTCGTTTCGTCGAAGACGTGTTATATCTGCAGTGTTTTTCAGCTTTCTTGCAAGTAGATTCGGGTGAGTTTCCAATTTCGTCTTATAATTTGATTGCAGACGGGGGATTTAATCCTTCACTAGAGGAATATTCAAGTCTTTATGTAAGATTTCATTCCTTATGTACCAAGGGGCTCCTGATTGGGACCTCTGTATAATATCGATGTTGGTTTTAGATGCGTTTCCCCAAAGCTGAATACCATATATCCATATTGGCTTTATTATACTGTTATATAACTGCACTGTCAGTCAGTGTCAGTTTCGATTGATGGTTTATTAGCCAACTAGAGGCTTTTAATTTTATTTGGGTTTTCTTAGCTTCAATGTATTTGCGCCATGTGAGTCGTCGATCCAAATCAATGCCAAGGTAGACGACATCGTTGGTGTGTGGGATTACAACGTTGTTCAGTGAAACTGGGGGACAAATTTCGGGCCTTAAGCTGAATGTTACATGTTTGCACTTTTGTTCATTTACCTTGATCCTCCAGGTAGATAGCCATATCTCGACGTCGCGTAGGTGTTCATTTAGCAACATTGATGGAATTCTAGGGTTATTATGAATGCTGAGAATGACTGTATCATCTGCAAAAGTTGATGTGGTAAATCTCTGGTTCGTTGGTATATTACATGTAAAAACTATATACAGAATAGGACCTAGGACGCTTCCCCGTGGGACGCCTGCTTTGATTTTAAAGTCATCAGTGGTGTGACTTATGTACTTTATTCGAAAAATTCTGTTGGTTAAATATGATTGCAGAATCTTGTGACAATTTGGTGGAAACATATTTCGTATTTTATGTAGCAGACCCTCGTGCCATACTTTATCTAATGCTTGGGCAACATCTAAGAAGATAGCAGTTCAGTAATACCTATCTTCAAATGTTCTTCTTATTCGATCCGTTATGCGATTTTCCCGTTCAATTATGCCGTGTTCTTTACGAAAGCCAAACTGGTGTGTGGGTATGACATAATTTTCGGTGAGATATGGCATAATTTTTGCCAAGAGCAATTTTTCGAATAGTTTAGATAGACTCAGAAGAGGACTAATAGGTCCATAGGATGAAGCAACTGTGACGTTTTCCAAGTGTTCGGCCAAAATATATTGATAATTAATTTATTAAATATAATACTATACTCATTATTACTTATTATTAACTTTAAATTCAAACAAATCGTTCATTTATAAATATGGTAACTAATATTTTAGACCTCTTTGAAATATTGTAACATTATTTTTAATATCAGCAACTCATGAACTTAAATATAGAAAGAAAATAAAACGAACACAGTAAATCTCGTCATTTTATTTAAGCAAAATCTACTCAAGAAAACGTTTAATGAATGGTACAAAGTTCCTTTTTCGTTTCAACATAAAATTTTGGCGACCGTGACAGGACATTTAAATTAAACCAGTGAAAAGTGTTTTACTGTAAAAAAAAAAATTAATACAAAATTAAAACTTAAAGTAAACAATTTTGAGCATCTTAGATTTTCATCGTCATCAACATCATCAGAATTCATCGTCATCATTATCTTCATCGTTCGTTGCTAGCTTGTTCAGTGATTTTCTCACTTGTTTTTGACATTTTCATTACAAAAATCAGTGTTCGTGCGTGCAGTTAGAAAGGTTAGAATAAAATATTTTTTAATTTTTTAAATTTTAATTATTAAAACTAAAATGAGTGGCACAAGTAAGAGACATTTAAGAAGGCTGTGACTGTGTGAAAAAGCTTGGACCGCTTATCAATTTTTCTTCGTACCCTTTTGAAGATTATCTTCAAAAGATAATCTTGTTTAGTGATTTTCTCACTTGTTTTTGACATTTTCATTACAAAAATTAGTGTTCGTGCGTGTTGTTAGAAAGGTTAGAGTAAAATATTTTTTAATTTTTTAAATTTTAATTATTAAAACTAAAATGAGTGGCACAAGTAAGAGACATTTAAGAAGGCTGTGACTGTATGAAAAAGCTTGGACCGCTTATCAATATTTTTTCGTACCCTTTTGAAGATTATCTTCAAAAGTAAAAAAAAACGTAAAAAAGCCATCGCAAATTCTACAACAAATTCATATTCGCACACAATATGAAAAAATGGTGGCAGAACATCGAAAATTAAAATTTAATAAACAAAATGGGGCTATTGTTAGTGTCACAACCTCAGAATTTTTTTACTGCAGTTTGTCCTAATAACTTCTGTGCAATTCGACCGTTTATATCCATACAGATAACAGGCTTCTCATCTATTGGATCAAAATCAATATTAGGTCGCCGATTCAGAAGTATCGAAAGTTTCTTTCAGGAGACAATTGATTCATCTAAAATTTTAGGTACTCGTCTAGTTGATCAGAATAACATGGGTGATGAAGAGGCATTTGCTATAGAAGATATGGATTTGAAGTTTGCAGGATTTCCAAGTGGTAATCAATTTCTTTTAGTGCCACTCCTACACGGCTGCAAATAATTGAAATTTAAAGAATTCACAAACATAAAATTCAAAATATAATAATAATAAACTTACAAATATAGATGTCACTTCCAAATGCTAATCGTGTCACCAAGCTAGGTTTCAAAGCAGTTCCTCTTGTAACGTATGCATTGTATAGCGTGTAAGTTAATGTAAATACTAACGCCATGCATGCAACAATGCTTTGTGGTACGGTTGAGTCTCTGTTTCTTTTCTTTAGTAACATGAGTAATACTCATATAGTTTTTGGGGTAAACCATCAACACAATTGACGAATACAATTGAAATTAGTGACCCATTAAGATTTGTTTTGATTTTATTTTGAGTAAGGAAATTGCCTCACATGCAGTTTCTATTTACACTACATCCAATTAATTTAGAGTTAAAATTAAAACTATGAATGAAGACTGACATGGAGAGAGACTCCACCCAACCAAAAATGCATTGATAATATTTAGAGTTATTGAGTGTACTTTAAAAAGTCACTCTTAGAGTATAAGTCTAGAACTTCTCATAGGGTATTTATAAGCAACTGTTTTATGAAAATAAAAACAGTTCTAAATCGTGACTGATTTGGAACACAAAACAAAAATTCTAAATGCGCTTTAATTTATGATTAGCATCTAAAATCTTATTCAAACTAATCCTTGAACACTATATGGCGATCCTGCCAAATTAAAAGTGCTTGACTGCACTGGTTGATGTGCTATACGATTGCACCAACCATATAGTGCTTAAGTGCACCATAATATATAATCCTGATAAAGGATAAAAACAAAAAGTGAGTGCTTGAATATATTGCACCAGCAATAATAATATATATTGTTCTGACGTAGACCGGCTTAAGTTCCGTCAGCTGCGTTGCGAAGAGAAGAAAAGATGAAAATTGGACCCTAACCATTAACAAAGGATGACACTAAATCTTTAATGAAAAACTCAAGGATGCTGCCGATGTGGAAGGCGACATAAACAAGCAGAAGATACAAATAAAAACACGTTAATCATATTAATACTTTTAATAAAAAATTTTTCTTTGTAAACGAAGTGCGTCTAATCCGTCTAATAGGGAACAGACATATACATAAAAAATTTTTTTTCAATATGATAAGGTTAATAGGAGTAATAGCTATAATATATATAATCTTAATAATAATTGTAAAAATTCTGAAGAACTACATTATAAATATTGCTCAAGATGAAATTGAAGATTTTAGCATATTAGAAAATGTATTTTCCATAGGAAAGATATTCAATAGAAAACACCATAAATAAATAACTATTTTTAAAGAAAAAAAAAGGAAATATATAAAAAAGAAAAAAAAAATTAAGGTGAAACAATATTAAAATGAATAATTAGCAAATAAGAACATTTATTTTTAATAACATATTACACGTTTATATAATTTTTTTTTTAATGGATGAGATATTAACATCGTTGGAAACTTTAGTGTCGAATGCTAGAAAATCGATGAACAGACCATATTCACAGGAAACTTTAACAACACAAAAATTTGAAATAGAAAGATTGGAAAAGCAAATAGAAAATATACTAGACAACGAGAATATTCCAGACGATGTTATTAGAAAGTCAGTAGAGAGATTTACAATCTTAAAAGAGGAAGCATTAGAGATATTAATACAATATAATAGTAAGAAAATTATTTTAGAGAAACGACAAGGAACAGTAACATTAAATATGGAATTGAGTGAACTTTCTGCTATTTCAAAGTTGATCCCATCTTTCTTGGGACGGAAAGAAGATTTGAACAATTTCACAAGAAATTTGAAACTAGTATCACAGACTAACCACCAGAAAAACAGAAATTTTCTTCGAATACATCATTAGCACAAAATTCGACATAAAGGTACAAAATCGAATAAGACAGGAAACCATACCAACAACAGTAACAGAACTGATAAGAGCCCTTAAAACAGCGTACAAATCGTTTAAGAGTACGAACACAATTCTAAATGAACTGACTAGCCTTAGACAGAAGAACAATAATCTGACTGGTTTCGCAAGTAAGATAGGAAGTCTCGTAGCGGAACTTAATGAAGTTCAGATCACAGATGAAGGTGAAGCAAATAGACGTTCTATAGTTAGTACTAACAGCAAAATAGCTTTCAATACATTTGTGAATGGGTTACAAGATCGACAAGCGGAAAATACAAAATACAATACAATACAAGCTCTGAAAATAGCGGAAAAGTCAGAAGCTAGGGTAAAACAGAATCAGATTTTTTTTACCGTAATGTTAACAGTGGCAATAGAGGTCTTCGTAACAATAATTGGCAAGATAATAGAAACCGGGTGAACTACAATGTGAATAGAAACAATACTAATGGAAACTACAACAATAATAATTATAACAATAATAACAATCACAGAAATATTAATAACAGCAACAGAGGTAACAATTATGAACAAAGAGGTAATAACAGGAAAAATGGGTACAGTAACAGAAACTGTATTATTAATCAGATTCAGAACCAGGAAAATTACCAGGTTCTGGAGATATTAAGATCCCAATCTTCGGATATAACGCAATAAGAACTTCAAAAATATATAACATAACATCCAACCTCAGAAATTATGTAAGATTGAGTATTGAGGATACAAACAGATAACTTACATTTTTAATAGACACAGGTGCGGACATCTCACTGTGCAAACAGAAATATTTTAAACGTTATGAGGAAAATTTAGATGATTATTGCAATTTAACAGGTATTTCAGAGGGAGTTATTAGATCAATTGGATCTACAATTATTAATATAAATATACACGACATAGTCATTGAACAGAAAATAAAATTGGTTGCGGATGATATACTGATAGGTACCGATGGAGTCTTGGGTAGAGATTTCTTAACAAGATACAGATGTAACATCGATTGCGACAAATATGTATTAACTTTCAACATTAACGGTAAAACGATAACAATCCCAATTCATGCTAGTGCTTTTAATATAAATCAAGTAATAATTCCAGCGAGGAGTGAAATTGTGGTTCCTTTTAAGATAAAATTGAATGAAGATGCTGTGATATTGAATAGAGAACTTATGAAAGGAATTTATATCGCAAATGCAACAACACCTAAAGATGGTAACCAACACGTGAAATTATTAAATGTAACAAACCAAGAAATAATAGTGGATAATATGAAAGTGGAAACAGTTCCATTGAAAAATTATGAGATACTTTCAGTTATGAGTAACGGAAATAATAGTAGAGATACGGAGAAAAGATTTAAAAAATTAATGAAAAACTTGAATTTGAAAGACTTAAATGATGTAAATGTAAATGAACTTACATCAATACTTAGAAGATATCAGTCAATATTTCATTTTGAAGATGAAGATTTGACAACAAATAATTTTTGTAAACAAACGATAAACCTACATGATAAAAACCCCGTTTATATAAAGAACTATCGTTCACCACACACACATACAACGGAAATAAATTCTCAAGCTCACGGATTATTGGAAAGCGAAATAATTAAACCGTCTATTAGCCCATACAATGCACCACTATTACTGGTTCCGAAAAAGGGACAAACAGATTTAAAGAAATGGAGATTAGTAGTAGATTTTAGAAAACTAAATGACAAAATCGTCAATGATAAATTTCCATTAACACGTTTGGATGACATTTTGGATAAACTAGGTAGAGCCAAATATTTTTCAACATTGGATATGACAAGCTCATTTCATCAAATTGAACTTGATCACAAATCACGTTTTCTACACCTAATGGACATTGTCAATATACTAGGCTACCATTTGGTTTAAAGATATCATCGAATAGTTTTCAGATGATGCTAACCGTGGCTCTGGCCGGATTGGAATCTGAAGCTTTTCTTTATGTTGATGACATTATAGTATTTGGTTGTAGTCTACAACACCAGAATTCCAATTTGATTAAAGTTTTTGACAGACTGAGAAAATATAATCTGAAGCTAAATCCGAGTAAATGTTGCTTTTCGAAACCGGAAGTAGTGTATCTTGGACACTTGATAACGCCAAAAGGTATCCTTCAAAATTCGATGCAATTACAAGATACCCAATTCCGAAAAATGCCGATGAAGTGATAAGGTTTGTGGCATTTTGCAATTATTACAGATTTGTTAAAAATTTTGCTGAAGTAGCAAATTGCTTGAATGCTTTGTTGAAAAAGAATGCAAAATTCGAATGGACAGCGCAAAGTCAAACAGCGTTTGAGACATTGAAAGGCAAATTAGTAAGTCCACCAATTTTACTATCCATGTCAATGAATTTCGGTGGTCTAGCCACCTGTGGATAACAAGATTGGCATCGCTTGAAAAGATGGTGCTGCCAGACTAGCTACAGTCGCGGGCTGGGTCACCAATCAGGCTCATCCACAATCCACTGTACAAAAAAAAAAAAAATACAGAATATAAAAAAAACATTAACCATCTCACAATTAACTCTCCTCGCTTTCCTATCTCCTTAAACTTTTCCTTTTTGGTTCATGCGGGCCCTACTAATATCTCCACTACATTTTACATCATCCACTTACCTTTTTGATTTTTTATTCCATGCTTGACGTCATCGCCGCAGCCGCAGGAGCTTTCAAGGTTTGTCGTCCGTCACCGTGTCCACAGGGTACGTTTGCTAATTATAAATTACTTAAATTTCTCTTTTCCGCATGTATTCATATAAACCTTTTTTATATCTTGACCGAAAACACTTTAATGGCTATAACCCTTCCCGAGGAACATCAAGATGCCCCTTTTCACCGGCGATTGAAGGCCTGAGCTCATCCCTATCTCACGCGCACACCCCGAAACACTCTGGGATGGACTGCACCGGAAAACTGTAACCCGAAAATGCTTTCTCCAAAACTCCTTTTTTTTAAAGGTATAAATCAGATTTTACTTACTCAATTGCATACGGCTGAAAAGAAATTTTCTCTTTTAAGAGCATACGTCCCGTCCGTCAGGTCGTAAAAGTGTGGGCCCTTCTTCCCCCTTCTTTACAAATTATACCTCGCACCCCTGGCTTGGTGGTGCAGTGGCTGCAGCTCCCACGATGGATCCGACAACAGTGGCTGAAGACGACTCGAGCTTTTCAGAGCTTCCAATTTCTTATTAATTTTCTTTCAGCGTCACACCACAAAAATAAATAAATAACTTTATCACTTTTTTTCCAGCTTCACTGCTATTGCCTTTTTTTTTTTTTAACTTTTCTATTGTCCTTCCTTTTTTTTCTCTTCAACCGGGTACTAAAACTTTATTTTTTTTCTTTGGACCGCGCCACTTCACTTCTTTTCTCACCAAAATCAAAAGCCACAAACCCCTTTTCAAGCGGAAGTTACCTCTCTTTATACCTTCCAGCTATCGGCTTTTTTCCCTCCTAAACTAAAAACTACATCCATCTTTATTTCACTCTTCGCACCTAAACAACAACAGCCTCCATCTTTATTTCTTTTTTTTTTTCCCCACCTAACTAAAAACTTCCTCCTTATTACTTCTATCCTTTATTTTCTCCTGCCAAAAAAAAAACCCCAATTATAGCAACTCACAGTTGTATAATTTACTACCCCCTTTCGGTCTTCTTCTTATTAAATTAATACTATACCATTCACACATGACATCCAGATTTTGAAAAACCATTTGTACTAACAGCAGATTATGAACTTGGAGCTGTACTATCACAAGGAGAAATTGGAGAAGATAGACCAATATCTTTCGCAAGCCGTTCACTAAATAAACACGAGAAGAATAAACCTGTTTTAGAAAAAGAACTACTTGGTATATATTGGGGAATACAATTTTCCCGCCCATAACTCTACGGAAGAAGGTTTACAGTTGTTACAGACCATCGCCCACTAGACGCGTTATTTTCTCACAAAAATCCGAATTCAAAATTAACTAGAATTGGCTTGGAATTATCGGACTATGATTTTAAAATAATATATAAAAACGGTATTAGCAACACAAATGCAGACGCATTGTCGAGAATAGAGTTAAACTCAGATATATTAAAAATAATGATACCTCATAATACGGATTAAAAAAGACGCTGGTGATGACGAGAAAAATGAAGAAATAAAGCTATAAATGTGGAAAAGGATAAAGCATCTCCTATTGGGCCTGATCAACTCAAGATGTGGGAATGTACATCCATTAAGGATATATAACTCGCGAGAAAATTAAAATTTATATTAGACAAGTCGACTAAAGAATTCAAAATTGAAGATAATCATTCTGTGAACGAAAGGCGCGTGAGATGCAGTGATAATCCCATTTACTTCGGTAACATGTTGGAGAAACTTTCATCTAAGTTAAGCAGATTGAAATATGATAAATTCGCACTGACGAAATATTTAAGATAATAACCCATGGGAATATGAAAAAGGAAATTAATGAAAATAATGATAATAATGATGTCAGAATTCTTTTATACAGCAATCCACAGAAAGTAATAAACATAAATATATATGGAAATACATTCACAAAATGGTAAAGATATGTTTTGACGTATGATCTTTGTCAGAGAAACAAACAAGTAAGACATAAAAAAGAACCATTATGTATAACGGACACAACAAATGATAGTTTTAGCACCATAGTCATCGATACAGTAGGACCACTACATCCTTCTGAATACTACAGATATATATTGACAATGCAATGTGAACTTACAAAATATATAATAGCAGTCCCAATGGAAACTAAAGAAGCCAAATCGATAGCAAAAGCTTTGACTGAAAATTTAATATTGAAATATGGAATATTCAAGACTTTAAAATCTGACAGAGGTACTGAGTTCACAAATGAACTTTTGAAGGAAATTTGCGATTTGCTAAAAATAGAACAAAAATTCTCGACATCTTACCATCACGAGGCATTAGGTACTGTCGAACGAAACCATAGGGTATTGAATTAATATTTTTAATCTTTTGTAAATGATGACAATTGGAGTGAATGGATAACTTACTATTCATTCGCATACAACATAACGCCACACATTGACACCGAATATTCACCATTTGAGTTAATATTTCGTAAAATACCAAATATGCCAGATGAAGAAATTTTAAATAAAGACAAAGTATATAATCTAGAAAATAATGCAAACGAAATGAAAATTAGATTAAGACAATCATTGAAAAATGCTAGACTAATGATAGAAGACATAAAGAATAAAAGAAGATTAGAATCTTTTAAAAAAGAAAGTAGTATAAAATAAGCGATAGGAGATTTAGTATTAGTTAAAGTAGGAAATAGAAAAAAAAACGAACCACCATACAATGGTCCATATAAAATTATTGATATCGACGATTTAAATGTCACAATAAAAATCAAAGGTAAAGAAAAAACCATTCATAAAAATTTACTTAAGAAATATAATAGTAATACAGAAATATAAAAAAAAAGAAAAACATAACAACAAAATTACATGTATTAATTTTAAGTCTATATAAACATATATTTTACTATAATTACGTCACATATAATGACAATATTTTTCACACCTAAAATACTATAAAAAAAAATACTACAAAAATCCAATTACAAAGTAACAACACACTAAAATTTTTTTTTAAGCAATTGTACAAATGAAGTGTTACATTACAATAAACATTTAAAATTTTTTTTAATTGCTACTATAAGAATGCACTTCACACCACTTGAAAATAATACAAGTGTGCTAAAGAACAATTATATGATTTTCTTGAGGGGAAGGGTGTAATGTATGCATGGTATAGCGTGTAAGTTAATGTAAATACTAACGCCATGCATACAACAATGCTTTGTGGTACGGTTGAGTCTCTGTTTATTTTCTTTAGTAACATGAGTAATACTCATATAGTTTTTGGGGTAAACCATCAACACAATTGACGAATACAATTGAAATTAGTGACCCATTAACATTTGTTTTGATTTTATTTTGAGTAAGGAAATTGCCACACATGCAGTTTCTATTTACACAACATCGAATTAATTTAGATTTAAAAGTAAAACTCTATGAATGAAGACTGACATGGAGAGAGACTCCACCCAACCAAAAATGCATTGATAATATTTAGAGTTATAGAGTGTACTTTAGAAAGTCGCTCTTAGAATTTAAGTTATTGAGTGTACTTTAGAAAGTCACTCTTCGCCCATTGCTCAGTGAAAATCGTATTCTAGGGATCAAAATAAGAAACTTTGCCGAAGGAACCGTACCTCTAAAACGAATTCTGATGTCACAGAATTTGGGTCGAACTTTTGGGTAGGGGCAAATTTTGAAAAATCCCACTTTGACCCATTTAGAGTGCTCCAATCGAGTCCAAATGTATGACCGAACCCCACTAATTTTGAAGGCCCGACCCACCCATGCCAGTGGCACACCCCCTGGAACTCCCCTGTGGGGTTCCCCATATAAACATTTCAAAAAATCGCCAGTTTTGGCACTTTACATGAAAAAAATCAGCGAAATGCCTGTTTTTTTTCTTTTTGGAGTTTATTTTTCTCTTTAGAAATTTCTTTAGTCAGAACATATGTAAATGAAAAAAAATGAATTTAACTTAGTAATAGAAAAGAAATTAAAAAAATTTATTAGAAATTAGCGTTTTTACAACCCTTTTAAAACCAAGGCATCACAGTGATGCATTTGCATGTCGTAAACTTAGTTGTGTGGGTTTTTTATTCAACCCTTTTAAAAAATGAACGTATCACTGTGACACAATTGCAGGTCGTAAAATTGCTTGTGTGGGTTTTTTAAGCCACCACAAGACACAGATGCATGTCGTAAACTTACTTGTGTAGTTTTTTTATAGCACCTACTTAAGAAATGAAGGTTGTTTTTACAACCCTTTTTATGGGTTTTTTATGGCACCTTCTTAAGAAATGCGCGTTTTTTGCAACCATTTTAACAATTAAGGTATCACTGTAATGAACCGCAACCCTTTTAAAGAATGAACGTATCACTGTGACACAATTGCAGGTCGTAAAATTGCTTGTGTGGGTTTTTTAAGCCACCACAAGACAGAGCTGCATGTCGTAAACTTGTGTAGTTTTTTTTATAGCACCAGGCTTAAGAAATGAAGGTTGTTTTTACAACCCTTTTTATGGGTTTTTTATGGCACCTTCTTAAGAAAGGCGCGTTTTTTGCAACCATTTTAACAATTAAGGTATCACTGTAATGCACCGCAACCCTTTTAAAAAATGAACGTATCACTGTGACACAATTGCAGGTCGTAAAATTGCTTGTGTGGGTTTTTAAGCCACCACAAGACACAGCAGGTAGAATTGAAATTACCATTTCATTCTTATTACCTCGTCCCGTAGACCATATATAACGCAACAGTTTTTGTGAATGCATTAAGTCGTTGTGAATAACTCAAAGTGTGAAGTGCTAATTTCAGATAAAAAAATATTTAAAAAATAATAATAAGTGAAGTGACCATTCCAAATCAAAAAGTTTACAATGAATCCACCATCCTCTACACCGCAAGATGAAGCAACAACAACATCAACAACTATCGAAAACCTAATGAGTCATATACCCAAGCATGATGTTACTGTTTTTGGTGTGTCTACTGATTTGACTGATCTTAATTTACCAACCCATCTGGATATCTTGAGATATTATTTTTACTTAAGTGAACGTGCTAAAACAGAACAAAAAAAGTTTTCCTATAAATCATTCACTATTCAAGTACAAGATAAGTTGATTGGAATTTGGGAAAAACTTGGTATGGAAATAACTGAAAAAAAGTGTATGTAATAAATTGAATAGATTGCTTGACAAATATCAAGACCAAATCAAGAGAAGAAACAAAACCCAACAATTTACAGAGTGTGAAAAATCTCTGGAAACAACTTTTTACATTGGAACATGTAAATGCGAACATGCAGTTCCATGTGCATGCGGCTTGGTTCCCGATCGCCTCAAAGAGTTTATGCACGATCAACATAATCAGAGAAGACTAACAATGGATGCATTTGTGATGGAAATTGAAGAGCAAGGAGCAACGTGTATGTCATCAATGCCAACATACCAAGATCCCGATGATTCAACATACGCACCACCACCGGTTCAAGAAGATATGGATAGAAACACAAGTTCACAATACACAGAGAGATACGATTGTTTTAACTTTGCCTTGGTATGTGACAGATTTGGTGTACCTGATAGAGTAGCATCAGCATTGGGAACCGCTCTTTTTCAAGATTTTAAAATTAAAGATAAGCATGGGAAACCTCTCATCATGGATAATTCGAAAGTTCGCAGAGAAAAAGAGAAATGCAGACAAGAAGTGCTTCGCAAACGGTTAGATGATACCAATTTGTTAGCGTTTTCATTCGATGGCAGAAAAGATGATACTTTAACGATAGATAAAATTGATGAGAAGTATCATACTAGGATGGTAAAAGAACCTCATGTTGTTATTTTGAGAGAACCCAATTCTGAATTGATTGGTTACGTAAGACTGGAACATGAAACCGCTGAATACAAACCAACCAAATGAAATGATTTTTTCAACGATAAAAATGTATCACTGGATGCATTAATTGGAATATGCACTGACGGTGAGTCAACAAACACTGGCCCACACGGTGGAATTATACGACGATTCGAATTGCTGTTAAAAAGACCATTGCATTGGTTCGTTTGCCTTCTACACTTCAACGAACTTCCGTTTCGGCATTTGTTTGAAGCTTTGGATAAATCAACCAGCACTGGACCGAGATCGGCAACCGGAAAACTGAGCCGTCAAATCGAAACTTGTGAAACTCTTCCGGTAAGTTATTGCTATCACTCATTTATTATAATTGTCAACCACTATTAATTATTTTATTATTATATATTTGCAGGTGGTGGACGGCTTCCAGAAAATTGAGTTGCAAAATATGCCCCCTGCTCCAGAAAAAATTGAATTTTCCACCGATTCGAAGTACCTATACGACATGGCCCATGCAATTTCTAGCGGCGTGGTTTCGGTGGATCTGGCTAACATCAAACCAGGGAAAATTGTACATTCTCGGTGGCTCACCAAGGCCGCTAGATTATTACGATTATATGTGACAACGGAAAATCCAGATTCAAATTTAAGAATTCTGGTTGAATTCATAATTAAATGTTATGTGCCAATGTACTTCAATATCAAGTATTACAGCTCCGCCGTGTACGGCAGTGCATTATTTTTCAAGTTCATTGGTTGGTCACGATTTCTAGAACCTCGTTTACGCAAAATTGTCAATCAAGTAATTAAAGATAATTCATATTATGCGCATTCGGAAAATATCTTGTTATCAATGTTGTTTGATGATAGCAAAGAAAAGCGCTATCAAGAAAATTCTACGCTATCGAACCGATGTTGACGACCCAACGCAACTTACAGCTTATAAAAAACCAGATATAAACTTTAATTGCACAAGTTACACGGAAATGATCAATATGAATGACATAAATAACGTATTTGAACCACCATTCACGCGAAGCATTCCTTACGATACATTGAAAGAATATTTAAATCAAGATGATCCACCATTTAATGATCCAAAAATTCCATCACACATACAAGGAACGGAATGACATGTTCAATTGCTAGCTAGCGTTTCCAAACGGGTTATACCGGAAAATGTAGAGGCTGTTATGACGACGACATTAGAGAGCCGTGCGAAGTTGCCCAGACTTGAAAGTAAAAAAGACTTCAAACAATAATTTTTTTTAGTTTCTTTTCTACAACTAACTTTAATTAATTTTTTCATTTACATATGTTCTGACTACATAAATAAATTTCTTAAGAGAAAAAATAGATATTATTATAAATAAATAATAAATATTATTATAAATAAATAAATAAAAATAAAGAAAAAAACATCGCTGATTTTTTCATGTAAAGTGCCAAAACTGGCGATTTTTTGAAATGTTTGTATGGGGAACCCCCCAGGGGAGTTCCAGGGGGTGTGCCACTGGCATGGGTGGGTCGGGCCTCCAAAGTTAGTGGGGGTCGGTCATACATTTGGACTCGGTTGGAGCACTCTAAATGGGTCAAAGTGGGATTTTTCAAAATTTGCCCCTACCCAAAAGTTCGACCCAAATTCTGGGACATAAGAATTCGTTTTAGAGGTATGGTTCCTTCGCCAAAGTTTATTATTTTGATCCCTAGAATACGATTTTCACTGAGCAATCGACCCGCCCTAATGGTCATACTTACTTTTACGGATTTTTTTTTATTAAATATATGGTTCGGTTTTGGTAACTACATTGGGTTAACAATTGAAACAATATATTGAAAAGTATATCGAAACTTTATTGAAAATCTTTATTAAATTTATATTGAAAATTATAATTGAATTTTTTTCTTAAACTTTTAAAAATTTTTATATAGAAAATTATATACTAAAAATTTACTAACATTTATTGAACTATATACTGGAATTATATTGAAAAGTATATTACAAATTATATTCAAGCTTCTTTTTGAAACTTTATTGAAACTTTTTTTTGAAAATTTAAAATTTTTTAAACGTATTGAAAATTTACTTTTGAATACTTTTACGTGGGTTCGATTGAAACCTAAACTTTCTAATCAATTTACACTAATTTAATGCTTTTAATTTCACTTAATAACATTTCATTTCACTGCCTTACATTTTTTCGATTGGAACCAAAAATTTTACTCAATTGGGAGTAACATAATAAACTTTGCATTAACTGCACAACATGTTATTGATTTAAAATTGCAATCCATTTGGATTCACTTAATTCTACCATAATTGGCATTTCATAGCTGGATTGGAACTTAAAATTTCCATCAATTTTGTACCTAATTTATAACACTTTTCATGTAATTGTATTACATTCGTTCGACGTTAATCGGTTCAAATTAATTGAACACAATATTTTCATTTGTTTAAAGTACAATATTTTGTTCACTTGGAACTTGACATTTTAATCCCTGTGAACTAATTTCCTTTTTAAACGCTTTACAGTTAACTTCATTTCTTCGTTTGATTGAACTTAAAATCTTAATTCATTTGCATTCATTTCATGCTATTGCATTTTGTTCTATTAGAACTAAATTCTAATCAATTGGAACTCATTCCATTTCGGAAGACTTTCCTTTCACTTCATTGTGTTCTTTTAAATTTTATTCTGCACAATCTAACTCAACCAGATCATTTTCATTTATTTACTGCATCACATTTGTTCTATTGAACCTGAACTTAATTTAATTCAAATCCACTTAAATTTTGTAACCTCTCTTTACCTTTGCAATCATTGTCTTTATACCAACACTCACTCATTCATTCATTCATTCGAATATATCTTCGTTAAAATTTTTTTTTAATTATTCCGAAATCATGGCGGTACATCATAGTCCCGGAAATTTAGCTTCTGCTTTGGCAGATAACGTTTGTTTAATTTGTCAAGAAAGTTATGGCAATTCTAGCAACTTAGTTTCTATTGTAGGCACATCTTTCATTTTTAATTTCCTTAACGTTTCAACTTGTTGTCCGCAATGTAATAAAACTGTCACTAAAAACAGTTTATTAAAATATTCCGTCCGAGTTAATAATGAAAGCTTTCCAGTTAATACGGGATCGATTCCGAAATCCGCGGAAAGAATTTTATCCGGCCGAAGGCAACGAAACGAAGATTTCAATGCCAATCGAAATATTTCACCAGATCAAGCTAGTGTAGAGCAAAGAGATAGTCTAGAAGATCGAATTAGATCTAAAATAGAAAATAGTTTTCAAGGTGAAATATATAAGCTTAAAGCAGTAGTCGAAAGATTATCTCAACAATTCACGAGCATAAACCTTAACGCAAACCTACAGCCGGAATGGCCACGAGAAATCTTTCCCAATACGTCAGTCCGTCGGAATGTTTCAGCTCCTTCAGTTCATAATGTTCCCTATGAACCTAATTTTGTACCTTCGCGTAATCTTAGGTCAAATTTGTCACACCCTTCAGTACAAGAGAGTCGTGAGAGAGCATCATTATCGTCCGTGTCCCTTAACAATAGTGGGAAAATTGCAAGCTTAATCAATAGCTGGAACATTACTTTTAATGGAAACACCTCAGGGTTACCAGTGGAAAAGTTTATTTATATGGTTAATTCATTGACAAAAGACAGTTTAGCGGGAGATTTTAGATTGTTAGGCGACCATTGCCACATTTTGTTTACGTCAAAAGCTAAAGAATGGTATTGGCGATATCGCAGCACCGTAAATAGAATAGAACGGGAAGATTTGTGCCGAGCGTTGAAAATCATTTTAGCGATCATTTATCTGATTTAGATATCAGAGAAATGATCAGGGATAGGAAACGAAACGCTAATTAGAGCTTCGACGATTTCCACCATTCTATGCGATCGTCTACGATATCCCCTTAGCAAATCCGAATTGACAGAAATTTTGCGTAGAAATTTAAGACCCCATTTAAGAAGGGAATTGTTCTATATCCAAATTGACAACGTTTCACATCTGCGTCATTTAGTTCTGAGAAGAGAGGCACTAAGTTTCGAACTCGACAGAACCCCGAAAAACTTTAGACGACAGATTAATGAAATTGACGTAGAGGATGAATTTGTAGATGAAGACCCCCATGAAGAAGTCAGTGAGGTTCGAAAACCAAGAGAAGACACGACAAGACGCCAAAATAATATCTGCTGGAATTGCAGAAACGAAGGTCACAGATCTGTGGACTGCCTCGAAGACAGAACCATATTTTGTTACGGTTGTGGTTCCGTAGGTGTCTATCGACCTAAATGTGAGAAGTGCCAGGAAACTTCCAGGCGAGCGCCAGTAACAACACCAGCTTCCGCTCGAAAACCAAATAAATTCGCCTTTCAGCGAAAAACTATCCGAAAATAGCTCACAAACCGATTTCACCAATTTTATACCTTTTACAATTTTGAAAAATTAAAAGGAAAAGTCTAAACCAATATTATTTCCCATCAAGCCATATCATGAAAGAGTTAGATTATATGAATTAGCGAATTTTTTGCGAAACTATTAGCACCCTAGCGAAATTTAACACCCCAATTCATAAAGTAAAAAGAAATACTCTACGAATAAGAACTTTTTATAAAATGTTAAAGTTAAACAAGTTTAAAGTTAGATGCTGTATAGAATCTATTGAAAAGTCAAGATCTGATATAAGACCCTATATTCAAGTAGATATTTTTGGAATGAAATTATTGGGACTCTTAGATTCAGGCGCCTCTTTATCTTGCATAAGTGGTTCCGCAGCTAAAACTTTCCTTGATAAAAACTTACCTTTTAAAAAATTTTCTAATTTCGTTGAAGCAGCTGGCGGTCAGCAATATAAAATTTTAGGTTTCGTAGAAACAAATATCACTTATCGAAATGTTACAAAATTAGTTCGTTTATATATAATTCACGATCTAACTCATGATGTATGATGTATGGTGATAAGAGGAGCTATGTATACACGTAGCTCATATCCGTTATGTCTGGATATACACCTAAGCCAGTAGGTCGGCTTGTTGTGCGCTCTACATCTCTACTTTCGGGTTATCTACCCCTCTTACTAACTTAGAAATTCGGTTTCATCAGCAAATTTCTTGAGTATTTTCCAGCTTATCCCCCTTAGACCCGTCAGGCCTGGTAAGATGCCGTTCTATAGATATCTGACTCTTGTTCTCGCAAATGCAGGACACTAACAGAGGCAGTGTTCTAGGGTTTCGTCATCCTCTCCGCAAGCTCTACAAACGGCTGATTCTGCCCATCCTATATGGTATAGGTGAGCCCTTAGCTCAGAGTGTCCAGTGAGGATGCCAATTATCCTACTAAGTTCTACCCTATTCAGATTCAGGATCTCCCTTGTTCTTGTTGCGTTGGGAGAACCCCATAATATCTTTGTAACTTTACCGACGTCATTCTCTTCCCAAATTGATACATGTGAATTGAAAGGTATTGGGGTTTCCAAATTTACTCTTTCCAGGAAAGAGCCCTTCCTGGCCAGTTTGTCAGCAATCTCATTTCCCATTATACCACTGTGTCCTGGGATCCAAACGATTTCAAGTCTGCCTCTTCTGGAGAAGTTTGAAATCTCCTCCTTACACTCGAGGATAGTCCTTGATCTAGTTTTATCTGCGGATATCGCTCTGATAGCCGCTAGACTGTCCGTAAATATTTTCACATCTCCGGGACTTGGGGAATCCCGTGCGTTAATATACCTAATACATTCCTTTATCGCCACCAATTCAGCCTGAAAGACGGAGTTGTGGTCCGGAACACGGAGGTATATCCCTGTGGAACGGTCCTCATCGTAGAAACCTATCCCAGTCTTACCATGCAGACTAGAGGCGTCCGTATAGTAATGTGACCCTGGAAGGTTCTGTAGAATATTCCCGTTCATCCAACTTTCCCTGTCTGGTATCCGTATACTGCAGGGTATATCTGTTGACACTTCCGCGATTCTATCACAGCTAATATTCACAATTTGGTCTAAAATAGTCTGGTGTCTGGTCATGTGGTCGGTGATATATTCCCCTGTTACCCTTAGTCGTAACATGGCCAGAGCTGCCTCATATTTAAATCTAATCTCGATTGGGTTTATAGATAGAATATTCTCTAAAGCCCTCGTAGATGTAGTCCTTACCACTGATTCCTTGCACCACTGATTCCTATGCAACAGCGACGCTGTATCTTTTGGAGTGGTTTAATGTAACATTTCCTGTTCATTGATGTCCATATGACTATGGATGCGTAGGTTAGAATAGGTCTAACGACGCTTGTGTAAGTTAAGGCACGTCGCCTCCAACATTTCAACATAATTAAATTTACACCAATATTTCCATATTCGTTCCTTAGCAACTCAAATTTTCTGCATTAGTTGCAAAATAGTTTACCTTTTGTCTGAATTATATTTTTTTGGGTCAAATAAATTTTGCAGCATTTTCATAAATGCAAAAATCGTATGGTCAAAGCAGCGGTGGCAGGTAGTTTGGCAATTTCATTAATTTTGGCACATTCTAAAAGTCAGCAAATTCTAATTGTTGGTTGCCTTTAAAAATAATAATAATGTAGAAATAAAAAGCAGTTCTTTTTGTCTTTTTGGATCGAAGCAATAAAAATCAAATTCATTTTTAGTATTAAGAAACAAAAAGCACATAGTGCTGATGATAATAAACTTTCAATTAAAAAAAACAACCAAGTGTTTTACTGGCGCCCAACGTGATATCCTTTTAAGGATCAAAAAACGGTTCACCATAGTGTGAAAAAGTGACAATCTTCATAGAAGATAAATCTTATTGAACAAGTTCACATAGTGAAGCAGTGACTATCATTATAGAAATAAATAAATTAAAACAAAATTCATAAGAAATATTGTACCTAAGAATAATAAATTCTTTCTAAAAAAGTAAAAAGTTGTTCGCAAAAGCACAAAAACGTTGTGAAAAATATTAATATAAATAAAACTTTCAAACCTGAGAAGAAACATAATATAGCAAAAAGTGCAGGCAGTCAGGAGTGCCACACATATCCAAAAAAAACCAACATAATCATCTATACCAAAAGACAAATCAAATCAATTATAAATCATCTTTACCAATAAAGAAGACCAAAAATCACTCCAACGGTCGAAATCAACTTCAGCTTTCTCCGGAAAAGGCTTTTGAGGATTCAACACTTTGCCGCTGCAGCTTCAATTTTCAACATGTTTATTTTTTTGTAAGTTATAGATGTAAGAATTACACAGCCAATATAGTGGCTAATTTGTCAAAGTATTTAAGTAATATAAAATAATTAAGATTCACTTCCATTTTCGAAAGTGAAAATGTTGTAAAATGTGATTCTAAATATTCGATTTTGACGAATTGTAAAAGGAAATCAACAATTTCATTTTGCCAAACAACTCATGCCTTAATGACTTGCTAAATAACTACACGGCTACTTGCGATTCTCTTTCGGCTCATAACATGCCACCCATCTCTGAAATCGATGATGGGATCGTCATTATCAATGACCAATCTTTTAAACTAATGGACAGAAATGAAACCACAATCGTCCAAAAAGGGACTTTTCTAGTAACTTTCGAGAGTGAAATTCTACAAAGTTCGAAAATCTCCGCAAAATTGCTTTCAAAAGTCCGAAACTCCCATAGCTCACTCTGACAGTCTTGCTGACCATACCTCTATCTTATCACTCCCATACTTACACGAGCTGAATATTAAAAATATGGACCATATTTCTCATTTGCATTCCAAAGTCGGAGGAACTTGTTATATCTCCGTTTCTCTTTGCCCTGATTTTGGCACTTTGCGCTGCATACTTTGTAGCCAAGAGGAACCGTAAAATCGAAATAAGTAATATCCTCAATAATTACGACCAGCCGGGGACGTCTGGATCTCAAGGGGGGAGCAGTTAAGGCACGTCGCCTCCAACATTTCAACATAATTAAATTTACACCAATATTTCCGTATTCGTTCCTTAGCAACTCAAATTTTCTGCATTAGTTGCAAAATAGTTTACCTTTTGTCTGAATTATATTTTTTTGGGTCAAATAAATTTTGCAGCATTTTCATAAATGCAAAAATCGTATGGTCAAAGCAGCGGTGTCAGGTAGTTTGGCAATTTCATTAATTTTGGCACATTCTAAAAGTCAGCAAATTCTAATTGTTGGTTGCCTTTAAAAATAATAATAATGTAGAAATAAAAAGCAGTTCTTTTTGTCTTTTTGGATCGAAGCAATAAAAATCAAATTCATTTTTAGTATTAAGAAACAAAAAGCACATAGTGCTGATGATAATAAACTTTCAATTAAAAAAACAACCAAGTGTTTTACTTCTACAGCCAATATGTCATCTTCGGGTTTAAACCCCATTATGAGCTTATAGCCCTTCTGCAGATGGCCCATACACGATGAGCCTTCGCGACCCTGCTCTCGATGTGGTTTTTCCAAGTAAGTTTTTTATCGAGAATCACCCCAAGGTATTTCACCGTCTGTGTGATTCTATTTGTTTTGCCCTGGAAGCGAGGTTCATCAAAGTCGATTATTTTCGTCTTCCTTGTAAAGAGGCATATTTCAGTTCTCTCTGGGTTCACATTCAAACCCTTCGGTTGTGCCCAGTCATATGCTATTTCGAGTGCATTCGATGCCCTCCTACATAAATCTCTAGGATCTTTCCCCCTAACAGTATCCCTACGTCGTCTGCGTAGCAGACAGGTTGGAAACCCTTATTGGCTAGAATCCTTAGCAGACTGTTTATAGTGGTCACCCAGAGAAGGGGGATAAAATCCCCCTTGAGGTGTCCCACAACAAACCTTGTTTCTTATTTTAATGCCACCAACCTCGCAACTTATCCATCTATTCCCTAGCATGTGACTGATCCAGGCCTTAATATCCCGGTCAATGTCGAATCTTTCTAGGGATTGGAGTAGCGTATTGGTTGATACATTGTTAAAAGCTCCTTCTATATCAATTAATATAGCTAGGGTGAAGATTTTTAGATCAAAAGATCTTTCGATGTGGTGAACTACTTCATGAAGCGCAGTTTCCACTGAGCGTCCCTTAAATAAGCGTGCTGTTTGAATTTCAACAACTCATTTGGGATTTGACATTTAACCATTCGATCCAAGGTTTTCAATAAGAAGGATGTAAGACTTATCAGTCGATAGGCCTTTGGGTTCGCGTAGCTTTCCTTTCCCGGTTTTGGTATGAAGACCACTTTGGCCTCCTGCCATGCCCTGGGGGTGTACGCTAATTTTAGGCAAGCAGAGAATATGACAGCCAGACTACTACAAATTAAGTTCCCGCTTTTTTGTAGTAGAGCAGGAAAGACTTCATCTGGGCCTGCTGCTTTAAAAGGGACAAAGCTTTGTATTGCCTTAATTACCATATTTTCGGTTATTTTATCATTTCATTCCTCTCGATATTGTTCCTCATTAGGCCCTTCATATTATTCCCCATCGTGTCCCGTCTGCTGTTCCACGTTGGTTCCAGTTTGTCGGGACACATTGGTACCAATTTCTGGGTTCCTATTTGGCCCAAGCTCTTCGGTAAGAAAGTGTGTTTCCATCAATATTCTTAAGGACTGTTCCATTGATTCCGCCCGAATCCCGTCCTTATCGACTAGAGTTTCAGGCTGTGAATGGGTTTTCGATAAGAATTTCTTGATTTTCGAGACGTCATTAACGCTATCAACTTGTTCACAGAAGAGTTTCCAGGAGTTGCGCTTGGCTACTCGAATCTTTTTGTTGTATTCCCTGAGTTTGTCATGATAGTCATCCCAGTATACTACATGTTTTTTACGACGAGCCCTATTAAATAATCTTCGGACGTCCTTCCCAAGATTTATCAACTCCCCTGTCAGCCAGGGTTTCTCTCGGGGAGATCTCCTTTCCCAGAGTGGACAACATTCCTTGAAAGACTCAATTAGGCTCTTCGTTAATCTATCTACTTCCCCGTCAACTTCTTCAACATTCCTTAGGACTGTGGGAGGAGAAGTTAGACGGGCTATTAGATTTCTTCTAAATTTTGGCCAATCCGTTTTAGCCTTATTCCTGAACGTAAGGGGTTCAGGCGGTGGTTGTATCAGATTAAATAAGATGTATCGATGATCCGAGAAGGAATGCTCGCTAGAGACATGCCAATCTTGGATATCGTGCACTAGATATTTTGAACAAATTGAAATATCTAAAACCTCTTCCCTTAATCTGTTAACAAAGGTTGCTGTGTTCCCAGTATTAAGGGTGAAAAGGTTATTTTCATTAAGGATTTCAAGTAAAGCATCCCCCCTTTGGTTACAGTTCGAACTACCCCATGTTATATGGTGAGAATTCGCATCGCACCCTATGAGAATTTCCTTATCTGTTGTTCTAGCTGTCCTTACCATCTCTTCCAGTTCCGACGTCGGTGGAGATGTCGGCGAGTCCGAAGGAAGATAAACCGATGCCAACCGACGGTGGCATCTGCGATGGACAAGTCTGGAGAAAAGAGATAATTTAGGTTTTTGTGACAAATAATACAAGTTCTCGGTCGAGTTCCTGTATGACCATAAAAAATTTGGTAATTAGGATCATTGAGTCCAGTAACCTTGTCATTTACCGTCCAAGGTTCCTGTACTAGTATGATATGTAACTTACCTTTTTGTAGTTTTTCCATCAGACTTAAAGTAGCCGTTTTGCTCCGATGGAGGTTGATATGATGTATACTTAGGTATCGATTTTTGGCACTCTTTGGGACTTATGTCTATGATTTTTGGGAACAGCCCGCTAAAAATTGAAGAGCTTAATCAAGTTTGCGATGAGAACCTTCTAACCAACGAGTAAAGACAAAGATTAGATAAAGTAATATCCATTTTTCCAGATTTTGACAAAGAGGGATTGGGTAAGACACCCATTATAGAACATTCCATAGAAATAGAGCCAGGAGTTAAACCCATCAAGCAGAGATACTTTTCTGTCTCTCCAGCCGCAGAAAAGAAAATACATGACGAAGTTGATCGCATGTTAGAGCTCGGAGTGATAGAAAAAGCCCCTCGTACTTGTTCTTGGAGTAGTCCTGTAGCTTGCGTCCAGAGAGAGGGAAAATTCAGACTTTGTCTTGACTCTCGGAAGCTGAATAGTGTAACTGTTCGTGACGCCTACCCTCAACCCAAAATTAACGGTATCTTATCTAGACTACCTAAAGCTGAGTTCATTTCCTCTTTAGACTTAAAACATGCATTTTGGCAAGTTAGTTTAGAAGAAAAATCTCGCGATATGATAGCCTTAACCATTCCCAATTGACCTTTGTATAGATTTAAAGTTATGCCTTTTGGTTTAACAAATGCACCACAGACCCTTTGCCGATTAATGGATGTTATTATTCCACCTCATCTTAGAAGTCGAGTCTTCGTTTATTTAGACGATTTGCTCTTAGTTAGCGATTGTTTTGAAGAACATCTATCTTTATTGCTCGAAGTTGCTCAATTAATTCGTAAAGCAGGTCTGACTTTAAATATTGCAAAATGCAAATGATGCATGAAGGAAGTTCGATACCTAGGTTATATAATTGGTTCTGGGTGTATAAAACCTGACCCCAGTAAAGTTTCCGCCATTAAAGGGTTAACAGAACCAAAAACAGCTAAAGAGGTTCGTCAATTTTTAGGTCTCGTAGGTTGGTACCGACGATTTTTAGAAAATTTTGCTTTGTTAACTAGTCCGTTAACCGATCTCAGGAAAAAATGTAAAACTTTTGTGTGGAACTCTGAAACTCAAAAATCATTTGACCTAATTAAAGAAAAGCTCACTTCTCCCCCGTTATTAGTTACACCAAATTTCGAACGACCGTTCATAATTTCTTGCGATGCATGCAAAACTGGAGTCGGGGGAGTTCTGGCTCAAGAAGATGACAATGGTGTCGAAAGGCCCATTGCATTTTTCTCGCACAAATTAAATAGAGCCCAACAGAATTACTCTATCACCTAACTCGAATGCCTTGCTGCAGTATTGAGTATAGAAAAATTTAGAGAGTATGTCGAAGGTCACGAATTTCGCGTAATAACGGATCACGCATTATTAAAATGGTTAATGCGTCAACCAGCTCGTTGGTCCATAAAGCTCCAGGGCTTTAATCTTTCTATTTTTCACCAAAAGGGAAGTGAACACATTGTTTCCGATGCTACCGACTGAAAATGGAAACCCCCTAACTTATAGCAACATTGACAGCTTAGATTCTGTAGAACCAGAGATAGATTTATCTTCTCCCCATTTTTCATCAGGACAATATACTAAATTGATCGCTGATATAGAGAACAATAAAAATCGTTTGCCCGATTTAAAGGTCATAGATGGTTTTATCTACAAACGCGTAGAATTTTTAGGTGATGATTTTTCAGAGGCTCGATCATGGAAGTTATGGGTTCCACAGGAACTTACCTCTTGTGTGATCGAACGCGCTCATAATCCACCCATGTTTGCACATGGAGGTGTGGGAAAAAACCTCGAACGCTTAAGGCGTAATTTTGATTGGCCCAATATGGCTACTCAAGTTAGATCATATGTACTAAGTTGCGACATTTGTAAACAAAGAAAAGCGCTAAATTTTATTTTAAAACCACCTATGGGTATTCAAGCCAAATCGGTTTGACCCTTTCAAATGTTATATTTAGATTTTATTGGACCTTATCCACGGTCAATAGCTGGCAATGTAGCAAATATCCTTTATTTAAAGCCTTACGGAAAATGTCTACCACTTCGGTCACTGATTTTCTCGAAAATAATATATTCCATTTATTCGGCGTTCCCGAAGTCGTAATTACGGACAACGGTTCACAATTTAGATCGTGACTTTTTGCAAGCTTTTTAACAAAATATGGAGTGCAACATATTTTCACTGCCACTTATTCGCCCCAATCTAACAATTCTGAAAGAGTAAATAGATCCATCACTGCTGGAATATGTTCGTACTTGGGAAAAGACCAGCATATGTGGGATACTAATTTGAGCCAAATAGGAGTTGCGTTGCGAAGCTCATATCACAGTTCTTTAGGCTTTTCGCCGTATTATGTTTTGTTTGGACAACAGATGATGACTCACGGACAATCCTATGAGGTTTCAAAAAAGTTAGATATGTTAGAAAAAGGCGTGGATGTCTTAGATAATGCGGACAAATTGCATTTCATAAGACAAAAGGTGCAGGAAAATTTAGAAAAAGGCTATGAAAATAATGAAGGAACCTATGACTTGAGAACCAGATCGATTAATTTTTCTGAAGGCGAATTGGTTAACCGACGAAATTTTTCACTGAGCAATAAAGCTTCGGCATATAATTCGAAACTGGCCCCCAAATTTTTGAAAGCCAAAATTGTAAGGAATATAGGCTATTGTAATTATAAATTGGTAGATTTAAATGGAAAAGACCTTGGTCTATACCACGCGAAAGATTTACAAAAGGCCAACTCGTAAAAACCCAACATGACCGCTTCAGTTGATTTCTTCCTTTCACAGAAATCAAAATCATCTGTTTTGTGACGGCCGTGCTAAAATTTTGCCCTTTTGTGTACAACACACAAAAGAAAAAAACCATTGGCGACGGCTTTGCTATGAATAAATCGAAAATTAAACAACGCCTTATATGGTATTATGGTTTGCTAATTTTTTTGTATATGCAAAAATTCTATTTTTAATACATTGAGTTTTGGCGGAATTTTTTTTTTGCCTCTTCGATGATTTTAACATCAACTCAATAGCAATCTTTCTCTTTCCCCCACTTGTTTTCAGCTATTGTTATTAGCTTACCTTTTCATTCCCTTGGTGATCTATGTACTCTCTCGTAGTTACGTATGAGTTAGTATTTTTTTTTTAACATAGAGAATGAAATGAATGTACGAGTGGTTGTATATCTATGTGTGTAATGAATTGCGAAAAAAGAAGTTACATAATGATATACATAGGTAATTAAATGAGTGATTGCGAATTTTTTTGGTAAAACTGGTTTTGTTCATTTTTTTTAATGTGCAAAAATTGCGTAGTTAAGGTGTGTTTACACTATGTGTATTTTCCATATGTAAATTCAGTTTTACGATCCATACGTAATTCCGTGTGTGTGTCAAAATTAGCGTTTTACATACGATTCATAATTTTTGCGTTCAAACGTACATATGTATTTCCGAATGACATAACCTCTAAATGTAAACAACAGCTGATTTAATTTGTGAATTTACAAAAATTTATTGTTTAAAATAAAGTTATATATTTTATATATTTTTAAATTGTTAATTAATATTAAACAACTTATTGTTCTTTCAATATTAATCTTTATAATTTACTCTTTTTTTCTTTCGCCACAAGCAGTGTTGTATTTTCATATGTTTGTCTTGCCAAAATAGAACCTGCTCTATGAAAAATTTACATATGTCTTGCAAAATGTGTTGTACATAAACAATGTTTGAAAGGGTTCACACTATGTGTACAAATTACACGTGCTAAGAAACTAAGAAAAACACAAGCAAAACACGTAGTGTGAACGCAGTTTTAAGGTTAAAAAGAATGACGCAATTTGAAAAAAGGATTATTGAAGGGAGTTGGAAAGTGGTAATTAGATGGATCGGTCATAAGAACAAAAACTAATCGGAAAATGTAAAATCGTAAAATGTTAAATAGTAAACTTAACAAGTAAGAGCGTTAAATTCGGCTGTGCCGAATCCTTGATACCCTCCACCTCGGTTTGAGTACTGATAATAAATGTAAACTTAATATTGGAAAAAGTAAACAATTTGTTAAACTTAATACCAAATTATTTCAGCAAATTCTTTGGGTTGGTTTTCGTCTTTTCTATTATTTCGGTGTTTGCTTTTTGGTCATCGTGGTTGCTGATCGGCATGCATTTAGGTTATGACATATGACATAACTTCTCGTTTAATTTAGTTTTTGCTAATTAAATAGCTCGCCCTAACCTCCATTGCAAAGGTAATTGTTGTGTAGGGTGGCTATATGCATTAAATCGTGCTAATTGGAGATGGCTTAGTTTCTTTTAACTGGCCAAATATTTTTCCTTTGCGGCCATATAGATCGGATGGAGTAACAAAATAATAACCAAAAAAAACTCTCTCAACTTTTTTATTAAATTTTTGCCATATTTGGAAAACAAAGAGAATAAATTTATAATAATAAATATTCAAATTAGGGATGCCAAACGCAAAAAACCAAATGTCCCAAACATTTTAAATAAAATAATTTGTTATCTTTATTTTCTGAAAAACTGCAAATATTCATCCAAAAAAATTGTGAAAATTTATGTATAAATAACATTCTCATCAAATTGCGTTTATTTATGTAACAATTTTTATGTTCGCAATTCTTAAATATCATATGACGTTTTCTAAAATTCATTGAATTTAAATTAATGTTTTCTGTAGTGTGATTCTGTAAATTTCAACGATCCGACAATCGCAAAATATATCGACAGCTATTGTTGCTTGCACTAAGGATTAAGTAATTCACTAAGTACATACATCTTAGCGACAGTCGACGAATCTATTTTTCTATTTATTTAAATTGTAAACGAGTGGCATCTCTGTCAAAATAAGCGAAAAACACAAAGAATAGAAAAAAAAACAAATTACTTCGTGTTTGACAGGATGATTTTATGTTTATGTTTAATATCTTTATTTTGTTTACAAATATTTCTGTTTATTTATTTGAAAATGAAATAATGAATTGAATATGCTATTTAATTTTTTTATTTATATAAAAAAGTTTTTAATAAAAGCAAAATATTTTCACTATTTTATGATTTTTATTTATGTATGATGACATTTCAACCTAAAACTTTAAGTTTTTATCGATTGAATAAACAACACAAAAACGGTTGTCGTTTAGATAACAACAACAGCTGACTTTAACAATAGCGAATATCGTTTAAAATTACTGATAACTTTGTAATTTTCTTTTTTTAACGATTCGACTATCGTTAAAAGAAGTTACTTAATCGCGGTACTGAAAAGTTATTAATTTCTCCTGAATGGCAATATTTTTTTTAAATGTAAACGTTTTTTAAATGTAAACATATTTGCTGTTTTTTTTTTTTTGGAATTTCAATTTGTGTTTAAAGAATAAAATTTATATATTAAAGATGTATTTGATGTCTTCTAAATTTAAAATTATTACTTCCGACGTTTTGATATGATTCTCTGAAATTCAATTATTATTTTCTAATTTATAATTGGAAATTTTAATTCCAGTTTTTAGAATTGATATTTTCCTAAATTTAAATGGAAAATTTAAAAAGTGAAATTTTGTATTTATGTGAATAATAATGCTTTAGTAATTATAAACAATTTTTAAAAATTAGATGTAATCGCAATCAGATATTTTTAAGGTAAAGCAGAATAATAGTTCTATATAACTATGTAGAACTGTTTTGAAAGCAAAAAACTCATTGATGAACTCGGTAACTCTATTTTGTAAAAACAACAAAAAGTTAATATGCCAAACTTATGTTCATATTTGTAAAAGAATAATGAAAAAACGTATGAAATAAAAGACCAGCCGCTGTATACTCTTAACATTATTCTGTATGATATCTACTTGAAAATATTGACATTCATGTTAAAATAGAAATAACCATTGCAAAGCTAATTAGAACAAAAATTGTGGCGCCATCTACTGTGACATAGTCACGCTGAGCAAAATTAAGTGACACTCTGTTAATGCAAAATAAATGTATTTTCCCCACAACAAAATATTGCAGAAAATAATGTAAATAATATAATATACCGATTTATTTCTAACATGCAGTTGTTATGGATATACATATATAGAATATATGTATATTATTTGTATTATTTAATATGTTTATTTATAAAAATGTAAATATTACACACACAAAAATTACAACACCAAACGTTACTTTTGCTTTTTTCTCTTTAAATAAATTTATACATCAAATTTTTTTTTGCTAAATTTACATTGTTTTTTTTTTTATTAACAACTAGGTATTTTAGCATTATTTGCTTTAGATGTTGGTGAATTTTTACTCCCTTTATATTAACTCGTAGTGTCTGCTTGTCGAAAAAATTTTGGATCGATTTTAACCCTTTTCCCGTGACCCATTCGATCTGCAGGCAGGCTCGTGGTAATGACAGAACTGATCTAACAAATTTTTTTAGTGATGCCAAAACAATGGAAACTTTTTCATTTTTCTACCAGATTTAATAAAAAAAAAATTTACAAAGGTTTAGTTTTTATTATATTATTACCACAACGACCACAAAAACAACAAGTTCAGCTATGACAACAACACAACATTTAGAATAACAACAAGAACAATATAGAAACATCATATTTTTCATTTTTTTTTTTTTTACTTTTTCAGAGATTTACCTGGACCTGTTCAACCGATTTTAATGATTTTTGAAACAGAAATCTTCCCATGAATTTGGTGAATCATCAAAATGATCACTCTAGCTGCACTATTGAGTGCGTGATCGTGACAAGAACAACATAGAAAATTATATTTTTTCAAGACTTTTTTTAGTTCTTCATTCAAATCTCGGGCCCTAATCGACCGATTTGGACGATTTTAAACAGCAAGCTTCTCAGGATGTTAGTGAATCATTTTTTATGTCAACGAGCACCCTACCTGCCCGATTGATGCCGTGATCGTGATTTCCACAGACGGACAGACGGACATCGCTATATCAACTCCGGTTGTTATAAGGATCACAAATATATATAATTTATGGGGTCCAAAATTTTTTTTCTAATTATTACAAACGGAATGACAAACTTATATGTACCCTCTGCACACTGGCGTGGAGGGTATAAAATAAACAGATGTGTAGACAGTAAAACAAAGGAAAAATAATAAATATACATAATAATTGACACCTTATACGATCTTATTATAAAAACGTTCAAAAGATTCACACAAAAAAGCAAATCATAGCAACTCATAGAAGGGGCAATTAAATTATGTCATTATCACTCTCCTCGCCATTCATAAATTCTGCAAATCTATCATCGATAACGTTTTTATAAAGCAACATTTCTACATTGTTGATGAATAAAAATATCTATAAACATGAATCATCATTTAGGCAACATGTTCCTCGTGAGCTTGAATTTGGTTTTACTGGAACCAATCCGTTTTGCACATCCTCATATTATATGGTACTTGGTATAACTACACTCAAACTTGTGTGTTTTATGTGTGTTTCAATTAAACAGTACGTGAACAGCACATGTACGTGTTCATGAGTGTGCAGAAAAAAATATATGTATAATATATATATTTACGCTGATCATTGACTCACTGACTGACTGACTGATTCTGTAACGCTGAAATAACACACACACATAACACTACTAAAGGTGCTATTACACGATGTGTTTTTTACATACGTACTGTCACTTTTTTTATCCATATGAAATTCCGCATGTCTGTCAAAATTGTCGTTTACATACGATTCATAATTTTTGCTCTCACACGTGCATATGTATTTGCGTATGACATAACCTCTAATGTAAACTACAGCTGATTTAATTTGTGAATTTACAAAAATTTATTATTAAAAAAAAAGTTATATATATTTTAGTTGTTAATTAATATTAAACAATTTATTTTTCTTTCAATATTAATCTTTATAATTTACTCTGTTTTTCTTTCGCCACAAGCAGTGTTGTATTTTCATATGTTTGTCGTGCCAAAATTGAACCTGTTCTAATTGAAAAATGTACATGTGACTTTCCTCATGTATTGTACATAAACAATGTTTCATATCTATCACACGATGTGTACAACTTTTGTTGTGGGAAAATTTGACAGTACATATGTAAAAATACATCGTGTAATAGCACCTTAAAGCTGCGTTCACACTACGTGTTTTGGTTGTGTTTTTCTTAGTTTTTTAGCACGTGTTATTTGTACACATAGTGTGAACCCTTTCAAACATTGTTTATGTACAACACATTTTGCAAGACATGTGAAAATTTTTCAATTAGAGCAGGTTCTATTTTGGCAAGACAAACATTTGAAAATACAACACTGCTTGTGGCGAAAGAATAACAAAGTAAATTATAAAGATTAATATTGAAAGAAAAATAAATTGTTTAATATTAATTAACAATTAAAAAATATATAAAATATATAACTTTATTTTTAACAATAAATTTTTGTAAATTCACAAATTAAATTAGCTGTTGTTTACATTTAGAGGTTATGTCATACGGAAATACATATGTACGTTTGAATGCAAAAATTATGAATCGTATGTAAAACGCTAATTTTGACACACATACGGAATTACGTATGGATCGTAAGACTGAATTTACATATGGAAAATACACATAGTGTAAACACACCTTAAGCTATGCGAAATACACAAACAAAATTTAATCTTTCTCATTTTATACAAACCCACACACAATTTTCTCTCTTCTTTGTTACCGACCAGTGCTGCTAATAAAATCTTCTGAAAATCTACAGTTTCTGAAACTAAATCGCCAAAATCGTCCTTTTTAAAAGAAGAAATTGTCAAGAAAATTATTTAAAAATTAATTTTACCGCTTATAAAACTCGAAAAAATATTACAAAGGAAACAATAAAATTTATTTATATCAATCATATCACGAATATTATTGCAGCATTGCTTATTTCTATATATAAATATGTATTAGTGATGAAATTTCAACGAAAAAATTTAACACAGCAATCAACTAAATAATTTTATTGATATGTATCTATAGCCGAAACTTATAATATAGGTTTAAAGTATCGCCACAATTAAAACTTAAATCTTAAATGGAGATGCTATTCAAGGTATCTCCGTTTTGAAACTACTTGACCCAGAATTAAATCTATACATATTTTGTAATTTACATTTACACTGAATAAAAACTATCAATTTTCGATAAACAACCCATTATTGTTAATCCTTGAAAATTTAGAATCTTCAGTCATAATTTTAACAAATCATTTTAACAAATTGAAAGATTTTCGAAGTTACGACAAATCGTCAAAATGGGCAGCACTGCTAACGACAATAACAGAAAATGAGAAAATATAACAATGAGCAGTTCTGGCTGCCACTACATTTGCAGATTCCGTGTTACATATGGAATAATTTGAACGCAAAAAAATTCATCAAAAAAACTAATATCTATTGTTGGTCAATGAAAAAATTCTGCAAAAAAAGTTATGAATGAAATTTTAAACAGTTTTATTTTTTTTTTTTTTTTGTACCGCTTCGATTTTTCTTCTCATTTAACATCATCCGATTTGCATAAATACTTCTTTTAACAAACTAAACTTTTCCGTTTGTCTGTTTTGTTTTTCATCTCAAAAATGTTTTGTATTGTTAGGAGTGCTTTCGCTCAGGTTCTCTGGTACCAAAGAGTATGCTTTTTTGGTAAATATTTGAGAAAAAAAGAGATCTTCAATGTGGATTTTGTTGTTGTCCAACGTATGATTTCGTGTAAAGCTCCGTATTGAAAAGCACTTGAAAAAATAGTGCAATTTTTAGTTTAAAATTTAAATTATTCTAAATTTGCGTAAATAAATTACACTGTAATTTCAGAAGAGAGGTGGGAAAATAATTTTTTTCACTCATGGTATTAAGTTTTGCATAATTTGAACAAAGTACGAAAGCTCTAAGAGGTGTGCAATTTTTTAATGATATTTTATATTTTCTTTCAGATATTACTAATTTAGATAATCTCCGAATAAAATTAGCACTTAATATAAGAAGAAACCTTCGAACTTTCAGTTTACCGGCGAAAGTTGTACTAAAAGTGAATTATTTATATAATAATAAGAGTATTCAAACAACCAACATAATAAACCGGCTTTCGGGTTATTCGAAAAATGGATTATTTGGAAAACCCGGTCACAAATACGATTTTAGGTTAGGAAAACCAGTTAACCGTTTTTTTTTCTATAATTTACATTAATAGAATTATAAAAAATAGAATAAAAAATATAAGAGGTATAGGTTTTGTGTTCAATTTTGCCTTCATATTTAAATGATGTTAACATACTGCAAATGAATTGTTAAAAAAGAATATGTAATGTACTTATCTTGGAAACTATGCTAGATAGAGCAAATATTGAATCATATATATTTTTTACCAAATTAAATTTTTATAAGAAAAATTTGTATTCCAAAAAATTTTAAATGCATTAATCTCGGAAACTAAGCAAGATAGAGCAAAAAGGGCTTTAATTTGGAAAACCCCACATTTTTTACCAGAAATCAAATTTTTATATTAAAAAATCAAACAAAATTAATATTTTTTATTTGTTGTTCAATTAATATAATTTCTACACAATAATTTCAATGTCTACAAATAACGAGTTCAGTGAATTTAGACTTTTCAACAATAAATAAATAAAAATAAATAATATAAATATCTAAAAATTGAATTTACAATTTCGGAAACAAATTCGCAGAAGTCTTTATAATGAAAAAAAAATATTATATAAAAATGCATTTGTCTAGGAAACTAAGCTACTAACCGACACAACAAAACTGTTGTAAAATTTTCAACAATAAGGATGTTGTAATAGATTGAAATAGTACATAGCTAAACAAATTTAAAAGTTATGAAACGATCTGTTATAAAAAATTACAAAAACATGTCGTTTTCGATAAACATAATATCATTTTTTGCTATTCAACACCCCACGGCATACGGTGAATCTCTGAAAGTACACAGTATGTCGAAAAAGTCTTTTGCATATATTAATGTCTGAAGTTGCCTAAGTACACCTTTAATTTATGTATAATATTTCTATTTGAATAGCCCAAATAGAAGTCAAAAAGCTTTTGTAAATAATAGATAAATTTAAGAAATTTAAACCATATATTCATATTTTATAAAATCGTTTGTTCTTTAGCCAGTTCATTTGTAGCACCCATCTAAAGAATTTTCAATTGGGGTAATACCTTATCTAATTTGTTGAATGAGAAGTGTGATTATATTATTTTTGTGACCTACATGATTGCAGATTTGATTAATTAAATTCTCAAAGTAAGGTAAAATTTAATTTATCCTTTAAAATCAGTTTAAGAAATTTATTTTTTAGACTTAAAAACTTCATTTGCATCAAAAATCACATAAGAAAATTTCAATCCGTAATTCAAATTAAATGCCATATTTTGTTCTTCGTCAATATCACCGATATACAGCATTATCTTTATCACTTGAGGTATTAACAAAAATTTGTATGAATGAAAAGTTGAATGTATGAATTGATTTACATATATAAGGTTGTGTGTGAGTGGATTGTATGTGTGGTAAGTATGAACTATTATATTCTTATTTGTTAAGTTGTTTTTTTTGTGCTTAGATTTTTTTCAGTTATAATTGTATGAATGGAAAATTTAACCTGTTTGTTGATTCACATTTTTTGCGATTGGATTCATATTTGTGAAGTTGTTTTGTTCTAGGCTTAGGTTTTTTCCAGTTGTAATGAAGGAGAACGACGATCCTGCTTCTAGAAACCGTTGATTGGAATATTTTTTATCTGTTCTGATACTCATGTATATAATTTCCACACACACAAACTTTTTTCATATGTACATATGTAACAATATAATTTCATATTTAATACTATAGGTATTAAAAGAAATTTAATTTACTATAAATTTTTCATGTATTTAAATTTAAAGTGTTTATTTAATTCGTAATTTTTAAACGGGCGCCTAGGCGCCAAACAATCAACTAGTATGTATAATAATATCGACAGTTAAGCATGGCGGCGAGTGGAGTTGCAAATTTGGTATTTGAAAAAAGCACTATGAATAAATTCTACAACCTTAACATTTAAAAAAATAATTTACACGCCAGCGTTGAGAAATTGGGCTTGGAAAATAATTGGGTCTTTGAACAATGATCCAAAGCATACACCCAAATGGATGCTCTACCGCGTACCCAAACAGTTGGACCATCCCCACAATCAGCGGACATCAATCTCATAGAGCATTTGAGGGAGTATGTTCACCGCCAAATAAGGAAAAGAATAATAAGTAACAAGGGCATGCTAAAATCGGTTTTAGGGTGCAATCTCGTAAAATCAATGTCACGAAGACTGCAACCAGGGGTCCAATCGTCGCATTCGTTATCGAATTTTTCGATGGAAATTATTTTTTTATTTCCCAAAATAAAATAGTAAGAATAATTTTACTCTGTCACAGTTAACAAATTATGGCCGCTAGTTTAGAGTAAAGCCGAAACGAGGTCTAAAGTTTGTCCGTCTTCTTTAAATAAGCCAAAATATTGAATTTCGATTGATTTTACTCAATATCGAATGCTGCGATTAGCCCCTGTTATAAATGCAAAAGAAAAACAAACTAAATACTATTTTGATTCCATTTCGCTTTTCATTTTACTTATTGTTATCCTGTAAACTTTCTTGTGAATCGACAAATACGTACTTTTTTTTATAAAATTTTTATGGTTGTAAAATTTTTGTTGTTTATTTTTTTATATATTGGGTACGACTGAAATACCATTTTCAATAGATATAAAATATTGGATTAATTTATATTACAAAATCATTACTAAAAATATTGTATACACAGTTGAAAACTTTCGTTCGACGCTCACTGTATATAAAAAATCTCTAATAAAAAATACTTATTTCTGCTTAGCTAAAAAAATACTCTGTTGTAACTTATTTAAACAGCCACGTATATGATTATCTTCTCCAGCACCACGTTTACCTTCAACAACACGAATTTCTTCCATAAGAAAAGGCAAAACATTCTCAATTAATTCATACGAAATGGAACACAGTTTCATTAGAAGTTCAAAATAAAAAAATGTATAGTAAGATAAATGCTTCGTCGCAAGAAATCGTAAATGTTCACATAATAACTCCTTTAAAACGGCCGATTTCTTATAAACTGGACTATGTATTAAACGTTTAAATAAATCCAATAGTAAAGGACGGCTAGGCACAATTTCGTCAACCATCATTATATGTTCCAGTGTGGACAAGGAGCAACCCTTCATGAATATAAGTAAACGTTGTGTAGAGTTAGAATCGTCGGGATTTGAAGAGAACAATTCAACAATTTCATGATATATGGTGATGACTAAACATGCATTGGGATCGGCTTGACGGCGTTGTGTCGACAGAAACAAACTTGTAAGTTTTTCGACAACAAAAAGCGACAATTCATAATTGTCACCTTGTAGACAGTTTATATAGGGACGGGCCACTTGTTTGGCATTTTGGGAAATTTTAAAATGAGGCGTCCACTTTTGTATAAGATCAGTTAATGTTTTATTTAAATACACATCAGTTTTGAAATTCAGTCGACCAATACCTTGTACCAAAACTGGCCATATCTTATGTATAAGTTGAGCTAATTTGCCTTCTGGTGCTTTGCCCATCTGTATGCTGGTTGGTAAGATATAGCGAGTAATGGCTATATGAAAAAAGCAGGTAATTTTTGATTTACTGTATACTATGTGAGGGCAATTGAATATGACAATAGCTAGAAAACTGTAAAATCGAAATATCAATTCAGATTTTTCCAATTTGAAGTCGGCACTCAACCATTTCTCAAAATTTCGTATATAAGAATTGAAATTATTTGAGATGAACTGACGTTTTGCAAATTCTTTATTTGCATCATAACATTTTCCAACAGCCGCTACAAATATGCACAGAGGTTCTTTGGCAACGACTAATTCTTCGGCATCAATATTTGTCATTTCAAGGAATTCTGGCAAATTTACGATAATTTTTGTAAGTTTTAAAACATCTTTATTTGTCGCCGTTAATATCACTAAACTTTTCAACCATATTTGCATAATTATTGTGTGATCGACTAAAGTTTTACGATCGGAATCCAGTATTCTTAGTAAAAATTGCGGTACAGTTTGACGGTTGGCTGTTTGTTGTTCTGTGAAATAGAAAAATAGCTTTTGAAAACTTTGTGTATCCGTAACTGCAAAGGAATGTATACAGAAGTCGGCAGCCAATGTTGGCAACCAGTGGCTAAAATTATTAATATACTGCTGTTTCACAAACGGTAAAATAGATGAATTTAATGCCTTAAGCAAGTCATTATTGGAGTCCAGAAATAGTTCAGAACTTTTAATTTTATTAAATATTAAATGTAAAGCTTCCAAAGTTCTTTCTTGTTCGACCGGCGTACTATTGTTTAAAAAGTTCGGTATCCAGGAACCCACCAATAAATGTTCACCCCTCTGAAAGTTATCAGAATGTTTAAATATGTCTAATAGAGTATCAGCTATTACTTTCGAAACAGAAATATCATTGCGTATGGAAGTCAATTGTTGCAACAGTTTTGCAATATAATCCGTTAAATCATATTGATGTTCAGCATACAATATCCATAGTGCCATGTGTCCTTTAGCCACAGCAACTTGTTTGGGACCTGTTACTTTCTCGAATGCTATCGACAAGAGTTTGTCTCTTAATTTGGTAGACAAATCACAAAAATCTCCACAAAGTGACAACACCAAAAATAACTCAATTAAATGATGTATTCCCATTTCACTAAGAGCTAAAAACTTTTGAGCACTAAATTTGGTGTAAATGCGACCTAACAGCTTCTGAGCCTGATGATTGGCTTGGATGCTCAAAAGTCTTTCTAAACATTTTCCCATCATCAATACGAACAGCGTAAAACTACTGAGATTCGGATCTAGTGGTTTACTTAACAGATTGCGATATTTATCAACATAGGCTTGACCACTGCCACACGTAACAGCTAAATTAGATGGTGCTGCACCCACAACGTAAAACGATGAATTTAATTTTTTATAAAAATATTCCCACAATATCATTGCAATGTTTTCTTTAGGTTGCCACCATTGTAGTAATGTTGGTGTTAAAAGACCTATAAATATGCGCAGTTGTTCTTCCGTGGGATTCGCATTAAGAAATTGTTGTGTTGTGCGTTCACAAAATACAAAATTTGCAACGTCTTCCCCAGAAGCTCTTGCATAATTGGGTCCTTCGTAATGACCATTTGAACGGTACCCATGTAAACGCACAAGTGAGTGTATTATCCAATTGGAAAATTCAAAATAATTAAGTGATGTCAACGAGAAATCATCTGAAATGTTCTATGCATTAGAAGGAGATCATTCAAGAGATTTAGACTTACCTAACTTTCTTTCTATTTTAGCCATAGCTTTATTAAATAATGACCAAAAGGTTAATACTTTCTCTTCTGTTTCATCCTTAAGAGACCACTTTTCCGCAATAAATTGTAAAAGTAACCACATCTCTTTAACGCACGTACAGGGGAATGGTGAGGAGAACAACAATTCAGCAGAACGTTTTTTAGCATACAAAAGTATGGAACATATCAGCAAATCATCCATAACACGTTCACATTGGCAAATTAATGATGAACCAGATTTTTTCAGGTTTTTCGCACATGTATTCAAATCATATTTATGAAGTATACATAAATCTAAGAACTTCCATTCTAGAATACCATGTAAAAGATGATAGGCCGGAATATTACACGCATTTCCTTTGCAACTATTGGCAAAATATATTAGTTTCCACATATCGATGTGGGTGCAATTGTTTAAAAGTGTTCTTAGTCGAGCAAGCTGTGGCTTCACCGTAGACCATTGTTCTGTATGGGTAGTTTGCAGAAGAATATGCAAAAATAAAGTTATTTGACGACGTCTTCCATAAAAAGAAAGTCCTTCATATGTTGTACCACTAACGCTTGCTATTAAATATTGAATATTTATGCTGGCAATATGAATTTGTATATTAAACTTAACGTAGTAAAATGAATTTAATAGCACTTACCGTGTCTCACCAAAAAAAAAATTAGTAACTACACTGCCGTTCATTTGTTTCTTTTGAAAATCATATGTACTTAAAGTCACTTCCTTAATCTTGGCATTTGTTAAATAATGCAAGAACCCATTTCTAATGAAGCCATCGTTAGAAAATTGTGCATTTGTGGAATCTTCTCCTTGACATTGAAATTCTGGTATAGTTTCATTAATCAGAGCATCGTGGGGAATTTGAGTTGGCTCAATGTTAATAGTAGATAAAATATAATCTTCATCTGCATCAAATAAATCAAAATCCATCATAAACGCTTAAATACAGATTGTGAAAACATGAACAAAACAGCTGTCAGTTTCGCGCTTCTGTGTAGAGTGTTCAGTGTATGATCTTAATAACAAAAGATAAATTGTTGTGTTTGTTTACGTTTGCTGCGTTCACACAAGGCAATTTTTGTTGCGCAACTTTTTTTTTTTCAATTCTCTTTTAAAGTTGTCTTAATGTTCAAACAGAGAAATTTATTGCTGCAACTTTTCGTTTTCTTTTGCTTTAAAATTCTTACATTTTTGACAGTTCACTTTATTAGCTTGTGTAAAAAGAATTTATTATTGGTCCAAAGTGAAAAATCTATTTGTGTGAAAAAATGGAAGTCAAAGAAAAATGAATAATAAAAAAATCAAATAAATGAAATAATAATAATAATTTTTCACAGCGAAGCAAAGAATAAAAAGAAATGTCAAAGAACCAGCTGCAGCTAACTTCGTGTTTATGATTACGAATTGCGCAACAAAACGAGTTGCCGAGTACAAGCAACTCTCCTACAAACTCAAGAATTGCGCAACAAAAGTTGCCTTGTGTGAATTCGGACTCACAAAATTTAATGGATCCTGTTCGTTTACTTCAAAAACCCAGTAAAAGAGAACATATGTGAGCATAAAGTACAGTTCATTTTTTTAAAACTTGCTAGTTTTTACTGGATATATTTTAGTTCTAGTTCTTTTTAGTGAGCGCTCTTTCTAGTTCAATTATTTTAAAAGAACGAGTTCGACCTTATAATTCAATCGCTCTTTTTTTTTGACTTTTGTTTCTTGAACTATGTTGCGCGAACTAGTTCAATAAAAATTGTATGAGCTACAGCATTTCAGTCACGATGAGTGTGCGCAATATATTTTTTAAGAAACGTATACTTCTACTGACACATACAATGATGTGTCTTGAATTTATAAAAAAAAAATTACTTGAGACATTAGGTCTATATTGTCATTTTGTGGGGGGGTACAAATTTTTATGTGGTTGATACAGCTCCCCTCAGCTGTTTAATACGTAAACTAAAAAAAAGTACATTTAACCTAATTGCACGTGAAGTAGCAATACCAGGACCACAAAGTAAAAAACTGAAACGCGTTTTCTCTTATGCGATATAATAGAAGCCGCGAGGCAACCTTTGCTCGATGGATGGCAAATTGAAACTCAGAAACGTATACTAAAATATATATAAAAAAAATTAATGTGAATGCTTGTAATAGTGAGTAAATATAACAAAATAATAATTTCCAGAGCAAATGTTGTTTTATTAGTTAAATCTTAGATAGTAAATGTCCAGAACATAGATTGAAAAAGTGTCAACCGCTAGTGGGAAATCTTCATCAGATGAACCCATAACCTAATCAATGCTTAAGAATGTTTGTATATTATTTTATATGCACCTTTGGCATAAATTAAATTTATATGCACTTTTGGCATTTTTATATGTTGCCTGCTGATATGAAAAAAGTTCGTATCGGATCCTATATTTATATGGAGACTAAATCAAAAAATTGACGGATCATGACCATATATTGTAAAATCAGTTACTTATCGCAAAAAACAATATTCAACCAAACTTGATAAGGAAATTATATACATACATATTTTATATATATAGCTTTAAGTGAAGATCGGTAAACAGGTAATTATGGGGATTATGACTAAGTGACTGTTATCACTAACAAAAGATTATATCAAAGTAAATTCATATTTGCGTCCTGTAGATTGATTTCAAGTTTTTACATGGACACAGACAGATAGCCAGACGGACGGACATCGCTAAATCGAGTCTGAAAATGATTCTGAGTAGATCAGTATAAAAAGGTGGGTAGTTACAAAAATCAGCATAAACTCATTATACCCTGACCGCAGATAGGTATAGGGTATAAAATTCTAAAATACCCAAAATTGTTTCCCAAGTAACTGACAACTAAGGGGTACATATTAACCAAATATTCCACAATTCTTTAACTTCCTCGATTAAAAAAAATTTAATATACATAGATACATATACAAAAATATGTTAAAGTAAACATAAAAAATTAATACAAAATTAAGTTTACAAAAGCAACATAAAAATGGCATTCAGTCTTATTAAAACTAAATTAAAAGCAAACATAAAAAATTCAAAAACAATAAAATTTGACTTATTATATGAAAAAAGAACGATATGACAAAATCTACTAATAGACTGAAAGAACAAAAAGAGCGAAAGAGTATAAACTAGTTCACATCGTTCAGTAGAAGGAATCGTTCAATTGAACTAGTTCGTTCTTAAACTACACAACTCTAATATTTTTTCCAGTAAGAATTAGCAAGCAAGAAAAAACATATGTTTAAAAAACATATGATTAAGTTTTGTGGTAAATAAAGCAAAAATACTACAATTCTATTTATGTGCAAAAATTTTAAATAATTCAGAGGAAATTAACGATAAAAGAAGTAAGTTAATATTCACATAACCAGGTTTCATTAATTTTATTCTTTTAAAACCGGTTCCTGCCAAAAAAAATATGTGTTTCTGCCAATTTCTGTCATAGTGTTTATTTTCAAAAGCAAAAAGTAATGATATTAGTTCCAATGAAAATTTTTACACGTTAAATAAAATAAATTCTTCCAATTAAAGCCCTAAACACATAACGGCGAGTTGCGAGTGCGAGTAAAAACTAAGCTTTTTGCATGCGAGAATTTGTGCTTTTGTGCTTTTACAAAATCATCCAAGTGCTTTCGAGTAGCTGATTGTCCTACTGTAAAACATAATTCAATTGCCAATTGTATAAGTTAAGACATGTCACACTTCCATGCCACAAGTCAGTCCGACATTCATGCCGCCCAATATGCTGAACAAATTAGTTTACCAATCATCTCTATATTTATAGCCACCCAATATGACGGACATTATGTCGTCATTCATTTCTGTAGAAATAAATATTCTACCACCCAACTTGATGAACAACTTAGTTCGTCATTTATTTTTTATAAATGTTTTGCCCTCATCAAATTACTCTAAGTCCCGGTTTATACATGAAATTTTTCTTTCTGAAACTGTTTGAAATTCTCTTTTAAACTTTCATCCGTGTCTACACACTGAAATTTTTTTTATTGAAATTCAAGATTTGTTCATGTTTACTTTATCATTTTATCTGTTTATTTTATCATTTTAATTCATTAAAATTAACTTTATTTCAATTTATTATCTTTCTTAACACAAACAAAACATAAAAATTAAAGAAAACGTAAAATAATTTCAGAGTACATGAAAGTATGTACCCCCTGCCATTCTTCTCTCCCGTCTCACCTAAAAACTCAAGACTTTCAGCAAGAAAACTTTCATGTGTGAACATAGACTAAACGGGCACAAGTATGTTGCAACATTATATTACATTGTTCTACATTTTTATTTAAGCCATAATCTCGTATTACACCCATTAATATTTCTTTAATTTTTTTGTTTCCGCTTTGCTTTCAGTAATATTGTATTTTTGTTTTCGGTGCATTTCAATCGATTGCCCAATTCCACAACGTAAACAATTCTCAAATCACTGCACTCTTATGATTTCACAATTTACGATTGGGAAATAAAGGCAATGCACTTGACTGGTTGTTTATGACAAACATGTGTTACGTTTACCCTAGCATTTTTTGTTGGTGATCGTATGTTGCTGCAGAGTTATGATTTGGCTATATTAAGTTAGTGATTAAGAATTTGGTCAGTCAGTAATAACTACTCAGGCCTACATTGTAGGTTGGCAATTTGTCCATTAAAATAAATTTGTTAAATAAATTAGGAAAATATTTGTTCATAAATTAAAAGTAAAATTATTCAACAAACAAGTGAATTTATTGTTCAAGTAATGTAAAGGATTTTGTTCCGAAATTAGAAGTAAATTATTCGTAATATTAATAATAATGTAAAGGATTTTGTTCCGAAATTAAAAGTAAAATTGTTCAACAAACAAGTGAATTTATTGTTCAAATAATGGAAAGGATTTTGTTCCGAAATTAAAAGTAAAATTGTTCAACAAACAAGTGAATTTATTGTTCAAATAATGTAAAGGATTTTGTTCCGAAATTAAAAGTAAAATTGTTCAACAAACAAGTGAATTTATTGTTCAAATAATGTAAAGGATTTTGTTCCGAAATTAAAAGTAAATTATTCAACAAACAAGTGATTTTATTGTTATCCAATAACTCGTAATTTAACAAAATAAAATTGAGTATCAACATTGTTAAGAGTTTAGGACAAGTAGTCCCTATGAATATTAAATTAATAAAGCAAAATTATTTACTGTAACTCACTAAATTGTTTAAGTTGTTGTCTTTAAGAAACTACAAAACAAGTTACTAAAAATACTGTGAATTTAAGCGTGACTCAAACATTTACACAAACCCATAAAATAATTAGTGAAACACCAAAAAATAATTTATACAACGCTGTTCATATAACAAACAATAAATATAACGAAATGAATAAAATTGAAATTAACGGGTTAAATAAAGTAATTACTATAGTAGGCATCGCGTTTAATGCTTATTAGCTGATTCTCCTGTCATCTGATTTTTCTCGCACAGAAAATAGAATCAACTCTATTTCCCTTGCGAGTGTTTTTACAACCTAAATTGGCAACGCCATACAAAAAGCTTTACTATCGATCTCGCTTCCACATATAGAAAAAATCATACTGCCTCATTCTCGTTTTTCTCGCACTCGCAACTCGCAGTTATGTGTTTGGGGCTTTACCCAGCGATCTCACATCACACTGAAAGTTCGAAAAACTCAATACACTCACATTTTTTTACTAATACACACACATTTTCCGCAGTGGTCACACTAATGGCACAAAATTTTTCGTGCGAGTAGTGGCAGACACTAACGATGATTAATGTTACCCTGTTATAAATTTAATGCAAATTTACTGGATTCTGTAAAATTGTAATTAAAGTTGTAACTTGTTAAATCTATTATAATGATTTATTTTTTGAAATGCGCATACAAAAACGCAAGTTTGTTAATTATAGAGCATAAATATTATTAACTATTATTAAAATAATACTAATAATAATAAATGTAAACATTTTCCCTCAAACATGTGCCTGTATAATAAACTCGGTAACTCTACTTAAAATAAAATAAGAGAGAGAAGTATACAAATTTTTTTCAAGTTTACGCTTCGACAACATTTTAAAAATGAGATTGCAGTCAGATGTTTGAGCATAAAATTTAATGGCGATGGATTCGACTAATTCGAACAATTTTTCGTTGATAATACGTACACAACGATTTTACAATTTCAGTGTGATGTGAGATTGGGGGGTTACCCCCCATCACACTGCAAGTTCGAAAAACTCAATACACTCACATTTTTTTTACTAATACACACATTTTCCGCAGTGGTCACACTAATGGCACCAAATTTTTCGTGCGAGTAGTGGCAGCCACTAACGATGATTAATGTTACCCTGTTATAAATTTAATGTAAATTTACTGGATTCTGCAAAATTGTAATTAAAGTTTTAACTTGTTAAGTCTATTATGATTTATTTCTTGAAATGCGCATATAAAAACGCAAGTTTGTTAATTATAGAGCATAAATATTATTAACTATTATTAAAATAAAACCAATAATTATAAATGTAAACATTTTCCCTCTAACATGTGCCTGTATAATAAACTCGGTAACTCTATTTAAAATAAAATAAGAGAGAGAAGTAAACAAATTTTTTCAAGTTTTCGCTTTGACAACATTTTAAAAATGAGATTGCAGTCAGATGTGTGAGCATAAAAGTTAATGGTGATGTGAGTGGGGGGTAAGAGCTGTCAAGTTTTATAGTTCCCCCATTCTTTTTTTTTAAGCAAATGGCATCATTAAAAATGAATAATATTAATATGGCAATAGTATTAAATGTCATTAATAAAAAAAATCTTGAGCGCGTCCTTACATATATTGTTAAATTTGCATTCATTTGTTGTTCAATTCAAGTTGTTCAAAAAAGATCCTGATAGAACCAGCTCGCAGGATAAACTACGTTCTTCGTTAAAACTAAGTACGATAATCTCAAAAAAGATGCGAAGAAAAATTTCGCAGCACACAAGCAAGAAATGTACAGAACAGGTGAACAGCCACCTTCAAAAGTCAACACGTTCGACGAAAATTTATTAAATATCATTCAGCAGGAAGAAATCAAAGGTCATGAATCTATTTAAAATGTAAAACACGCATGAAAAACTTTTTTTATTTATATCAGCTGTTTTTATTTGACAGTTTTAACTTGGGTTTAACCGACCAATGCTGATGGGTTAAACCTTAATTAAATTTTTCAATTATATATTCTTCCTTTATTTACATATTTTAACAAATTTGAGATTCACATATGAGATCTTATCTTTACATATAGATATTGCAACAAATAATATATAGGATCTAAAGATACTAAATAGTTTTTATTTTATTTTTTAATGATTTTTAAGGGAAAATGGGAAGAAAAAACCTTTATATGATTTATTAAATTCAAATACTATCTGAAAATATTTATGTGCTTATAGGAGGTTTATTAGAAATAATAGAAGTGTAGTTCGAAGTGAGGTTATTTGCTTGGACAAATGTATTTGCCAGGATTTCAGCCTTGCCCTTATCAGATGATATTTTTGTATTTCCAATTTTAAAGTGAGAGATTTGATTTTTCCTTGTGACTGCCGCTTTCATTTACTTTTTTATATTTAATTTAAGTTTTCTTTCAAAGTTTTAATAAAACGAAAACCTCCATCCAACAATTTTTTTTTAAATTTTTTTTCGAAGAATGCTTTTTCTGTTTTAATTTCTAGTCACAATAAATTATATCAGATTGTCTTTAGTTGCCATACTTATCAAACTCTACCATTCCATAAAGCATCGTTCACAATGCAGGCGGCAGTTACATTTTTCATGCCATCTCGTTCTCATACACAGAATTTCACATAAGTGCCACTCATTTTTTTACGAAAATGTAACTCACATTTGTCGCTGAAGTGGGTCTATTCCTACTCCAGCAACATATTTGTTCGAAAGTAGTTGTTTCCATTTGGTACTAGATAGCGCTGATTTCGAATTTGACATTTAAACTAAGAATTATCAATGAAAATTAAAATTGTTTGTTAAAAAAAAATGTCATTTATGTTGTAATATTATCTGTACAATATTATAATTATAAATATTTCACATATTTCTACATTTTATTAATATTCAAAATACAACTCTGCATTCGAAGAAAACATAAGTTAAAAAACATATGCATTCGAAGAAAACATGTGTTATTGTTTGTTTGTTTTTTGGTCAGCAATTAAAATTTGAAAATGAATGAAGCCGACACATTCAAGTTTATTGAAATAGTTCAAGGGCACGATAACTTTTGGAATATTAGTTCCCATGGATACAAGGACATGGTACAGCGAAACGTGGTCTGGGATGAAGTTGGGAAAACATTTGGTCTAACCGGTAAGTAATTATGTTCGTTGTATGAAGAAGTACTTTTTTTAATATTTTTTTTTTTTGTTAATATAGGTGAAAAGGCTAAAAACAAGTTTAAGGCATTGAGGGACAAGTATAGGAGGCAAAAGGATCGTGAAAATGCTGCTAATAGAAGTGGTGCTGGAGCTTACGGTAAGGAGAAATGAGTGTTTTTTAAGCACTTACAGTTTTTGGACAATGCTTTCAAAAAAACGAAGGTATGGACATATATGCAAAATAGACTGAGAGTGTAATATTTTTATACATAATTTTTCCTCAAGACTCACTGATTCTCTTGCGTGGTCTGCTGACAAAACTGGAATTTCTACAGACAACTGTGGTTTCTTCTCCCTAGAATCACAGGATGGGAGTATTATAGAAAACGAATTGTTTAGCACAATTGAACAACAAGGAATTAAATAATCGATTATTATTGTTGAGTTAAATGTGTGGGTTATATAAATATTACTTAAGAGTAATATTTATTATCATACTCTCATATTATCATTACTCTCGATATTTACATTTTCACTGAAGGCAGTAGTGGTAGCTTTTGTTTTTAAAATGAAGTTATGAAGAACCACAGTCCAGCGAATGATGGAAGATGCAGTTTCACAACTTGCATTTATGACAGTGTGGTAGATTCTAAATTTACTGGCTAATATCCCGAAACTGTTTTCTATTGTTCTTCTAGCAAAAGATAAGCGCGTGTTGAAGTGGCGTTTAGCGGACGAAAGTTCTCTTCCACCATATGGATGCATCAAATGCCGTTCTAGGGGAAAAGCTTTATAGCCAACAAAATAAAATGGAAATTTTATAATACTATCAGGTAGCTCTGTGTCTTGGGGCAAATTCAAACGATTATGTAACAAATCTTGGCCAAAATCAGTCCGTTTTAGAACTCCTCCTATGAACAGATCCATACGCGCCCACATTAACATATGTAAAGTTGTAGTCTGCATCACAAACTGCTAGGAGAACAATTGAAAATGTCTTCTCGTAATTAAAGAATAATGATCCACTATTCGGTGGACATTGAATTACGCAATGCTTTCCGTCTATGGCTCCAATACAGTTTGGCATTCCAGTTTTTGCTAAAAACTGTTCGGCTATAAACTTCAGGCTTTCGTTGTTAGGTTTCGGAATAAATTCTGCATTAAGTGCTACCCATATTGATTCCGTTGTTTCCTTTATTATATTATGTATAGTGGACTTTCCGATACGGAAGGCGTAGGACAGAGATGAATAGCTCATACCTGTGGCTACAAATCTATAAAATAATTTTTTTCATATTATTTTCATTTCAACCACAATCACTTGCAAAATGCGCACGCTAGTCTTTACCTTAGAGTTACAAGTAGCCTCACGCGCTCAGTTATTGGTCTACGGATAGATTTCTTGCTTAATAATGGACCAACTTTATGTAGAAGCAAATCAAATTGGACCTCAGTCATCCTAACAAAGTTATAAAAACTTTCGCTGTCTTTCAACCTCATTAGGACCAGATTAGTGCCATCCGCAAAGGTATCTCTCTTTTGAAGTATATCGCGGACCCACCAGTGTCTTTTATTTTCATTCTTGTTGGGGGGGGGTTTGTGACTCCTTTTAGCCACGAAGTTGTTGAAATAAAACCAAATTATTTCAATATCAATAAAAAACAAGTAAGAGTGTTAAATTCGGCTGTGCCGAATCTTTGATACCCTCCACCTCGGTTTGAGTCTTGATAATAAATGTAAATGAAAAAGTAAACAATTTGTTAAACTTAATACCAAATTATTTCAGCAAATTCTTTGGGTTGGTTTTCTTCTTTTCTATTATTTCGGTGTTTGCTTTTTGGTCATCGTGGTTGCTGATCGGCATGCATTTTGGTTATATACCTATATGCATGCGTTTCCGGTTATATGACATAACTTCTCGTTTAATTTAGTTTTTGCTAATTAAATAGCACGCCCTAACCTCCATTGCAAAGGTAATGGTTGTGTAGAGTGGCTATATGCATTAAATCGTGCTAATTGGAGATGGCTGTATAGTTTCTTTTAACTGGCCAAATATTTCTTCATTGTGGCCATATAGGTCGGATGGAGTAACAAAATAATAACCAAAAAAAAAAGCTCTCAACTTTTTTTTAAAATATTGCCATATTTTGAAAACAGAGAATAAATTTATAATAATAAATAATCAAATTAGGGATGAAAAACGCAAAAAACGAAAAGTCCCAAACATTTTAAATAAAATAATTTAATGTTATCTTTATTTTCTGAAAAACTTCAAATTTTCATCCAAAAAAAATTGTGAAAATTTATATATAAAAAATAACATTCTCATAAAATTACGTTTACTTATGTAACAATTTTTATGTTAGCAATTCTTAAATATCATTTGAGGTTTTCTTAAATTCATTGAATTTAAATTAATATCGACAGATCTGTTTTTCTATTTATTTAAATTGTAAAGGAGTGGCATCTCTGTCAAAATAAGCGAAAAACACAAAGAATAGAAAAAAACAAATTACTTCGTGTTTGATAGGATGAGTTTATGTTTATGTTTAATATCTTTATTTTTTTTACTAATATTTCTGTTTATTTATTTGAAAATGAAATAATGAATTGAATATGCTATTTAATTTTTTTATTTATATAAAAAAGTTTTTTAATTAAAGCAAAATATTTTCTCTATTTCATGATTTTTATTTATGTATGACGACATTTCAACCTAAAAATTTAAGTTTTTATCGATTGGATAAACAACACAAAAATGGTTGTCGTTTAGATAACAACAACAGCTGACTTTAACAATAGCGAATATCGTTTCAAAATTTTACTGATAATTTTGCAATTTTTTTTTTTTACAATTCGACTATCGTTAAAAGAAGTTATTGAATCGCGGTACTGAAAAGTTATTAATATCTCCTGAATGGCAATATTTTTTTTAAATGTAAACATTTTTAAATGTAAAGATATTTCTAAATTTAAAATTATTATTTCCGACGTTTTGTTATGATTTTCTGAAACTCAATTAATATTTTCTAATTTATAATTGGAAATTTTATTTTCAGTTTTTATTATAATTGATATTTTCTTAAATTTGAATGGAAAATTTAAAAAGTGAAATTTTGTATTTATGTGAATAATCATGCTTTATTAATTATAAACAATTTTTAAAAATTAGATGTAATCGCAATCAGATATTTTATAGGTAAAGCAGAATAATAATTCTATATAACTATGTAGAACTGTTTTGTAAGCAAAAAACTCATTGACGAACTCGGTAACTCTATTTTGTAAAGACAACAAAAAGTTAACCCCCCAATCTCACATCACACTGAAATTGTAAAATCGTTGTGTACGTATTATCAACGAAAAATTGTTCGAATTAGTCGAATCCATCGCCATTAAATTTTATGCTCAAACATCTGACTGCAATCTCATTTTTAAAATGTTGTCGAAGCGTAAACTTGAAAAAATTTGTATACTTCTCTCTCTTATTTTATTTTAAGTAGAGTTACCAAGTTTATTATACAGGCACATGTTTGAGGGAAAATGTTTACATTTATTATTATTAGTATTATTTTAATAATAGTTAATAATATTTATGCTCTATAATTAACAAACTTGCGTTTTTGTATGCGCATTTCAAAAAATAAATCATTATAATAGATTTAACAAGTTAAAACTTTAATTACAATTTTACAGAATCCAGTAAATTTGCATTAAATTTATAACAGGGTAACATTAATCATCGTTAGTGTCTGCCACTATTCGCACGAAAAATTTGGTGCCATTAGTGTGACCACTGCGGAAAATGTGTGTGTATTAGTAAAAAAAAATGTGAGTGTATTGAGTTTTTCGAACTTGCAGTGTGATGTGAGATTGGTGGGTAATATGCCAAACTTATGTTCATATTTGTAAAAGAATAATGAAAAAACGTATGAAATAAAAGACCAACCCGTGTATACTCTTAACATTGTTCTGTATGATATCTAGTTGAAAATATTAACATTCATGTTAAAATAGAAATAACTATTGCAAAGCTAATTAGAACAAACAAAAATTATGGCGGCATCTACTGTGGCATAGTCGCGCTGAGCAAAATGAAGTGACACTCTGTTATACAAAAGAAATGTATTTTCCCCACAACAAAATACTGCAGAATTTTATGTAAATAAAATAACCGATTTATTTCTAACATGCAGTTACTATGAATATACATACATACATATATATAATATGTATATGTACATTATTTGTATTATTTAATATGTGTATGTATGTATATTTAAATATTACACACAAAAAATACAACATCAAACGTTATTTTTGTGTTTTTCTCTTTAAATAAATTAATACATAAATTTTTTTGCTAAATTTACATTTGGGCAATTCACAACAGGTGTTGTATGTTGTATTGAAATACACAATACAATCATTTGTTGTGAACACTCAGTTGTATTTTCATATTGTAAAACGCTTTCTTTAGTAATTTTCGATCCAACGAGGAAAGATCGCTTCGTCGCTTCTGCTATTTTGTATAAGAGAAAACACTTGTCAGTGTTTGCTTTTTGGTCGTGAGATATACCCTGGAGTTTTAGTTACGTACCTCTTGCATTTTAATTTATAATGAAAAAAAAAAATGTTAAATGTTTTGGTTGGTACTGAAAGAGAAAATACATACTAAAAATATAAACATTAATTTTTATATAAATAAACTTATCGATGTATTTGCGTTATTTGCATTATTTGTCATATTTTATTTTATAATTATTTATGCTGATAATATTCTATGTATTTGTTTTTTTCTTTTTCATAAAAACTGGCATTCACTTGGAACTGATATGTTATGATACAATATACAACATTTACTAAACATAGCAAATGAAGTTGGATCGTGTATCAGATTTTTCAGTGAAAATTACCAACAACAATTTTACACTATTGTAAAGTGATACACGATACAAGAGATACAACGATACATTACCCATTGTGAATTGCCCAATTGTTTTTTTTATTAACAACTAGGTATTTTAGCATTATTTGGTTTAGATGTTGGTGAATTTTTACTCCCTTTATATTAACTCGTAGTGTCTGCTTGTCGAAAAAATTTTGGATCGATTTTAACCACTTTCCCGTGACTCAATCGATCTGATTGCAGGCAGGCTTGTGGCAATGACAGAAATGATCTAACATATTTTTTTAGTGATGCCAAAACAATGGAAACTTTTAAATTTTTCTACCAGAGTTGATAAAAAAATGTACAAAGGGTTTGTTTTTGTTATATTATTACCATAACGACCACAAAAACAACAAGTCCAGCTATGAAAACAATGCAACATTTAGAATAACAACAAGAACAATATAGAAATATCATGTTTTTAATTTTTTTTTTATTTTTCAGAGATTTCCCTGGACCTGTTCCACCGATTTTAATGATTTTTGAAGAAGAAATCTTTCCATGAATTTGGTGAATCATTCTCACTAAAAATGGTCACTGTAGCTGCACTATTGAGGGCGTGATCGTGACAAGAACAACATAGAAAATTATTTTTTTTTCAAGACTTTTTTAGTTCTTCATTCAAATCTCGGGCCCTAATCAACCGATTTGGACGATTTTAAATAGCAAACTTCTCAGGATGTTAGTGAATCAATTTTATGTCAACGAGTACCCTAGCTGCCGGATTGATGCCGTCATCGTGATTTCCACAGACGGACAGACGGACATCGCTATATCAACTCCGGTTGTTATAAGGATCACAAATATATAAATTTTATGGGGTCCAAAATTTTTTTTCTAATTATTACAAACGGAATGACAAACTTATATATACCCTCTGCACACTGGAGTGGAGGGTATAACAACTCTACAACAGCAACAATGACAGTCATATGTTTTTCAAATAGGAAAAAACTGTTTATGTGTTAGTTTCGGTCATTCCCCAGTATGCATTGAAATATTATTTCTCCAATGTTGGAGAAAAGTTAAGTTCTTAAATTGATGTCAAATGTAATTCTCAACTTGGGTTGAACAATTTTTCTCCTTGTTTGCTTTCAACTTGACATCAAGTTGAGACTTAACATTTTTTCCAATCTTTGAGAAACATTTTTACTCTCAATTGGATATCCAACACTTTTCTCCACTTGAGACCAAACATTTTTTCAACTTGAATACGATTTGTGTTAAGTCTGAGATATTATTTAAATATGTCATAAATAATAAATTAAATTAAAAAATGCCAAAAAGTACAAATAAATCATTGATATATTTTTAATTATTTCTGCTTTTTGTCGAATTTTTCAAAAAATGTACAACTAATTAATTCATTTATTTTTAATTCTAGATTTTAAAAAATGTACATAATATGTACATTTAATGTTAAATATGTACATAGTAATGTTAAATATATAATGAAATTAAATTGAAACATTAAAAAAAGTACATTGTTTTCATTTCTAAAATTAGTATAATATTTTTTAATATGGCAATTCCGTACCTTCCATTTGATACCGATTGGAAATATTTCTTTGCTATCAAGTTGAGAATCACAAATTTCTCAATTTGATAACTATGAAAATCGCCATATAAAAAATGTGCCTTTTAAGTTGAGAAGACTATATTCGAACTATTGAGGGCATTTGAGAATTAACGTTGGAGATTTGAAAAATGTATTTGATCTCAAATGCACCTCAAGCTGATAGCAAACAAAAATGTTTATTGGGACATTTATTGTACGGTCGTTTGCACACACACAAAAAATAGAAAATAAATTGTCAATAAGCAAAGCAAGTGGCTTCGAAATTCGATGATGCCAGTTAATCATTTTTTGTTCACGCGGAATTTATAATTGGAGGAATTTTTTTCTCGAGAAATGTATTTTCCGTGAGAAAGAAATTCCTTGAGAATATTCATAATTGGGATGAATAACTTTTAATTGGAACTTTTTAGTCAGAATAAATCATAATTCTAGTTAGATATTGGTTAATATTTAGTTAAAAAAATATTGTGGTGGCATCTACGCAATTATTGAGGCAGTCACGGAAAAATTAAATGCAAGTCTGTTTTTTTTAATATAACAAAAATGGATTTTCCCTTTAACAAAATATGGCAGAATTCTTTATAAATGAAATGCAAAATGGAAAATCAATTTTGTGCTAATTCTTAACAAAATTAATAATATATATATATATGTATTATTATATTTATTAATATTTGTAATTTTATTTGACACAATTTCACACACAGTTTTACAGATCAACTGTTTTCAACTGATTTAGAAGTTTTCTGTTTTTGAAACAGTAGTGCCAATTTGTAACATTTTGTGATGTAATGAAAATCGCAGAATAATAAGTTAATACACAATAAAAAATATTAAATTTTTAAGTTTTATATACATATTGCAATAAAAAAAACTTTGGTAAATTTACATTGAAGATGGTCAGAAATGAATGAGAAAAATATATAGACATTTTAGAAAAGCACATTTAATGTTAAACTTTATGCACAAAATATATGGGTTTTTGTTGTTTCGAATTTAACTGTGGCTCTAAGTGAAAAGTTTTAGACCGATCGTATATTACATCTTGAGGATCCTCACCTAATATTTTCAAATATTTTAAATTCTTTTTAACTCATTTAACCTCATTACGAAAATAGTAAAACAGTAAATATGGAAAATCCACGCACCTCAAAAAATTGTTTTCTATGAAATAAATTAAAGACATTTCATATTATACAATTTTCTTTCAAAAATGTATCAATTATTGCAAATTTGAAATTTGACATATAGTATTTGTACATATATTTGTATAGATTTCGCAGTATGAAAAGAACTATTATTTCTTTATTTAGAATATATGTAAGTATTGCTCGCAAAAAAATGCAACATCATGAATGAAACACATAGACGACTGCTGGCAGCAGCATTTGTAGTCGTATAGTCAGCTACTTGATTTTTCTGAATACGACAGCAACATATAATACAAATGCATTTTTATTTAAATATACAATTACTTTTACTTATTTAAAATGCATTAGTACAACGTAAAAATAAATAAATTAGTTTAACGCCTTTTGATTATTAATGGAATTATAGCCTTTCATTTTGCGATTTTTTTTTTAAACAAAATAAAATATTTCTTAGCACTAACTTCTTTTACATATTTTGTTATATTGTCAACACTATTTTTGTTTTGTAGCCAACAAAACACACTTGCAGTTTTTTTTTCTATTTGAAGAACATATGACTGCCATCGTTGATGTTGTAGAGTTGTTTTTTTTTTTTTTGATTTTGTTTCGTTAACTCTTTTGTATTAAAGCACCTCCAATATACATATGTATCCATTTTAGTTTGCAAATTCAGTATATTTATAATTTATTACTTACAGCAAAAAATAATAGAAACAATTTTATCAGTTATGCTTACGAAACTATATAAATAGACTTGAAGTTGGCTGCAAAAGCAGTAGCCTGTGTAAAGAACAAGTTAGCGACATGTAACTGTTACGTAACGTGTCAGCCTTTTTTTCACATGAAAAGTATTGGGACGTTCCGGTTACGTTCGGTAACTGTTTTAAATGATTTTCATGTAAAAAAAAAACAACTGACTCGTTACGGTTACGGTTAGAAAACATTGACCTTTTATATGTATTATAATGCTATGAATGCATTTATCTTTATTTTATTTTATTTATATATTCTTTTTTTTTTGTATTGTATATTATTTTTTTTATTATTATTACTATTTCATTTAATTATTTTTTTCTTTAAATAAATTAATACATAAAAATTTGTTTTTTAAATTATTGGTTAACTTTTACTCCCTTTACTTACTGCCTTTATATTAACTGGTAGTGTCTGCTTGTCGACAAAATTTTGGATCGATTTTTAGCCCCTTTCCCGTGAGCCAATCGATCTGAAATTTTGCATGCAGGCTCGTGGCAATGACAGAAATGATCTAAAAAATTTTTTTAGTGATGCCAAAACAATGGAAACTTTTAAAATTTTCTACCAGAGTTCACAAAAAAATGTACAAAGGGTTTGTTTTTATTATATTATTACCACAACGACCACAAAAACAACAAGTCCAGCTATGACAACAATGCAAAATTTAGAATAACAACAGGAACAATATGGAAGCATGTTTTTCATTTTTTTTTAATTTTTCATAGATTTACCTGGACCTGTTCCACCGATTTTAATGATTTTTGAAGTAGAAATCTTCCCATGAATTTGGTGAATCATTCTCACTAAAAATTATCACCCTAGCTATCCTATTGAGGGCGTGATCGTGACAAGAACAACATAGAAAATTATATTTTTTCAAGACTTTTTTTAGTTCTTCATTCAAATCTCGGGCCCTAATTGACCGATTTGGACGATTTTAAATAGCAAACTTTTCAGGATGTTAATGAATCATTTTTTATGCCAACGAGCACCCTAGCTGCCCGATTGATGCCGTCATCGTGATTTCCACAGACGGACAGACGGACATCGCTATATCAACTCCGGTTGTTATAAGGATCACAAATATATATATTTTATGGGGCCCAAATTTTTTTTTCTAATTATTACAAACGGAATGACAAACTTATATATACCCTCTGCACACTGGAGTGGAGGGTATAATAAACAGTGCCTTCATTGGCCTTTTTATTGATTATAACAAAATGACTGTATGTTGCCTTCTATGGCTGTCTTATTAAAAAAAATCGTGTAAAAGGTATGTTGCCTTCAGTGGCTGGATTAGTACTCCTCTACTTTTTTATGTTAGGTAACAAATATACATAAAAACTACAAAACTTATTATATTCTTATTGCAAACTTCAAAAAATCAAGAGAAATTTCCCTTCTCAAAAGGGATCAATCATGGGGGATTGCCAACGCTTCAGCACAATCATAGGGGATTATAAGCTGCCACTGGGTATATAACGCCTGCGATTTATCCTACATTATATTAAGTTAAACTCGGTTTAACATTCTCCCGGGCGGGAGTGGCTTTTGCATCTGCATCAGTTGCAGTTGCCGCTAATCACCCAACCAAAGAGTGAATGGTGCCCGTGGTGGTTTCGGAAGATGGCCGTACGATGTGTGGGAGCTTGAACCTGCTCATCTACTTCTGCGAGTGCCTCATTGGATTGGTAGCACGATCTTTGTCGAGTTGTTGGCCATGGGTACACTTTTATCAGCCTGAGGACTGGATCTTGGGAAGCTTCAGCTGTTTGTTGAGCATCTCAATCATCACTTGGGTTCTGGCCGACTTACATCGATGAGGTGATTTGCACCAGTACCGATCATGGAAGATAGCCAGGCATTTTAGGCCGTAACCTATTCCAGTGATGTAGGCCCGGCGTATTGCAGGTGTCATGCTCCTGAGTACCTAGCAGAATTTAAGTGGGTGGTTGATATGACATAGCGGGCAACGAAGTTTGTTGATGATACTAGGGAGAAAAGAAAGAAAAAGAAAGATATATGCAAGGCGATATTAGTATTGGTTATGGCGACACATTTATCTGGAGGGTTTATTGAAATTGATCTGGTGTATTATTGTGTGGCTTTTACTGGAATGGAGTCGGGTGGATGATTTGGAATTGGTAAAATGCAGAGTTTTACAATTGGTCGTATTATGACCCCATTCTGGGTTTTTACTTCGGCGACTCTCGCTCGGTTGTCTCTACCGTATACTACTCTTGTGATGCGTCCCAGACGCCATTCAGTGGGGGGTAGCAGATCGTCTTTTATTATGACGAAGTCACCATCTTTTACATTGTGTTGCGCAGTCTTCCATTTAAATCGGCGTTGTAGCTCAGTTATGTATTCGTTCTTCCATCTGCGAGCGAATATGTGCTGAAGAGCTTTTAGGCGCTCCCATCGTTTTATAAGGGCCAATGTTTTTAGTGGGGGCTCTTCAGGTGCCTCGGGAGGGGCGATGAGCGGTGCACCGCGCAGTAGATGACCCGGAGTCAAAGGGAGGAGTTCGGTGGGAATTTGAGTCATAGGAGACATCGGACGTGAATTTAAGACTGCTTCTATTCGGATCAAGAGAGTTGCCAATTCTTCGAAAGTAAAGTTGAGATTAGAGGCCCAGAGGCCTCCCATATGCGGAGCATACGGGGGTATGAAAGACCAAGTAAATCCGTGGGCACTGTATTTTTCGACCAGTGCTTGTTCTGCAGTTTTTAAAAAGACATTGTGGTTTTTAAGCAGAGCGTAGCTGGCTCCCAGAAAGTTCCGACCATTATCAGAAAACATGATCCTGGGGAGACCTCGACGTCCGGTGAATCCGTCAAAGCAAGCCAAAAATGCGTCTGTAGAGAGATCAGAGCATACTTCCAAATGAACGGCTCTAGTGGAGAAGCAGACGAAGACAGCAGCATAGCCCTTCAGGAGTTTGGCATTTCTTAAGGAAGAAGATTTTATAGAAAATGGGCCAGCAAAGTCTACGACAGTATAAGTGAATGGGAGCGAAAAGTTGACTCGTTCAGGGGGAAGGGCAGCCATGATTTGTTGCTGAAATTTATGTTTATAGGTAGCACACACTTTGCAGATTCTAATGCATTTCCTTATGACATTGTTGACTCTTGGTATGTAGAAACCTTGCCTAATAGCGCGCAGCATGATGTGGTGTTCTGAATGTAGTAAAATGTGATGTGTGTATCTAACGAACAGTACAGCAAAGTGGGATTTTTCGGGGCTGATGATGGGAGGCCGTTCTTCGAAACTCAATCCTGAGTTGTTGAGCCTTCCTCCCACACGTAATAGACCATCTTTGTCGATAAAAGGAGTCAGCGTAAGAAGTCTGCTCTTTCGGCTTAGAGGCCTTTTTTCGCACAGATGATTGTATTCTTTAGCAAAATGACACTTCTGAGCGAGTAAAATCAATCGGTTCTTCACAAAACGAATTTCTGCTGAAGTGATGAATGCGTCGGTGCTAAGCGGGCGCTTGAGAATGCGGTTGATAAATCGAAAACGGTAGCAAATGACTCTAAGGGCTTTATCAAATGTGGAGAATTCTTCCAAAAAATCAACAGGGGTTAGTTCAGTTTCTTTAGTCGAGTCTGTTACAGTTTTTGACTTCCTTTCAGTTATGTTGAGGTGCAAGGCTACACATGGGGTAGATTGGGGATCTATCAAATCAGCTCCAGACTGCGACCTGCACGATTTTCTTGTTTCCAAATTAGTTCGGTCAAAAGAACGTGGTTCTGGCCAACATTGGTTTAACTGTGTGAGCCAGGGGGTCCCATGCCACCACAGACTACTATCAATAAGTTCGTGAGGGTAGCACCCACGGTTGCCAAGATCAGCTGGATTTTCGTCGGTTTTGACATGTTTCCAACGCTCTAGCTTGGTGGTTTGAAACACTGTTTTCACACGATTTGAGACAAATGTTTTTAACGAGTCTGGCGGTTTCTGCACCCACCCGAGGACTATCGAAGAATCGGTCCACATAAACAACTCATATTCAAACTGCAGGTTCACGATCAAATTCTTGATTAGTGTAGTAAGCAGCACTGCTCCACATAATTCCAACTTGGGGATAGTAATTTTCTTAAGTGGGGCAATTTTAGTCTTTGCTACCAGCAAATTACTGTATATTTCTCCTTTCGGACTCGTCGTTCTCATATAAACTGCGCCGCAGTGAGCTTTCTCCGAAGCGTCGCAAAAACCATGTATTTGAATGTTGTGCTGTAATGGAATGTACCCATCTTTGAATTTTCAATGATGTTATTAGTGGAAGATTCTGAAGGAACTTGTTCCATCGAACCAAAATAAATTGCGATACCCCTTCATCCCATCCTGCCTTATCTTCCCAGAGCTCGTGCATTAAAAGCTTGGCCATGGCAACAATAGGACCTAACCACCCTACCGGATCGAATAATTTGGCTATCACTGATAGAGTCTGTCGTTTTGTAGTGGACAGCCTAATTTCAATTGGGTCGATAGCATAATAAAACGTGTCCGACATGGCATTCCAGCGTATCCCAAGGGTCTTAATTGTGCTGGAGGTATCAAATTTTAAAAAATCTTCGTCCAGAAGATCTTCCCGGGCCAAATGTTGGATTAAAAATTTACGGTTCGCTGTGATTTTCTTCATGTGGAAGCCAGCTGATTCTAAAGCCTTTATTGTTTGACTTTGTTTTCTCAGCCTCTTCCAGAGTGTGACCACCTGTCAGAATATCGGCTACGTATATTTCGTTTTTCAGGATCGATGACGCTTCCGGGTAAAGATTTTGACAATCTTTGCTTAGTTGCAATAGGGTTCTGATTGCGAGGTAAGGTGCAGAATTAACGCCAAATGTCACCGTTTTCAATTGAAATGAACTTACAAAATGCTCGGCGTCGCGACGAAATAAAATGCGCTGATAGGGGCGGTCGCCTTTATGTACCAAAATTTGGCGGTACATCTTTTCGATATCTCCTGTAAATACGTATTGATAATTTCACCAAGAAATAACTATTTGTATTAAGTCCTTCTGAAAAGGTGGTCCTTGATGTAGGACATCGTTTAAAGAAAATCCACTTCCACTTTTTTTTGAAGCATTGAAGATTACTCGTAATTTAGTGGACTTACTCTCCGGCCTTACGACTGCATGATGGGGCAGAAAGAACGAGGATTGTTTTTCCCCTTTGGAATCTAAAGTGGAAACCATTTCCATGTTATCCAGGTCAATATATTCTTGGAGCACGTTCGTATATTGCTTTTTCAAATCGGGAGTCTTATTAAGCGTTTGTTCCATACGGTAGTATTGAGCCAGGGCCATGGACCTGGAGGGACCCAAAAAACTTCACTTGGATATTCCTCTTTGAATGGCAAGCGTACAATATACCGACCGTCATATCGAATTTTAGTGGTTTTGTCAAAATAGTCTTCGCAATACTGATCCGCTTCAGATACTGAATTGTCTCGTTCGACTTCTTCCAGTTCCCAGAATCTTTTAATATGTTCGTTTAAAATGAAATCTTCAGACGTGGAAACCCTTGTTGAGAAGACATTAATTCGCATGAGGGTGCAGGTCCCGATATGTACCACCCAAAGTGCGACTCCCGAGCTTCAAAACTATTTAGAACCCTGGACTTCACGCCCTCTAGATTAATGAATGGCAGATAATCGCTTCCGATAATAATATCAATTGCTCCAGGCTTATAAAAATACAGGTCCGCTAGAGTCAGGTGGTTAATTTCATCTAAATTATCAATTTTGACCGACCTAGAGGGTAGCAAATGTGTCAGCTTGGAGACCACAATCGCCTGAATTTGAATTTGGAAATTTGACTGCCTCGCTTTCAAAGTGAGAAAACACCTGCCTTTTGAACTGCCTACTACAGTTCCCCCTAGTCCCGAGATTTGGGTGCTATGGGCCACAATTGGAATTGCAAGTTGTTGAATTCTTTCCGAAATAAAAGATATTTCAGAGCCAGCATCTAGGAGAGCTCTTATGGTAAAAAATTCACCTGACTTCTGCACATTAACAAGTGCAGTTGGTAAGATTGTTGCTCCTTCGTGTTGTGAAAAGTGAGCATTGACCCGATCAATATTATTGGAAACTAAACTGTTGGTCTGAGTTTGGTAGGCCGCCGCCTGTGATTGTCTGCCTGACGTTGTAGGCCGTTCACCATCCTGTGAAACGTTGGGTGCTTGGGTTATCCATTGATGTGAAGGGGTGGGTGCTTGGGGTCCCTTTTTCGACTTCTCCCCTTCATCGAGGTGAAGCATGGTGTGGAGTTTTTGACTGCACCGCGTACACAAATTTATACTTCCGCATTTTGATTTAAAATGATTTGGGGACAAACAATTTCCGCAATATTTGTTGTCGTATACATATTTTATCCTGTCGTTTACAGATAAGGCTTGAAAATATTTGGAAACTCTTAACGGATGATTTTGTTTCCATCTTTTGCATGAAAACTTTGCTTTTGTTTCATTTTGAATGTGAAACGACTGATTTTTTGAGCTCTGATTTTCTCGCCCTTGATGTTTTCGGAGATCGCTGACAGTTTCCAGGATCTCGATTCGTGTTGACAAGTAGTCGCTCATATCTTTCCAGGTAGGAAATACTTTATGGTCTTTTAAAATATTCTCCCAGGACCGCATTGTCTCCTCAGGAAGCCTAGTTGAACATAAATGTATTAGAATCGCCTCCCAAGATTTTGTCAAATTAAGTGTTTCAAAAATTTTCAAGCTCTCATTTAGTACACTTTGTGTTTGGCGAATGGACTTTGGGGTCTCAGTTTGCGCAACCGGAACACTAAACATCTGTTTCATTTGTTGGTTAGCAAGAATTCTTGAGTTTTCATACCTATTTTTCAACGCCTCCCACGCTAGGTGGAAGTTATCGTCCGTCAAGTCGAACCGCGTTACTATTTGGTATGGTTCCCCTTTAGTCTTACTATGCAGGTGATACAGCTTTTAAGCTGGTGCGAGATGTGGGTGTTTACCAATCACTGCTGGAACATATCCCGAAAAGCAGGTCATTTAGCATACCCTCCTTCGAACACTGGGGTGTCACATGGGGGCAAAGACTGTTGGCTGGCAAAGACTGTTGGCTTGTTGTTCTCTCAGAATTTCGAGATATTGACTTATCTTCTTTAGCGCTGGCTTCTTTTTTTAAATAACTCCAATAATTTTGCTTTACCGGCCACATATTTATCACTTGCCTCCTCATATCGGACGCCGTTGTCATCTTTGGAATCTTCTTCTGTACTCTCAGTTATATATTCTTCGTATGTATCCGATAATTTGTTCCACCTTTTTTCTATTTCACATAACTTCACTTCGAGGACAGCACCTGTCAAAAGGTGGTCAATTGCTGAATCACGAATTTACATTTTCGCAAGGTCGCCTTTTTGTATTTTTCCCCCACCGGAAAAGAAACTGTAGACTTAAAGTAAATCTGCTGATGCTAACCGCTAAAAGTTTCTAGAGGAACTTTGAGAACGATTCTACTAATTCGAATGTCAACTGAGCTACCAGTAAAAAAAAATGAACGCTGTAATCCTTAAGATTTAAAAAAAAAAATTTTATTGCAAAAAAAATTTTAAAAAAATTTTCCACTCAGAAGCTTCATCCACACCAAAAATTTGCAATTCCAAATATTTTCTTTCAATATATATTAAACATTAAAAAAAAAACATGTGTTACTTTTCCCAAATTTTTCACAAAAATTTCTCCCAGTGTAATTTTTATTTCCAAAATTGTGATGAATTTATAGTTTGGCTTAAGGTCTTCTAATAAATTCAAATTAAAAACAATTTGTTTATATTTTTAATTAATTTATTTATTATTCTTTTTTCCAATATTTCGGTTGACATCGTCAACCATTTACGTTTAATAAAAAAAAAAAAAAAAAAAAAAAAAAAATTTAATATTTTTTGTTGAAATTATTCACCAGATAATATAAAAAATTTTATTTGAATTTTTCCCCGGTTTCTTTTGTGGTTGGCAAACCCTACACATTATGCAGTGTATATATATATGTCTTTATATATGTTCAAAAAAGACATCACCGTTGGTTTTGAACTTGTTGCTTTGTGTTTTTTTCACGTTGATCTTGTTGTTGGGATTAAAAATGTAAAAGCTGCTAGCCACTATTAGAAAGAATATAATTTAATATATTTTTCTAGTTAGATATGCACTTTTGTATGTATGTACATACATATGTACGTGCATATATTTACCATATATTTCTTCGGCAACCACTACAATGCAATTTCTGCATATATTTCTGGATGGATGGGCATTATAATTTTTTTTTTGTACAAAACACTTTTTATTTAAAAAAATTTTTTTTATGAAAATTTTTAGTTTATTTGGCTTAAGTTGAGTTTACGAGCAACTCCCCGATCGGTTTCAAATTTTCAATACTTATAAAACATTTCATTGCGGTTCTAGGAAAATATTTCTATTCCAAATTTTGTATTTTTTTTATAGAGTTTTTTCTTACAAATGGAATTATCTCGTAAACAGACGTATATCATGTATGCTTTTACGTAAACTGAATAAAAGCTGGGTCCTTTACCTTCATTTTGATATATATTTCGACCTGTTAACCCTTTCAGGGCCGGATATAAAATCATTTTTTTTTTCGGAAATTAACCCACTAAAAATATATTTGCATTATATTATTTCCATTATATTATGAACATATTTTTTTAAAAATTTGCGCGATTTTCATATACATTTCGACCTCTTAACCCTTTCAGGACCGGATATACTATAATTTTTTCCCGGAAATTAACACACTGAAAATATATTTTCATTATATTATTTCCATTAAATTCCATAAAAATTTTCGCCTGCGGCGCTTAAAAAGGAAATGACACATACATTGAGGAATTAACCCACTAAATATATCCTGCGGCGCTTAAAAAGGATACGACACATACATTGAGGAATTAACCCACTAAATATATATTTTCATTATATTCGCCTGCGGCGCTTAAAAAGGAAATGACACATACATTGAGGAATTAACCCACTAAATATATATTTTCATTATATTATGAATTATAATTTAAAGTTTTCAGGAGCACAAAAAATATAATTTTGAAAATTTCCATGGGTAAAACCGTTTATAATAAAAAATAATTCAAAATGTTGCCAAATTTTTGCATTACATATTTGAATTTCAAAAGTTGCCACATTTTCCGACATGAATAGAAAAGTGTAGCCATTATTAAAAAAAGGATGTGAAACATTTGAAATACCGTAAAAATATATATTTCGAAAAAACTAAAACGTGTACGTAAAATGCATAATATATCCGGTCCTGAAAGGGTTAGCAGGTCAAAATATATATCAAAATGAAGCTAATGGACCAAGCTTTTATTCAGTTTACGTAAAAGCACACATGATATACGTCTGTTTACGAGATAATTCCATTTGTAACAAAAAACTCTTGATACCACTATCACAAAAAAAAAAAAACTCGTAAATGAAAAAATTCTTAAATCTACGAGTTTTTTGCTGTTCTCTAATTTCAATAAGAATATTTTTTCTCGTTTTAATTCACATAGAAAAGGCTTTGTGAAATCAAAACAAATGCCCTTTTTTCCTACTAAGCAGGTCTTAAGAGATAAAAAAAACTAATTGATATTTAAACTCTAACATGTTTTTTATTGAACCTTGTCATTATTTTAAAAAATTAGACATTAATTTTATGAAAAAAAAACGATTTTAAAAAACGTCTACATTTTGCACTGATTTAAAAAAAACTCGTAATAAGTGGTCGATGTTAATAAAACACACTTTTTGCGATGATGCTGTTCTATTATAATAAAAACTTTTTATAAAAAACTTTTATTTACACAATCTATTTTCCATTATAATTTTTTCAATTATAACATAGATTCATTAAGCACTAATTATTGCAAAAAAAGGAATTAAAAAAATTTTTCATCAAATCACATATTTTTTATTTTTCGAAACAGTAGTGATGCCAGTCAAATCCAATTTATTTGAATATCGAAATTTTTTTTGGTGATGCCTTACTTTTTAAAAATAGAAAAGTCATTTTTAATTGAATGAAATTGAAGAACAAAAACAATTAAATGAACAAATAAGTTATTTTAAAAGAAAATATTTTTCTTTATACTTTTTCTATAAACTTAAGAAAAAACATGCACAAAATACTTAAAAGTTTTCTGTGAAACTGAATAAAGATAACATATGTTCTTAACTCAAACATATGGTTCTTAACTCAAACATATGTTTCCATTAAATAAATAAAAAAAGTGGTTTCAAGAAACCCAAAATTTCAACTTCATGTGATTTTAAATTCACTCTTATTCAAATAACAACGTTTCAAGCACAGGGCTGAATATTTGAAATAGGTTCATAATGGTTAATAGATTTTAAATTTTCAAATACCAAATAAAAGGCACTCAAGTAAGGTTTCAAATGATATATATATCGCTGAAATCCGATAGTAAATAACAAAGTTATATACAAGTCCATACCAAAACTTCGGAAGTCCATAACTCGGGAAATAGGCTCGACCGACAAAAAAAATTTTTTTCCGAGAATCACCCCAAAAGCCCTTACCCCCCCCTAAAAAAAATCGGAGAGTTGCTCGTAAACTCAACTTGTTCCATTTTATTACCACTATGTAATATCATAGGGAAAATTTTCTCTTTCTGTAGAGCTGGTACTTTATAACTGGATTATAATTTTTTGACGGCAATATGTCTATGTAAAATCGTTGTTTTTGTTGTTTCTTTTCTTTATAGATGTATATATATACATAAAATCGCAGGTTATGTTACACTTATAACCAAAATGTTTTTTAATGCAAAATTTTTTTCCCTTATTTTTGAGAAATAATTATGGCCACATAAAATACTATATCACCATACATACCTTTCAATTTCGCCCTTTGTACCTTTTGACAATTTGATGATTTGCCTTGTAGATGACCCAATACGCTGCACTGGCACGAGATGCACAATGATGTAAAATGTTCTTCTACGTTTGGTAATATGCGCAATTACCTTCCAAATATTGTTTGCTTATTGATGCTACTGCTGGAACTGCTACGGGTGGATAGCAACTGCCTTAGCCAAATTGTAGACCACTAGCTTTCCTAATCTTAGCCTTTTCTAAGATTTTCATCGAAGGACCAAATGTTGGGGGGGGGTTTGTGACTCCTTTTAGCCACGAAGTTGTTGAAATAAAACCAAATTTTTTCAATATCAATAAAAAATAAACAGTGCCTTCATTGGCCTTTTTATTGATTATAACAAAATGACTGTATGTTGCCTTCTATGGCTGTCTTATAAAAAAAAGCGTGTAAAAGGTATGTTGCCTTCAGTGGCTGGATTAGCACTCCTCTACTTTTTTATGTTAGGGAACAAATATACATAAAAACTACAAAACTTATTATATTCTTATTGCAAACTACAAAAAATCAAGAGAAATTTCCCTTCTCAAAAGGGATCAATCATGGGGGATTGCCAACGCTTCAGCATAATCATAGGGGATTATAAGCTGCCACTGTATATACATCGCCTGCGATTTACCCTACATTATATTAAGCTAAACTCGGTTTAACAATTCTTTTTTAACAATATCGCGGATAGACCCACTAACTGGGCCACAACAAAAACGCGCATGTTGTGTCTTGAAAGTGGTAGTTGTTGCTGGGTACGATTTGCAACAGCCTATAAATATATTTGGTTCACTTATTAATTAGAATATATGTTTTTTTTTTTATAATTACCACTTCTTCATTTACACCACAATTTTCCATTTCGTGCTGTTCACAATTGTGAACGGCTTTTGAAAGTGTCGCTTGCATTGTGATTTCCGCTTAAAGGTACATAAACGGCACAACCTTTGCGCACATGCAAGCCACATTTTATTCTTTTGACAAGGTTAAAAGAACGCGCACCGTCTAAACTGTGAGAACACGCATGAGTGGTTTAAAATAAGAGATAAAACAAAAAAAAAAACGATCAGAAATTTTTCAAATAAATTTAATAAAATTACAAAAGAAAAAACTATTTTTTTAAACATGAAGAGAAAGACGAAATAAAAAAGTTTTTCTAAACATTAACAATCAAAATATTCCTATAAACAAAAGTTTTTTTTAACATAAAATTTTATGTTAATGATTTGTTTCAACCATAATTAAAATCTACCAAGAGAGATAAACAGGTATGATACGAAGAAAACCGGATTGAAATGAGAGTTTAAGACATATTATACATAGAAGCTAATTAATTTTAAATTGTCTAAACAGATATTAAGTTTGAGGAACACCTGGTTGTCGATAAACAAGGCTTCACTCCAAAATTTACAAATCCTTGGCGACAACCACTGATTGGTGGGAAAAAACCATAGAAAATTCCAACTTGAGGAATTATAGGACCTGTCAAGACAGCAACCGACATATCGTAACTGGGCTACAAAATAGAGGTGACCAGAGGAAAACCGTATGTAGAAACGCAAGAACGAAACAAACCAATTCATTAATAGAGCAAAAAAAAAAAAAACGAAAAAAGAGAAAACTTTTCTTAACTTTAAAACTTAAAAAAAAAATATTGACCTTCAGTCAACCTTAACTTTAAAACTTAAAAGTTTTCATTTTGACTTACTACATTTCAAAAAAATCTATGATAAAAAGAAAAAAATAAGAGAAGACATTAACAATAGTTTTAAGTTAGATATAGATTTGAATCAAATTAAAAAAAAAAGGAATAAAATCTTTTTTTTTTTAAATAAAAGAAAGCAAAATAGTATTAGAAGATTAATTAAGCTTTATCTCAATATATATATACTAGTTGATTGTGTGGCGCCTAGGCGCCCGTTTAAAAATTATGAATAAAACAGTTTAAATTTAAATACACGAAAAATTTATAATAAATTAAATTCCTTTTAATATAGTAGTAAATTGAAAATTATATTGTTACATATGTATGTACATATGAAAAAAGATTGTGTTTGTAGAAATTGTATACATAAGTATCAGAACAGATAAGAAATATTTGGCAAAAAAGTTTTTCAATTTAGAATCTCTTGAAAAACTATATTTCGTGTGAAATATCGTTGGTCATTTAATAGTTTTCCTTGCTGTGGGTTCGATTGAATACGTATCTTAACTTGGCTTGCAACTTTTGATCGTGACAAAGACACATACAGTTGGCCGTGTGAAAAAAGCGCGGTCTCCAAATTAATGCCAACGTAATCAAATGACTGGCCTTGAGCCTTGTTTATGGTAATTGCGTATGCAGGAATTACTGGAAACTGGCGGCGTTTTAATATGAAAGGTAATGTGGTGTCGGTTGGGGCGAGATCAATCCTAGGAATTGGAACCGTATCATTTTGGTCAGCGTTACAGAATCAGTCTGTCATTCAGTTAGTCATTGAGTCAGGGATCAGCGTAAATGTATTTAAGATATTACCCGGCCTTCACACGTTAAATGTTTGGCTTTCAGGTTGTAATGCACTCATACTTTTTTACTCTTTTTTACTAAACAATCATACGTTTCAATTCTCTCTTTCAATTTTTCAATGGGACACTTCCTTAACAATTTTTTGACTATTGTATGTGTGATCAATTTGACTTGAACATGGGAAGGCCGGGTAAAGTGAGGAGATTGGAGATTCCCAAAATTATTAAAATTTAATACAATGGAGTTCGCTTATAACGTACCCTGGTTGTAATAAATTTTTGTTTATAGCGAAGAATTTAATCACATTTTCATACAAATTGCTTCTCTTATAGCGCACAGTGGTTATATCAAACTTTTGACTTTAACACACAATTTTTTTTTGCCGTTTCAGAATTTTCCTATATTATATATATTTAAAAAAAATTAATTTTAATTTAATTTTATTTTAATTTAATTTTAAAAAAATGTCCTTTTATGTATATTTTCGTAAAAGTTTGCCAATAGCCAACATTTGCTTTGTACTTTCTGCTTCTATACATAAGGAGTTTTTAATATCATGTGATTTTAAAAAATATTTTGTTTTGATAGAAACTCGGTAATTTTAGTCTTATTAAGGCAAACTATTAATATGTATCTTTTTAACAATTTAATTAATGTTTTATAACTTTTTAAAATGCATCAAAATAAATAAATTTATTCAACTAAAAAAAGTTTTTAAACCTTTCGGACAAAACAAAAAAATACTACGGTTATAACGAACTTAGTCTAACTAATTTGGCCGGTTCCGCCGAGTTCGTTATAACCGAACTCCATTTAACTGTAGAAAAAATAGAATAGCATAGAAAAAAAAAAAACGTTTTAGAGCAAGGTTCCTAAAAGTAAGGGTAAGGTTTTAAAAGTTAAAAAAAAGTCGTATTTTCATAATTCTTTTTTGAAGGTAAGAATAATGTTGGATTATTTATTTCATATATACGTTATAGCATAACATTTGAAGAATCTTTGAAAAAAAATTCAAATAAAAATTTTAATAAATTAGTCCGTGACAGGGAATCTCCGGAGGCGTTGTTGTTTTGCGGTGAACATAACTCGTTACCGGATCACGTGAAATAAAAAAGTGACGACAATTTTTTTTATGCAGCATTTTGAAGTGAAAAACGATTTTTGCTATACAATTTCGGGAATTTGTTGTTAAAAAATGGGGAAGAAAATGGAATTAAAAAAAACTCTTCGTGGTTACCTGATGATTTATATTTACATAGTGTCTAAAATTTCAAAAGAATCGGTCAAGTAGATTTTGAGTTATGATGTTCACGGACTTCGAACATTTATTTGCGACAAAATCGGTTAAAAGTTTTTTAAAAACTGATTTATATACCGTATGAGGCCGGTCGCTGGAAACGCTGTATCTTCTTAAGTTTCGCTCTGATTTACTTAAAATTTTGACACAACACGCCCGACATGTTGTGCATTCAGAAAGAGAAATGCAAAAAAAGGTTTTATAACCTACCACCCCTTAAGGAAGTGCAAACACCAATACATCTACACAAAAGAGAAAAAAATATTTCATATTTCATCATACATGTAAACTGAAAAAAATAGAACTACATTTTTTGCAAAGTTAAAAAACTATTATTCCAAATCGCCTTTAATTCTTCCATGATAATTTCAATAAATTATTTAAATTAAAATCTTAAAGATATCTATTTACGTAATTTATGTTTTTGTCTAAATTTTTGAAAGCAAATTGTGCAAAAATTAATATTATGAGTGAAAACAAAAATTATTTCTTCTGAAATTACAATATAATTTAATTATGCAAAGTTACAATAATTTAAATTTTAAACTTAATATTGCACTATTTTGTCATGTGCTTTTCAATACAGAGCTTTAAACGAAATCATACGTTGGACAACTATAAAATACACATTGAAGATCTCTTTTTTCTCAAATATTTATCAAAAAAGCATACTCTTTGGTAAGTGCTGGCCATCAGAGAACCTGAGCGAAAGCACTCCTAACAATACAAAACAATTTTGAGATGAAAAACAAAACAGACAAACGGAAAGGTTTGGTTTAATAAAAGAAGTATGTATGCATATCGGACGACGTTAAATGAGAAAAATAAAAATGTTTAAAATTTCATTCATTACTTTTTTTGCAGAATTTTTTATTGACCATCACAGGGAATTTAAAGAAGAATTTGAGTAGATATTAGTTTTTTTTTATGCATTTTTTGAGTTCAACTTATTCCATATGTAACACGAAATCTGCATATGTAGTGCTATTGTCGTTAGCAGTGCTGCCAATTTTGACAACTTATTGTAATTTCGACGATTTTTCAATTTGTTAAAATGATTTTTTAAATTTGTTTAAATGATGATTGAAGATTTAAAATTTTCAGTAGTATAAAAATTACGATTTCAAGGGTTAACAATTAATGGGTTGTTTATCGAAAATTGATAGTTTTTGTTCATTGTAAATGTAAATTACAAAATATGTATACATTTAATTCTGCGTCAAGTCGTTTCAAAACGGAAATACCTTGAATAGCATTTCCATTAAAGATTTAAGTTTTAATTACGGCGATACTTTAAACCTATATTATATGTTTCAGTTATAGATACATATCAATAAAATTATTTAGTTGATTGCTGTGTTAAAATTTTTTCGTTGAAATTTCATCACTAATACATTTTTATATATAGAAATAACCAATGCTGCAATAATATTCGTAATATGAATGATATAAATAAATTTTATTGTTTCCTTTTGTAGTATTTTTTCGAGTTTTATAAGCGGTAAAATTTTCTTGACAATTTCTTGACGATTTTGGCGATTGTCGATTTTCAGAAGATTTTATTAGCAGCACTGGTCGGTAACAAAGAAGAGAGAAAATTCTGTGTGGGTTTGTATAAAATGAGAAAGATTAAATTTTGTTTGTGTATTTCGCATAGCTTTGTATGGAGTGCTATGTGTGTGTATTATTTCAGCGTTACAGAATCAGTCAGTCAGTCAGTGAGTCAGGGATCAGCGTAAATATATTTAAAAATAAACTTCAATTTGAACTAATATATATATTAACAAATATATATAATCACATAGCAGCAATGAACTAACTCAAATACTGAATTAGATGAATTAAGATCTGAATGAATAATATATAACGATAAAACATAACCAATAATAAAAAAATAAAAAAAAAAGAATCAAATAAATGGGTATAAAACCCTTGAATCAAATTAATACAAATTAACCTAAACAAAATAATTTAAATAAAGTTGGCCACTTAAAAACAATAATACGATAAACAAATAATTTTTTTTCGTGTATGACTACAATAAATAATATAATACATAAGTAGCAAAATGATAAACAAAATAAATCAAAAAAATACTAAAAATAATTAAAAAATTATTTAATCTAAATGAAATAAATAAATGATCAAAAACTTAATACTATAAATCAAAACAGTTAGTTATAATTATGTTCTTATAAAGTTAAATTAAAACCTTATTGGTATACATGAACGCATAAAGCAACAATCATTTGCTGAAAGGTTGATAAATAATTTTTGCTTTAAACGTTCAATTATTCAGTTATCATCGTGTTACCGCATTAGCTTATTAATTTCAAGATTAATGTTTTTTTATACTCGTATTATAATATAATATTAAGTAGCTGTGTAATTGTAAAACAAATAATTTATATATGTACTTCAGACGGACAAATAATTGTTTCTTTTAAATTCAAATAAATGTAAACATGTAAATTATAAAGTATAATTGCAAAATGTATAATTAATTGACTCATCGGTTGAAATGTAGGCATACGGACTAGTTGGTGAAATATATGTTTAGGGACAATAGTAATAAATTTACAGGTGACAAAATTGTCATGGCTGACTGTAATATGTCATAAGGGATGGGCAGCCTGAATAGGACTAATAACAACTAAGATCCTATGCAGAATATTTCCCCGATGTCAAATAGAATTGTCGATTGAAGTTGTCGAGTGTCCGTCCGATTATACCCTGTACAGTAGTCCGTTTATCCCGTGTTTTATGTATAAACTTTTTTTTGGCACAAATAATTTAAATGTCGGCAAACTAGCAGAAGAAGATCCTCCCCATATTTCCGGCGAGCCAGTCGAGCAGCCATCTACGTGCCATCTTCTCTAAAAGGTCATCAAAGGTTTGTCACATTTTGGCGCCCAACGTATGAGGCATCTTTAAATATGCCCTAAAACTCCATGCTAGAATACTTCTTCTAAAGATAACGGATGTCCCGGAAGGTACGCTCAGTACCATGCCTGCGTAGCAACGTTATCCAGAAAAGTCTTCAAGCATTGAGAAACCAGCCATATCAGATCGAGTTATATTAAACTCAGAAGGCATAAATCTAAAGGCTATATAGCTATGAGTTCATTAGCTGCTGTGTTTTGATATAGCAAGAAATGATTCTGGACGGTTAACTTCGTGTTGAATCATATTGTCTTTTGTTAATAATAATTCGACAACATCCATGAAAACAGACATGAAAACATTAATTTAATTAAACATCTTGACATCAAAAAAAAAAAAAAATAAAAAAAAAATTATATAAAAAAATTATGTTTTTATAATCAAACATTTACAAAATTTTTATAAAAAGTCACAATTTAATATTCTAACAAATTTCATATTTCTTAAACACAAACTTAGAAAAATCTTAATTCTAAGAATAGAGGTAGATTGTGTACTAGATAATTCTTCAATCACACAAACTTTTCACGTATTCGCTATAAAATTCAACCACTATATACATATCGCTTTTACCTAAAAAGAAAAGATTTATTTGGATTAAAATTTTATAACAACAATTAACAATTATACTAATATATATTGATTTACACATCAAGATTGTAGTTATTAACAAAATACACACAAATACTAATATAGTGGAATTGGACCTGATTTTTTTTGGTTTTCGAACAATAACAGATATTATTCGGACTGGAACAATACATTTAGCAGTTCATAATACATCAGAATTCTAAAAAAAATAGCTGTTACTTAAATTTAGCATAATTTTCCAATTTTTTTATTTTTAACATTTCTTTGATAATCACGGTTCACCGTACTGTTTATTTTTGTAGCCTTTGCTAATTTTCAAGTATCGTTTAGACTTGTATTCCTAAATTTAGTCATAACTCGATAAAAAGGGACCGACCGAGAATTAAAATACATCCTAAAGTCTGCCAGTAACGAGGAGCTTACCTTTACATATTTCAGCTTACTTACAAAAATCACTTTGACCGGAATTTTTTTTTAAATTTTTTTTGTGGGTTTCCAAAAAAAGAAAATAAAAGTACTATAAAGGTTAAGTAGTGATTTTTCCTTTTTTTTTAAATATTATCACCATCGTTATTCTTTTATGAATATCATCACCAGAACCTATTTATTTACAACGTAGGCCTGGTGTAGCTTATCCCAACTATAACTGGAGTTCCTGTAGGGAAATATTGACAAGCTATGCCCAATAGCCGAACTCCATCTAGAAAATCGGTTCGGATCGCTGCAAAAAATCCTGCGAATAATAATACCGAATCAAATAGTGCAACTAATACCACAAACAATAACAATAATTCAACTAACACAACATCAAGTTAAGCACCTTCTTCTTCAAATTTGAATAATACAGTTCTTGCCACCAACACAGTAACGCAGTTGTTATCCATTAGATTTTCTACAGCTCAGGGTCCACAGACTACTTCATCGCCGGAAAGTCAAAGCACTATTCCTTCACCTAAGTATAGTAGTTTGACTGCTCGAGAAATAAGGAGAGAATTCTCAACGATGTCGAGACCAAATTCACGACTTCCAACACTAAACGAGACCGTTAACCCGGACATGACTGTAAACAATGATGGATTAAGTTTGAGAGACTATGTCAGCGCATCCGTAGGTGCAGCACAAGCGAATATAATGAGACAAGTGGAGCAAAGCCTAACAGTTATGATTCCACAGATAGTAAGAGAATCCCTCAGATCTGAAAGGGATACCTCATTCGGACATAACCCTCAGAATTACAACAACACTTTGACTCACAAACTAGACCAAATATGAACGACCAATCCTATAGAGCCACACAACAACAAAATTCTAATCACCGAGAACTACCGACACAAAATCAGACTATGGGAAATAGATTACATACACCTCTCTAGCTTGAAAAGTGGGGTATAAAGTTCGACGGGCCGAAAAAATCTCGCAGCATCGAAGATATTATTTTTCGAGCTGAATCGTTAAGAGCAGATTATAATTGTCCTTGGGATATCTTTATGAAGGGATTGCACCATTTGACGACAGGACGAGCTAATGACTGGCTCTGGGATTTCCGCCATCAAAACCCTACATGCACTTGGGATCATTTAAGGTATCACATCATCAAAAAATTTCGTAATTTCGAAAGTGACTTCGAGATCCAAAGGCGTATTGTTGAAAGGAGACAATTACCTTCCGAATCTGCAGACACATTTATCTCAGAGATAATTAGACTTAAAACCCAAATGCGAATCCAAATACACGAGTACGATCTGGTACGAACAATTAAGGATAATCTAAAAGACGGTCTGGTTCAATTAGTATTTCCGAAAGAGATAGAAACCATTGACGAACTTTTAGAAGACTGCAAAAGGGCGGAGCGAAACATGGCTAAGAGAAACTCTTATCGCCAAACCATGCAAAGCTTTAGACGCGTGAACGAACTGCAATATGACGAAATGCCATCTGAAGAATCTAATTTTCAACTAGAAGCATGAAACCAAATAAAAGCTTATAATGCAAATTAAAAGACATTATAAAATTGAAATAAAAATTTTACTACCTTAAGAAATTTTCTATATATAAAATTTTGCTAAAATAAAATTGTGCTAAAAAATTAAAATAAATAAACTTAAAACACTTTAACATGAAGGTTAAATAGAGACTTTTTATTAACCCAATGTAGAAACATAACCAAACCAAATCTTATTATTTTAAGTGGGTTACCACCCAAGTTAGATGGACTAGTGGTAACATGGTAGGGAGGGCTTAAAGGGCATAACATCCAGTCCCCAATCCCAAGGTAAATATGGCCATCCATCCATTAGCGACCGTAATTTTTTTGACATTTTTTTTGTAAATCGCACGTGAAATCTGTAGTGCGGTTTCCCTGGGCCTGAGCAAGACCCCACCCATCCGCGAGCTTGGCCCCACGCCAGCACGTGCGTACCGCAAAGGCTCAGGGAAACAGGAAGCGGAGATTCCACCAGCACCATACCATTACAGAAATGGCGCCCAACGTGGGGCCCGAAACAATAGACCAATTTTTTTTATAACTTAAATTTGTTTGCCTACATAGGAACTTAAAATAATTTCAAAATATTTTTTTTTAACATCTGTGCGACGGGAAAGCACCCATTGTTCCTTAACATCTTTTTTGTAATGGATCGAAGTTAAGATGGTTTAAGTGCATTGTGATCCCATTTGACACAGTAGGATTTCATTGAGGTCAGATGTAAATGACCTTCCAGGCTGCCCTCCCTTCGACTGATTGGATGCCAATCATTCCGTCAGATTTCTCCTGCCTGTTCATATGATTTTATAGAAGAATCTCCCTGTACATAAAGTTTAGCTACCTCGTTTTTTTTTTTAACTACATACTCAGCCTTTTCTTTTTTTTTTTTTTACTCAATGAGCTCCATTTGAAAAGGATTTAAATTAGTGAGATTTAAATTTATTCAATATTTGTTGAAAATAAATGTTCAAAATTTTTCTTTGAATAACATTTTTGTGTTTTAATTACAGCTACTGGTATTTTGTTTTGTTTTCATTATGTTTTTTTTTTTTGTTTTTTTTTTATATAAAGACAATAGAATATAAACATTTCATTTTCATTTTTAATACTAATAGAAATTATACATATTTATAAAATTTTCATATTTATAAAAATATTCTAAATACCAAAATTGCGCGAGAACAGTCTTTTAAAATTATTATATTGTTTTCATACCTTGAGATAATTTGATATATAATTCTAAGCTTTAATTATTAAGTTTTTTTATTTTTTTTTTTATTGTTTTGACAATTAAAAGCTAATCCGCTTTCTGTTCTGATTTTAAGTTGTTAAGCTCTGTAGACAGTGTTTAGTATATGTTTCCTTCTTTTTTTGTTTTTTTTTTTTTTTGATTTAAGCATAAAAGTAGGTTTGATCTGTTTTTATTATTAAGCAAATTTGTTTTTAAATCTATATGTACATATGTAGGTACATCTATACATATATATATATATATATATATACATGTATATATATGTCTAATTTTATTTTATCGTTTCATTAATTTTTTTAACACCGAATACAAAAATGACAAAATTTAAAGCAAAATTCCAAATTCATTCATGTATTAAAGTAGATTCCTTTTTTTTTCTTAAATGGGTTTTAATTTAGTTGTATTTCTATCCCTTTTTTTTAAAGGTGTAGGTGGGAAAATTTACTAATTTTCTTTGGTAGGCCAGGAAAATTAATTAAAAGTAAATACTTTACAGTTCTATCGGCATAAAATTAAAAAAAAAAATGCCAATTATACAATTGTTTATAGATAAGAGGAAACTCTAATGAAAATAGATCTATTTGTTTAAGAGCAGTTTAATCAAATCCGCAAACTATTCACATAACAAAGAAATATGTAAACTGGTGGGTATCAAATTATTGTTTGACTTTAAAAACTAAAAAAAAGGTTTTTAGAATTACAAGAGATTTTTTTTTTTTGAAAGCTAGATTTTGTTTCTTTATTTTTATTCTTGTTTGTTTCTTTGGCTAAAATATAGAAGTGGCTTTGTAAATTTTTAAAACTTTGACAATCGACTCTAGAACTTCACACTTTTCTCTTGCGCGTTGCAAACAAAATTCCTACTCCTTTCTTTTTGTATTGATACTACCGGGTAATTAAGACAAAAGATAACTAGCTACTTATATGGTACTTATCTTATTGGAGTCGTATGTGCCGTCGTTGTGTATACAGGGTGGATGACGCTAATGCCCACTGAAGTATTTATTTTTGGCTGTTAGATATGATGAGGTTATGTGGAAGTTGCTGCAGGTAATGTTGTACGAATGAAGATGTTATTATTGAAGCTGCTGATGTTGATAATGGATGACTTTGGGCTACGTTTGACTATCGCTGTATCGTCATATATTGGCTGTTTGGTGGGTGATGTTGTTGTGGAAATCACTATTGCACTTGCTGTCGGGTATAACCTCAACATCGGTCGGGTTCTGTGACGCGGCCGATGGAAACCCCGGCAGCAGATGTTGGTTTTATTGTTGGTTTGAGGGTCGGGATGGGGCTACTGTGGACGTTTTTTTTTTTTAATATTGGCCAGATGATGGGTTTTTGTAGGTTGTTGTCGTAATTTATCGTGTTACTGTTGACACATGACGGATTAGGTTGAGATTGCTGGTACTATATTTGGAGAAGTTGTATTTGATGCTTTTAGTGGTGGTTAGTGTTAGTGTTGCGGTGGGGGTAAGTGGTGCGGTTGGTGTGTTAAAAGTTAAAAAAACATTTTTTTTCTTTGACAGCACAGAACCCGAACAGAGCAGCAAATGCCTTTCTTCTAGCACTATGCGATGGGTTTTTTGAAAAGCCAAATAAATCTTTAGCCATCCAAACGATGTCGATTTTGATGGTGCTCTTACCTCGATATCCACGTTGATGTTTTTGCCGGTGATGTCGCTTTTTATTTATTTTTTTGAACGGACACTTCCACTTGTTTTCGTTTATGATTTATTAGTTTTTTATTTGTTTCCTTAATTGCACACGGCTACGCACACTCACTAGACTGAAGACCGCACTCTAAACACTTTCGCCTACCACTCTTCAAACAGGAAAAAGATTCAACCCACGCGAAAACTTCCTTTTATATCGTCACCACTATATGTTCTGAGCGCCTCCATCTTTGACGCTTACTGCCATCTTATTTCTTCGTTCTTATTATTTTTCGTTAAACTCGGTTGGAAATTTATTCATTTATTGTGCAAGGTCGCATTTTGAAGCAGTATACAATATATATATATATATTTTTTTTTTTGAACGAAAATTTGGCACACTGGGCCGTCACAAAGCCAGCTTTTGGATACATAAGCTCTGGAGTATCAAAAGTTGGGAAAAACGAGTGTATATATACTTTGATTTATTTCACAGTGGTTTAGAGTGTGAGCTAAAATTTTATGTGGAAAAAAAAATTCAAAACTTAAGGTGCTGAGCATGTATGTTTCCTATGAGTTGTCCTTTCATGTTTTCAACCTCATACATATTTTTCCCGATGGGTCTACGAATCCTACATTTCAACCAGGGTTTACACAACTTAGCGTTGATGCCTTTTGAAAAGTTGCTTTGTATGAAATTCTTCCGGTAGACTTCTTGGCCGGATTTAAAAAGTACGGAGTTAGGCCTGTCGAAGAGTGCATAGTTGACCGCAGGGCACATTCAATGTCTGATAGGTTTTCGTCCCATTTGGACTGATCGTTCCGTAGAAATCCCCGTATGCTACTCAAAATGGACTGGTTCACCCGTTCGCTAGCGTTCGACTGTGGAGAGTATATGGCTGTGCGCATGTGGTGTATTCCGTAAAGATCCATTAATTCTTTGAATAATTCACTAGTGAATTGTTTTCCATTATTGGAATGCACTATTTCAGGTACGCCGAATTTGTGAAACACTTCCGTAGTTAGAAATTTTATAACCGCTTTAGCCGTTGCTTTGGCATTGCTTTGAGTAGAATAAATTTGGTGTGATGATCGACTACAATGAAGATGTGAGTGTTCCCAGTTCGGGTTCTAGGGTATGGTCCTAAAAAATCTATATAGACTTTTTGGAATGGCCTATCGGTTTTTACTTCCTTACCCATTGTCGGGCTTAGGGTTTGCCTAGGATGCTTATTCTCTTTACAAGTTTGGCATTTTTTTTTACAAAATTTCTGACGTCGGTAGCTAACGTTGGCCAATAGAAAAATTCTTTGATGTTGTATATCGTTTTTGATGTTCCACTATGCGCTGTGTTTTCATTATGAGACCATTCGATTACTCTCTCGGTCAATTTATGTGGTAACCAAATTTTCCATGCGTCATCATTATCTTCCAACTCTCCTCTATTAAAATTGATTTTTTTATAAACAACACCTTCTGAAACTTTCAGATCTGGCAATTGATCCTTGTTTTGTTCTATGGTGTCTATCAACTGTCTATACTGTTGATTATTAAATGCTTCTGACTCGAGATCTATAATGGATTTTGACTCTATCGATAATTCCTCCATGTCCAGTCGCGAAAGCATATCAGGCACAATGTTTTTAGTTCCTTTCCGATGTTCTATTTTAAATTTAAATCCTTGCAATTTTAGACTCCAGCGCGCTAATCTTCCATTTAGGTCCTGTTGTTTCATCAGCCATTTCAAACTAGAGTGATCGGTTATGACTGTGAAGTCCATTAATTCAATGTATTGGCGGAACTTTTCTATTGCCAGAACTACTGCTAGACATTCCTTCTCGGTTGTTGAATAATTTCTTTGGGCAGGGTTCAACTTTCGTGAAAAATATTCAATGGGGTGTTCTCCTTCCTCATCATCGTTTTGGAACAATACGGCTCCGATGCCAACGTTGGATGCATCACATTGAACGAAAAACGGCCTTTCGAAATCTGGACTGCTTAACACGGGACTGGATATTAATCTTTCTTTCAACTTCTCGAATGATAAAATGGCTTCAGGAGTAATATAAATTTTGTACTTTTTTTTAGAGTATCGGTTACTGGTGCAGTTAGCGTTGAAAAGTCTGGTATAAATCTTCTGTACCAACCAACTGTTCCTAAAAATTTTCGGACATCCTTCGGTGTTTTTGGTGGCTTTATGTTCAAGATAGCTTCAACTTTACTTGGGTCGGGTTTTAATTTCCCTTCGCCTACAATATAACCGAGATATTTTAACTCTTTATAACAAAATTTTAATTTTTACATATTTATAGTGAATCCAGCTGCTGATATTTTTTTTCCGACTAATTTTATCACTTCGATATGTGCATGGAAATCTGCAGAAACAATAAGTTGATCGTCAAGATATACGAAGACTCAGTCTTTAAGTTCCGATGGTATGACTTTGTCCATCAGTCTACACATGCGTTGTGCGGCGTTGCATAATCCGAACGGCATTACCTTGAATTGATAGTGTGGTCTCCCTTGGACAGTAAAAGCAGTTTTTGGTCGTCTTGATTCCTCTAAGGGCACTTGTCAAAAAGCGTCTTTCAGGTCTATCGCTGAAATGAAATAAGTATTTCCTAACCTGCTCAACAAACCGTCGATATTAGGTAAGGGGTAAGCGTCTTTTCGGGTTACTTTATTTAATTCCCTCGCATCTAAACACAATCTATTCTTGTTTGGTTTTCTTACCAGAGTTGTCCTATTGTTCCAATCAGATTTTGTTGCTATCTCTATCACATCGATCGATTTCATCGAACGTTAATTTTTGGACAGCTGGCGAAACTGGATAGTAACGCATTTTCCTTGGCTCAGCATCACCGGTATCGATAACATGCATTTCTAATGTTGTTTTACCTAAACCGAATTTACTGAAACAGCGAAATTTGAGTTTTGCATTTTCGAGCATCATTTTTTGGTCCTGGCTCAGGTCATGAATTTTAATGTTTTCGTTTTTGAAAGTCAATTCGTTTATTGAAAAAATTTTTAATCCAAACGAGTTCCAGAAATCGATCCCTAAAGTGACGATCGATCCCTTGCGAAAGTGACGGTACAACGTAAAATGTCACAGTTTTTGCTTTCTCCTTGCACTTGACTTCTAATCTGACTTTTCCGATTATGTTTAAACCTTTACCATCTGCTGTTTTAATAACTGAACGAAAGTCAAAAATTTTAGCATTTATTTAAGTTGTCAAAACAATTTCTACCGATACATGATACAGAAACACCACTATCCATGAGTCCTTTCATGTTTAATCCATTAACTTTTACGTCTAAATAAGGTCTTATGTCAACATCTGAAATTAAACTTTAAACCGAAATGTTTTTCCTTTCTGATTTTCTCAAACTGTATCTGGATCTGGTTTAAATGATATTTGATTTAATTTCGAAGCCTTCAAATATTTTTTCCCGTTTTTCATTGTATTTAGCCAGTTTCTCTTCGTATGGTATAATTTCTATAAGTTTTAGAGTTTCGATAACTATGTGATCATCAGCGGAGCTTGAGTCATTTTTCTATAAAATTTTATAATCGTTGTTGGTGCAATTCCGAAAGACATCAGTGTTATCCAAATGTACAAAAGGTTTTTCTAAAATTTCATCACTTTGTGGATCATTTTCATTGTTTATAGGAACTGTAAAATTTGTTTTAAAATTATTGTTTATTGGGGCTGTTTGGGATTTGAACATGATTTCCCCGTCTGCGTCATGCTTTTTTGTTTGTTTCCCAGACAAGTCGGACATTGTGGTGTAATTACGCCTTCGAACCCACATCTGTAACATAATAAGTTTCTCTGTTTTGAGTTGCAATCCATAAAGGTATGGCCTGGTCCCTTGCAGTTCCAACAAGTGAGTTGTCTTGCCTGTGGAGTGTTAAATTTTAAAACCTCTACTTTATAGTCTTCAATTGGTTGTTGTGAAAATTGTTTTGCAAAACTAATTTGATCATTTGAACTTTCATCTGAAAAATCCAACTCATTTACCCTTTTAAATTGGTTCGGTGGTTGGCGATAATGATTCCTTTTAGATAAGTTTCTCTCAGCTCGTTTACATTCATATAGTAGTTGATCTAAGTCATAAATATTAATCGGGTAGATGAGTTGAGTGAGACCATCTTTCAGGTTATCTTCAACTATCATTACCAATTCTTTTTCCGGTATCTTTCTTTTCATTTGATTTTTTAGTGATATTATTTCATTCAAAAAGGATTCTGCGCTTTCGTTATAATTTAGCCTTCGATCCATTATTCGACGTTGAATTTCATAATCGCTTTCAAATTTCCTATATTTCTTTACGATTTCAGCTTTTAAACGTTCCCAGTCGGTATTAGGATTCTGCTTACGGAAATTCCAAAACCAATCCTTAGCTGATCCAGATAAAAGTTGATGAAAACCTTTTATTAAACTCGTCGATGAACAATTATTATCTTGTCGAAGTGATTCAACCCTGAAAATAAAATCTTCGATGCTTGCTGATTTGTTTGAGTCGTCAAACTTTATCCCCCATTTTTCAATGCTTACATGACTAATGGTAGAAGAATAATTATTTTGAGCTGGTTGTGGAGGTGGAAAATTTGGAACTTGAACGTAATTCTGTCCCGTGTTCCGTGGATGGTTCATGTGTGGAACTTGTTGTGGATGCTGCTGATAAGGTTGTTGATGCTGCTGATAAGGTTGTTGATGTTGATGATGATTATGTGGTTGCAATGGTTGTAAATGAGGAGGTATGTTTGGGTGGTTCGAATCGTTCTCATTCATGGTTGAATTCGAAAACTCCTTCAGATCGGATTACTTCCCGCACAACTTCTGGAATTAAGCGATGAATACTTTCCTGTACTTCCGGCATTACTGTTGCTTGCGACGCTCCTACTGATGCATTCACATAATCCTCAAGCGACAATCCACCACTATTACCAACTACATTGGGATTTGCTGGTTCATTTAAACGTTGTAAATTTTCTCTGGTATTTGGTGTTTCGAAATTGTTCGCGAATACCTAAAGCGGTTATGCTACTATATGGTGGAGATTGAATAGAATCATCAGCTGGAACTGACGAAGTAGTGGCTGGACCTAAATTTGTATTTTGTTGGGTCGCTACGATGGGTGTTGTAGACAGCGTGGTTGTTGGGTTTGTAGATGTTGAAGCCATTTTCGATGTGGTAGTTGTAGTTGTAAGTGTTGTTGTTGTAGTTCTGACTATGGTTTGTGGAATCGGGTCCATTTTTGGTTCTCTAGTTTTTCCTCTTTCTGGTGATTTAGTTGCGGTTGATTTCCTCGATTTTGTCGATGTGGATGTACTAGCTGTTGTAGTTGTCGTTGTTGCTCTAGTTCTACCTCCTGTGGTTCTAGATCTAAGATGCATCCTATTCCATATCGACATAAGACTAGATAACTTCTTTCAATTTTGTGGAAAACTATATAACCCCGAATGTTATATTCTTACTTCTATCGATTATTTTTGTCACCCTAGAGCCTAGAATTTATACCACACCAAACGTATCCTACGAACCGTAATTATATCCAGGTATTTATTATTTTTTTTTCTTTTTTTGGAATACGATGCTACGAAAAGAGGTAATTTGCGAAAAAAGCTCGTTCAATGCTATTTAATTTGTAATTTGTTTCACAGAATTTTTTTTGTATTACTATTATTATTTTCTAATGGGTCATGTCCAAACAATCGTGTGTAATTAATATCAGTATTTGTATATGCACTTTTAGGATAAATATTTAAAATCGTTCTATGTCCCTACAATGATTTAGATAACGTTATGGAGAATTTATAACTCTTTTCTTTGACGATGTGAATTTGTTTTTATATTTCGTTTTAGTTTTAGTGACTAACCAACTCTAACCAAAGGTTATTTTTATTTACTAGAGATCTGCCCCTGAATATCAAAAACAAACTCGACGAAACACTATCGTATACATTTATATGGTTTTAAATTTTGTCAAAATCAAATTTTATAAAAAAAAGGTTTGCTCGTTTTACAATATATAATTTTGCAAAAACTGAATCAACAAAAGAATTTTTTTTTTTCATTATTTTCAAAATATTAGTGAGTAAGCACTATCAGTTTATATGCAGTGCTGAATTGTAAGGTATGCATTTTGTTTAACTAAAAAAAAAAGGAATTTCCAATCTGTTAAAAATTTTGATTTTCTTACTTGCTATAGGTATGTATACCTGTATTCTTTTTAAAGGTATTCTTTATAAATGTATGTATGTTTACGTATGTTTTCACAAGTTTAAATCAACAATAATTTTTTTTTTCTTTTTTTTTTTTTAATTTTCAATTTCCTTATTTACAGATTTCAAAAAGAAAAGTTGAGTATTTTTGTAGTATAAAAAATTGTAGTATAAAAAATTGTGAGGAGCCTTGTGTGTAATTGTGAACTTTAACAAATCCTTCTGTAATCTCATGTAATAACTTTCCTTTGCCTTTGAAAGATTAAAGAAAAAGGTAAAAAAAATTAAATTGTTTTTCCATTTGTATCTTGTTTGAATTTGGGATACAATTTAAACAATTGTAGAATGAATTAAAAAAAAAGTTTTTTAGACACCTGATCATTTAAATCAACTAACTATCTGCTACATATTATTCAAAGATGTCGCGAATGAACTCTGACCCGAGGTCTTAAGGTTCATGACTTACACCGTTGGCAACACACAACAAAGAGTCAAGCGATTCTCCATTACTCACTAGTTAATCAGGTTTGTCGCATAGCATTGTAATTTGCTTTCCGGGACTTACAAAACGATCATGACTATTGAGTGATGGGATATATGGCAAAAAAAAAATCTCGCATTTTGGGCTTTATGTCAGTCAAAGATGTCGCGAATGAACTCTGACCCGAGGTCTTATGGTTCATGACTTACACCAATTTATAACTAACATCGTTTCCCAAAACTTGAGTCCCCTAGCTGTTGTTGGGTGAAAATTATTTGTGTCTATTTTATTTGTGGTCGACAAAAAGAATTTGCCCCACGTTGGGCGCCATAATGTAATGGATTGAAGTTAATATGGTTTAAGTGCATTGACAAAAGACACCACGTTGGGCTCCATAATGTAATGGCTTTGGTGTTCGGGTGTTGCGGATGGCACTCTAGGCTTCTAGGCTCCGGCTTGAGCTCGACCGCAATGGGGGGGTTGTTCCGCACGCTTCCATTATCATTAATATGTATAGTGCCTGATGGTATTACCCTAAATTTACAAAAAAAAATAAAATGAAAAAGGTTTAAATGCAAACCGAATAAGCAGACGGACGGACATTCTACAATTGCGTTAATTACATTTACTGGTGTGATCCCATTTGACACATTAGGATTTCATTAAGGTCAGATGTAAATGACCTTCCAGGCTGCCCTCCCTTCGACTGATTGGATGCCAATCATTCCGTCAGATTTCTCCTGCCTGTTCATATGATTTTATAGAAGAATCTCCCTGTACATAAAGTTTAGCTACCTCGTTTTTTTTTTAACTACATACTCAGCCTTTTCTTTTTTTTTACTCAATGAGCTCCATTTGAAAAGGATTTAAATTAGTGAGATTTAAATTTATTCAATATTTGTTGAAAATAAATGTTAAAAATTTTTCTTTGAATAACATTTTTGTGTTTTAATTACAGCTACTGGTATTTTGTTTTGTTTTCATTGTTTTTTTTTTTTTTTTGTTTTTAGTATATAAAGACAATAGAATATAAACATTTCATTTTCATTTTTAATACTAATAGAAATTATACATATTTATAAAATTTTCATATTTATAAAAATATTCTAAAATACCAAAATTGCGCGAGAACAGTCTTTTAAAATTATTATATTGTTTTCATACCTTGAGATAATTTGATATATAATACTAAGCTTTAATTATTAAGTTTTTCTATTTTTTTTTTTTTTTTTTATTGTTTTGACAATTAAAAGCTAATCCGATTTCTGTTCTGATTTTAAGTTGTTAAGCTCTGTAAACAGTGTTTAGTATATGTTTCCCTCTTTTTTGGTTTTTTTTTTTTTTGATTCAAGCATAAAAATTCAACTGTTTTTATTATTAAGCAAATTTGTTTTTAAATCTATATGTACATATGTAGGTACATATATATATATATATGTATATATATGTCTAATTTTATTTTTCCGTTTCATTAATTTTTTTAACACCGAATGCAAAAATGTCAAAATTTAAAGCAAAATTCCAAATTCATTCATGTATTAAAGTAGATTCCTTTCTTTTCTTAAATGGGTTTTAATTTAGTTGTATTTCTACCCCTTTTTTTTAAAGGTGTAGGTGGGAAAATTTACTAATTTTCTTTGGTAGGCCAGGAAAATTAATTAAAAGTAAATAATTATACAATTGTTTATAGATAAGAGGAAAATCTAATGAAAATAGATCTATCTGCTTAAGAGCAGTTAAATCAAATCCGCAAACTATTCACATAACAAAGAAATATGTAAACTGGTGGGTATCAAATTATTGTTTGACTTTAAAAACTAAAAAAAAGTTTTTAGAATTACAAGAGATTTTTTTTTATTTTTTTTATTTTTATTAATGTTTGTTTCTTTGGCTAAAATATAGAAGTGTCTTTGTAAATTTTTAAAACTTTGACAATCGACTCTAGAACTTCACACTTTTCTCTTTCGCGTTGCAAACAAAATTCCTACTCCTTTCTTTTTTGTATTGATACTACCGGGTAATTAAGACAAAAGATAACTAGCTACTTATATGGTACTTATCTTATTGGAGTCGTATGTGCCGTCGTTGTATGTACAGGGTGGATGACGCTAATGCCCGCTGAAGTATTTATTTTTGGCTGTTAGATATGATGAGGTTATGTGGAAGTTGCTGCAGGTAATGTTGTATGAATGAAGATGTTATTATTGAAGCTGCTGATGTTGATAATGCATGCCTTTGGGCTACGTTTGACTATCGCTGTGTCGTCATATATTGGCTGTTTGGTGGGTGATGTTGTTGTGGAAATCACTATTGCACTTGCTGTCGGGTATAACCTCAACATCGGTCGGGTTCTGTGACGCGGCCGATGGAAACCCCGGCAGCAGATGTTGGTTTTATTGTTGGTTTGAGGGTCGGGATGGAGCTACTGTGGACGTTTTTTTTTTTTAATATTGGCCAGATGATGGGTTTTTGTAGGTGTTGTCGTAGTTTATCGTGTTACTGTTGACACATGACGGATTAGGTTGAGATGGCTGGTACTATATTGGGAGAAGTTGTATTTGATGCTTTTAGTGGCGGTTAGTGTTAGTGTTGCTGTGGCGGTAAGTGGTGCGGTTGGTGTGTTAAAAGTTAAAAAAAACATTTTTTTTCTTTGACAGCACAGAACCGGAACAGAGCAGCAAATGCCTTTCTTCTAGCACTATGCGATGGGTTTTTTGAAAAGCCAAATAAATCTTTAGCCATCCAAACGATGTCGATTTTGATGGTGCTCTTACCTCGATATCCACGTTGATGTTTTTGCCGGTGATGTCGCTTTTTATTTATTTTTTTGAACTGACACTGCCACTTGTTTTCGTTTATGATTTATTAGTTTTTTATTTGTTTCCTTAATTGCACACGGCTACGCACACTCACTAGACTGAAGACCGCACTCTAAACACTTTCGCCTACCACTCTTCAAACAGGAAAAAGATTCAACCCACGCGAAAACTTCCTTTTATATCGTCACCACTATATGTTCTGAGCGCCTCCATCTTTGACGCTTACTGCCATCTTATTTCTTCGTTCTTATTATTTTTCGTTAAACTCGGTTGGAAATTTATTCATTTATTGTGCAAGGTCGCATTTTGAAGCAGTATACAATATATAATTTTTTTTTTTTTTTTGAACGAAAATTTGGCATACTGGGCCGTCACATTTTTTTGCGTAAGTGTCCTAAGTTTCATTCCAGTATTTCAACTTCTGGAATTTCAATTAAATATGTGTTAATCACTATTTAAATTGACTGAATTTGAAACTGGTTTTGAAATTTAGTTCACCCTTCAACAATGTAATATAATTTTTTTAATTTGCATTGGTCAGTAAAAATTATTTGCGGAATACAGGAACTTCGTTCTAAATGAACCGGTACCCTGTCCAAAATAATTTTTATAGTACGAAATTGTAGGAAAGATTCGAAAACAATTTAAAGTCTCAATTTTTAAATTTTTTATTTTTGATGGATGGTCATACTTACTTTTACGGATTTTTTTTTTATTAAATATATGGTTCGGTTTTGGTAACTACATTGGGTTAACAATTGAAACAATATATTGAAAAGTATATCGAAACTTTATTGAAAATCTTTATTAAATTTATTTTGAAAATTATAATTGAATTTTTTTTTAATCTTTTGAAAATTTTTATATAGAAAATTATATACTAAAAATTTACTAACATTTATTGAACTATATACTGGAATTATATTGAAAATTATATTACAAATTATATTCAAGCTTCTTTTTGAAACTTTATTGAAACTTTTTTTTTTGAAAATTTAAAATTTTTTAAACGTATTGAAAATTTACTTTTGAATACTTTTACGTGGGTTCGATTGAAACCTAAACTTTCTAGTCAATTTACACTAATTTAATGCTTTTAATTTCACTTAATAACATTTCATTTCACTGCCTTACATTTTGTGGATTGGAACCCAAAATTCTACTCAATTGGGAGTAACATAATAAACTTTGCATTAACTGCACAACATGTTATTGATTTAAAATTGCAATCCATTTGCATTCACTTAATTCTACCATAATTGGCATTTCATAGCTGGATTAAAATTTCCATCAATTTTGTACCTAATTTATAACACTTTTCATGTAATTGCATTACATTCGTTCGACGTTAATCGGTTCAAATTAACTGAACACAATATTTTCATTTGTTTAAGGTACAATATTTTGTTCACTTGGAACTTGACATTTTAATCCCTGTGAACTAATTTCCTTTTTAAACGCTTTACAGTTAACTTCATTTCTTCGTTTGATTGAACTTAAAATCTTAATTCATTTGCATTCATTACATGCTATTGCATTTTGTTCTATTAGAACTAAATTCTAATCAATTGGAACTCATTCCATTTCGGAAGACTTTCCTTTCACTTCATTGTGTTCTTTTAAATTTTATTCTGCACAATCTAACTCAACCAGATCATTTTCATTTATTTACTGCATCACATTTGTTCTATTGAACCTGAACTTAATTTAATTCAAATCCACTTAAATTTGGTAACCTCTCTTTACCTTTGCAATCATTGTCTTTATACCAACACTCACTCATTCATTCATTCATTCGAATATGTCTTCGTTAAATTTTTTTTTTAATTAGTCCGAAATCATGGCGGTACATCATAGTCCCGGAAATTTAGCTTCTGCTTTGGCAGATAACGTTTGTTTAATTTGTCAAGAAAGTTATGACAATTCTAGCAACTTAGTTTCTATTGTAGGCACATCTTTCACCAAGAGTTCATTTTTAATTTCCTTAACGTTTCAACTTGTTGTCCGCAATGTAATAAAACTGTCACTAAAAACAGTTTATTAAAATATTCCGTCCGAGTTAATAATGAAAGCTTTCCAGTTAATACGGGATCGGTTCCGAAATCCGCGGAAAGAATTTTATCCGGCCGAAGGCAACGAAACGAAGAGTTCAATGCCAATCGAAATATTTCACCAGGTCAAGCTAGTGTAGAGCAAAGAGATAGTCTAGAAGATCGAATTAGATCTAAAATAGAAAATAGTTTTCAAGGTGAAATATATAAGCTTCAAGCAGTAGTCGAAAGATTATCTCAACAATTCACGAGCATAAACCTTAACGCAAACCTAGAGCCGGAATGGCCACGAGAAATCTTTCCCAATACGTCAGTCCGTCGGAATGTTTCAGCTCCTTCAGTTCATAATGTTCCCTATGAACCTAATTTTGTACCTTCGCGTAATCTTAGGTCAAATTTGTCACACCCTTCAGTACAAGAGAGTCGTGAGAGAGCATCATTATCGTCCGTGTCCCTTAACAATAGTGGGAAAATTGCAAGCTTAATCAATAGCTGGAACATTACTGTTAATGGAAACACCTCAGGGTTACCAGTAGAAAAGTTTATTTATATGGTTAATTCATTGACAAAAGACAGTTTAGCGCGAGATTTTAGATTGTTAGGCGACCATTGCCACATTTTGTTTACGTCAAAAGCTAAAGAATGGTATTTGCGATATCGCAGCACCTTAAATAAAATAGAACGGGAAGATTTGTGCCGAGCGTTGAAAAATCATTTTAGCGATCATTTCTCTGATATCTAAATCAGATTTAGATATCAGAGAAATGATCAGGGATAGGAAACAAAACGCTAATGAGAGCTTCGACGATTTCCACCATTCTATGCGATCGTCTACGATATCCCCTTAGCGAATCCGAATTGACAGAAATTTTGCGTAGAAATTTAAGACCTCATTTAAGAAGGGAATTGTTCTATATCCAAATTGACAACGTTTCACATCTGCGTCATTTAGTTCTGAGAAGAGAGGCACTAAGTTTCGAACTCGACAGAACCCCGAAAAACTTTCGACGACAGATTAATGAAATTGACGTAGAGGATGAATTTGTAGATGAAGACCCCCATGAATAAGTTTGTGAGGTTCGAAAACCAAGAGAAGACACGGCAAGACGCCAAAATAATATCTGCTGGAATTGCAGAAACGAAGGCCACAGATCTGTGGACTGCCTCGAAGACAGAACCATATTTTGTTACGGTTGTGGTTCCGTAGGTGTCTATCGACCTAAATGTGAGAAGTGCCAAGGAAACTTCCAGGCGAGCGCCAGTAACAACACCAGCTTCCGCTCGAAAACCAAATAAATTCGCCTTTCAGCGAAAAACTATCCGAAAATAGCTCACAAACCGATTTCACCAATTTTATACCTTTTACAATTTTTAAAAATTACAAGGAAAAGTCTAAACCAATTTTATTTCCCATCAAGCCCTATCATGAAAGAGTTAGATTATATGAATTAGCTAGGAAGCGAATTTTTTGCGAAACTATTAGCACCCCAGCGAAATTTAACACCCCAATTCATAAAGTAAAAAGAAATACTCTACGAATTAGAACTTTTTATAATATGTTAAAGTTAAACAAGTTTAAAGTAAGATGCTGTATAGAATCTATTGAAAAGTCAAAATCTGATATAAGACCCTATATTCAAATAGATATTTTTGGAATGAAATTATTGGGACTCTTAGATTCAGGCGCCTCTTTATCTTGCATAAGTAGTTCCGCAGCTAAAACTCCTTGATAAAAACTTACCTTTTAAAAAATTTTCTAATTTCGTTGAAGCAGCTGGCGGTCAGCAATATAAAATTTTAGGTTTCGTAGAAACAAATATCACTTATCGAAATGTTACAAAATTAGTTCGTTTATATATAATACCCGATCTAACTAATGACGTATACTTAGGTATCGATTTTTGGCACTCTTTGGGACTTATGTCTATGATTTTTTGGAACAGCCCGCTAAAAATTGAAGAGCTTAATCAAGTTTGCGATGAGAAGCTTCTAACCAACGAGCAAAGACAAAGATTAGATAAAGTAATATCCATTTTTCCAGATTTTGACAAAGAGGGATTGGGTAAGACACCCATTATAGAACATTCGATAGAAATAGAGCCAGGAGTTAAACCCATCAAGCAGAGATACTTTTCTGTCCCTCCAGCCGCAGAAAAGAAAATACATGACGAAGTTGATCGCATGTTAGAGCTCGGAGTGATAGAAAAAGTCCCTCCTATTTGTTCTTGGAGTAGTCCTGTAGCTTGCGTCCAGAGAGAGGGAAAATTCAGACTTTGTCTTGACTCTCGGAAGCTGAATAGTGTAACTGTTCGTGACGCCTACCCTCAACCCAAACTTAACGGTATCTTATCTAGACTACCAAAGCTGAGTTCATTTCCTCTTTAGACTTAAAACATGCATTTTGGCAAGTTAGTTTAGTAGAAAAATCTCGCGATATGACAGCCTTCACCATTCCCAATAGACCTTTGTATAGATTTAAAGTTATGCCTTTTGGTTTCACAAATGCACCACAGACCCTTTGCCGATTAATGGATGTTATTATTCCACCTCATCTTAGAAATCGAGTCTTCGTTTATTTAGACGATTTGCTCTTAGTTAGCGATTGTTTTGAATAACATCTACCTTTATTGCTCGAAGTGGCTCAATTAATTCGTAAAGCAGGTCTGACTTTAAATATTGCAAAATGCAAATGGTGCATGAAGGAAATTCGATACCTAGGTTATATAATTGGTTCTGGGTGTATAAAACCTGACCCCAGTAAAGTTTCCGCCATTAAAGGGTTAACCGAACCAAAAACAGCTAAAGAGGTTCGTCAATTTTTAGGTCTCGTAGGTTGGTACCGACGATTTTTAGAAAATTTTGCTTCGTTAACTAGTCCGTTAACCGATCTCACGAATAAATGTAAAACTTTGTGTGGAACTCTGAAGCTCAAAAATCATTTGACCTAATTAAAGAAAAGCTCACTTCTGCCCCGTTATTAGTTACACCAAATTTCGAACGACCGTTCATAATTTCTTCCGATGCGTGCAAAACTGGAGTCGGTGGAGTTCTGGCTCAAGAAGATGACAATGGTGTCGCAAGGCCCATTGCATTTTTCTCGCACAAATTAAATAGAGCCCAACAGAATTACTCTATCACCTAACTCGAATGCCTTGCTGCAGTATTGAGTACAGAAAAATTTAGAGAGTATGTCGAAGGTCACGAATTTTGCGTAATAACGGATCACGCATTATTAAAATGGTTAATGCGTCAACCAGACCTAAATGGTCGGCTAGCTCCAGGGCTTTAATTTTTCTATTTTTCACCGAAAGGGAAGTGAACACATAGTTCCCGATGCTCTATCGAGGCTACCGACTGAAAATGGAAACCCCCTAACTTATAGCAACATTGACAGCTTATATTCTGTAGAACCAGAGATAGATTTATCTTCTCCCCATTTTTCATCAGGACAATATACTAAATTGATCGCTGATATAGAGAACAATAAAAATCGTTTGCCCGATTTAAAGGTCGTAGATGGTTTTATCTACAAACGCGTAGAATTTTTACGTGATGATTTTTCAGAGGCTCAATCATGGAAGTTGTGGGTTCCACAGGAACTTACCTCTTGTGTGATCGAACGCGCTCATAATCCACCCATGTTTGCACATGGAGGTGTGGGAAAAACCCTCGAACGCTTAAGGCGTAATTTTTATTGGCCCAATATGGCTACTCAAGTTAGCTCATATGTACTTAGTTGCGGCATTTGTAAACAAAGCAAAGCGCCAAATTTTATTTTAAAACCACCTATGGGTATTCAAGCCAAATCGGTTCGACCCTTTCAAATGTTATATTTAGATTTTATTGGACCTTATCCATGGTCAATAGCTGGCAATGTAGCTATTTTCTTGGTATTAGACCACTTCACCAAATATCCTTTATTTAAAGCCTTACGAAAAATGTCTACCACTTCGGTCATTGATTTTCTCGAAGAGAATGTATTCCATTTATTCGGCGTTCCCGAAGTCGTAATCACGGACAACGGTTCACAATTTAGATAGTGACTTTTTGCAAGCTTTTTAACAAAATATGGAGTGCAACATATTTTCACTGCCATTTATTCGCCCCAATCTAACAATTCTGAAAGAGTAAATAGATCCATCATTGCTGGAATATGTTCGTATTTGGGAAAAGACCAGCGTATGTGGGATACAAATTTAAGCCAAATAGGAGTCGCGTTGCGAAGCTCATATCACAATTCTTTAGGCTTTTCACCGTATTATGTTCTATTTGGACAACAGATGATGACTTAGATATGTTAGAAGAAGGCGTGGATGTCTTAGCTAATGGGGACAAATTGCATTTCATAACACAAAAGGTGCAGGAAAATTTAGAAAAAGCCTATGAAAATAATAAAAGAACCTATGACTTGAGAACCAGATCGATTAATTTTTCTGAAGGCGAATTGGTTTACCGACGAAATTTTTCACTGAGCAATAAAGCTTCGGCATAGAAAAGACCTTGGTGTATATCCCACATGACCGCTTCAGTTGATTTCTTCCTTTCACAGAAATCAAAATCATCTGTTTTGTGACGGCCGTGCTAAAATTTGCCCTTTTGTGTACAATACACAAAAGAAAAAAACCATTGGCGACGGCTTTGCTATGAATAAATCGAAACATAAACAACGCCTTATATGGTATTATGGTTTGCTAATTTTTTTGTATATGCAAAATTCTGTTTTTAATACATTGAGTTTTGGCGGAATTTTTTTTTTTTTTTTTGCCTCTTCGATGATTTTAACATCAACTCAATAGCAATCTTTCTCTTTCCCCCACTTGTTTTCAGCTATTGTTATTAGCTTACCTTTTCATTCCCTTGGTGATCTATGTACTCTCTCGTAGTTACGTATGAGTTAGTATTTTTTTTTTTCTAACATAGAGAATGAAATGAATGTACGAGTGGTTGTATATCTATGTGTGTAATGAATTGCGAAAAGAGAAGTTACATAAAGATATACATAGGTAATTAAATGAGTGATTGCGAATTTTTTTGGTAAAACTGGTTTTGTTCATTTTTTTTTTAATGTGCAAAAATTGAGTAGCTAAGGTTAAAAAAGAATGACGCAATTTGAAAAAAGGATTATTGAAGGGAACTGGAAAGTGGTAATTAGATGGATCGGTCATAAGAACAAAAACTAATCGGAAAATGTAAAATCGTAAAATGTTAAATAGTAAACTTTAAAATGAAGCAAAAGTTTAACAGAAAAATAAAAGCTTATATAGCAAATTAAAAGGCATTTAAAAAAATAAAAATTCTGCATAAAATAGGTTTAAAATATTTAAAATAAACGTAAACATAAGATTTAATTCAAACATTTTGCGTCAAAATGTCCTAACTACGCATATAAAACTCTTAATAAAACAAAAGAGTGTAAAATATAATTTGAGTGTCTGCGCCTTTCAAAATTCCATATATTTTAATAAAACTACAGACTAGAAAGTGAAAAAGTTTTGTAATATTTGCTGATGAAACCACGAGAAATACATTTATTTTACAACGGTGTTTATTTCTTAGAAAATAAATCACCCTCCATAGTATTACAATAAACAGTTACTCTACACACAAGATATTACGGCAAAAAAAACATTTAAATACTAAGAAACCAACAATATATATTAATTAGAGAAACTATAAAAAACCCACCAACATTTGCTAGTTGTTTTGTAAGGAACTCCAACTTAATATCAGCAGAAACCACCACAACCCAGCAAGTACATGGAACAGAACGACAACACGGCCATATAACTCCAGCTACAAGGCGGTAACTACGCAGTTTATATTATTAGATTGTTGTCTCTAAATAATATTTAATTAAAATTTGTACGAAATACTACTTGAAATTAAAATTACATGGAAATTAAAATATTTCTAAAACTACTTTTAAATTAAAATTTGTCTAAATAATAAAATTTGGCTACCTATATTAAAAAAAAAAATGTAACTAAATATAAAATTTTCTTAACATAACATTTTGGTAGATATAAGAATTTTTCCAATTATAAAATTTTACAAAAATATAAAAAAAAAATTTTTCTAAATATAAAATTCTTCTAATTATAAAATTGAAATAAAAATTTTACTACCTTAAGAAATTTTTTATATATAAAATTTTGCTAAAATAAAATTGTGCTAAAAAATTAAAATTATAAACTTAAAACACCTTAACATGAAGGTTAAATAAAGACTTTTTATTAACCCAATGTAGAAACAGAACCAAACCAAATCTTATTATTTTAAGTGGGTTACCACCCAAGTTAGATGGACTAGTGGTAACATGGTAGGGAGGGCTTAAGGGGCATAACATCCAGTCCCCAATCCCAAGGTAAGTATGGCCATCCATCCATTAGCGACCGTATTTTTTGACATTTTTTGTAAATCGCACGTGAAATCTGTAGTGCGGTTTCCCTGGGCATGAGCTAGATCCCACCTATCCGGCGAGCTAGGCCTCACGCCAGCACGTGCGTACCGCAAAGGCTCAGGGAAACAGGAAACGGATATTCCACCAGCACCGTACCATTACAAACCGCAAATTAAATAAATTGGAAACCAACAAAAATTTAAAAAAATTATACCTTACGAAGCTAGATTAATACAATATCATAAAACTAGAGAGAAAATATTTAAAGATTTTACACCTGAATTGAGTAATAAAGTAGTTAAAGCTAGAAGAGGATACTTGCGAAGAAGAAATGAGCGTCGTGCAATATCATCTGCCTGTTTAAACATTGCAAATGATATAAGACCCTACATGGATGTAAAATTAAACGGTTTAGATGTTTTGTTATTTTCTGACCAGAGTTTTTTAAATTTTTAGTTCGATTGTTTATTTGAGCTATTTGGTCATTTCTTTTTTTTTTTTAATGCGAATAAAATGCTTTTTTATTCCATTTTCCACCGACGTTTCGTCTGATTTTCAGACATCCTCAGGGTCTTTTATTTTATTTATCTAACAACAATTTTTTTATATATATTAAAATGCACTGAAAAGTTTGTCAGATACTTAAAATTAAATTTAAACATTTATAATGAAACAAACATAATAAAATCAAAAAATCAAAAAAAACACAAGTAAGAAAATTATAGTCGGTCTAGACCGACTATACGATACCCTATACCATGCGTTTAGAAACCCTATCTCTTAGGCCCAACTAACTGGACATAGAAAATAAACAAAAAACCAAATTTGAGTGAGATTTTTATTAATTTTTTTGGCTGCAGATATGAAAAAGTTCATATCGGATGCTATATCTATATAGGGACTAGGTCCAAAAATGGACCGATCCTGATCATGTTTGGTAAAGTCTCTTGTATTTTGCAAAAATATATACAAACAAAATTTGAGAAGAATCAGTGCAATATTTTTGTTTTTTAATAGATTTAAGTGAAGATCGGGAAGCAGCTCTATATGGGGTCAAAGGGATCATTTTTGGACTACTCATTAATGGATGTAATGAACGCATACAAACCCAATTTGAGTAAGATCTATATAACAATTTGGATTTTATGACAATTTATGTCGATTTCATATGGGTAATTTGTATGGGGGCTAGGTCTGAACATGGACCGATTCCCACCAATTTCAATAGCGTTCATCCCATGGCCGATAAAAGCTTATATGCCAAATTTCATCAAAATATATTCATATTTGCGACCTGCAGTTTGATTACAAGGTTTACATGGACACACAGACGGACGGACGGACGGACATTGTTAAATCAACTCAGAAAGTGATTCTGATTCGATCGGTATAATTAAAGATGGGTCTAGGTCATATATTTTTGGTTGTTACAAACAGCAGCACAAAGTCATTATACCCAAACCACATAGTGGTATAGGGTATAAAAACTACAACCTAATATCACAGACATCATAGTATGACTGAATAGACGGAGTTTGTATCATTATACCCTATACCACTATGTGGTTTGGGTATAATGACTTTGTGCTGCTGTTTGTAACAACCAAAAATATTTCACCTACACCCATCTTTAATTATACCGATCGAATCAGAATCACTTTCTGATTCGATTTAACGATGTCCGTCCGTCCGTCCGTCCGTCCGTCCGTCCGTCTGTGTGTCCATGTAAAGCTTGTAATCAAACTGCAGGTCGCAAATATGAATATATTTTGATGAAATTTGGTATTTGATCTTTTATCGGCCATGGGATGAACGCTATTGAAACTGGTGAGAATCGGTAATTGTTCAGACCTAGCCCCCATACAAATGACCCCTATGAAATGAACATATATTGCCATAAGATCCAAATTATCATACAAATCTTAGTCAAATTGGGTTTGTATGTATATATTATATCCATTAATAAGTAGTCCAAAAATTATCCCTATTAGACAACTCTTAGCCATAGGCCCCATATAGAGCTGCTTCCCGATCTTCACTTAAATCTATCAAAAATCAAAAATATTGCACTGATTCTTCTCAAATTTTGTCTGTATATATTTTTGCAAAATACAAGAGAGTTTACCAAACATGGTCAGGATCGGTCCATTTTTCGGCCTAGTCCCCATATAGATATAGCATCCGATATGAACTTTTTCATATCTGCAGCCGAAAAAATTAATAAAAATCCCACTCAAATTTGGTTTATGCTTATTTTCTATATCCAGTTAGTTGGGGTAATGAGATAGGGTATCTAGACGCATGGTATAGGGTATCATATAGTCGGTCTAGACCGACTATAATTTTCTTACTTGTTTTTATCTTCTTTGGAATTCATCGATACGTCATCAGTCCTTAGACTTTCTAACATCAGTCTTTTGCTCTCTTTTCTCTCGATGTTGAGTATTTTTACATTTTGAAAGTCTGCTTTATGATTTTGTTGTGTTAAATGCTGCACTAAAGCTGTTGTCTCTCTTTTGTTCCTGTAGTCAATTTCGTGATCGCGTACTCTTGTGTTCAATGCTCTTTTTGTCGTACCAATGCATTTTAAATTGCAGTTTTCCCCTTCTTTGACTTTGCATGTGATTTCATAGACCACGTCGCTTTGTTCCATTGTTGGTGTTCTGCTTTTCGTGTTTGTGAATAATGTTCTCAGCGTTTGATTCGATTTGCACGCGAAAATTTTGTTTTCTGTCGGTATTAGTTCTTTCAATTTTCTCGCTTCTGTTAGTGTGGGTATGTAGTTGAGCGTGAAGAATTTTTTAGGGTTGCCAACATTTTCATTTTGTGTATTTTCTTTGGGTGTTTGATATAAAGAGGTTTTTATGAGCGACAGATTTATGAATTAACAGAGCTACTCCTCCTCTTGCATCTGTTCTGTCACTTCTATATAAATAATAATTTTTAAAATAGGGTCTATGATTTTCTGAAAAAAATGTTTCATTCAAAGACGCTATTTTAATATTTTCTCGTTCAATTAGTATCCCAAATTGTTTTAATTTAGAAAAGTTTGAAATGCCATTTGCATTCAAGTGAAGCATTTTGAATTCGTTTAAATTATTAGTATAATTCATGGGCGTATTTTACCATTGATATTACAACTTTGATTTGTTGTACTTTTGAAGTGTACCTATGCAAATCATCCATAGCTGTAGTGAAAATATCAAAAAGCTCATCAATGCTAAATAAATCGTTTTGTTTTCAGCTGGTTAGCAAATGTGGTTTTGCTGTTATTATTGATGTTATTGTTACAATTTGTGTTGTTACTTAAATTTGGGAAGACAACTTTTGATTGAAATGAAATATTTTGTTGTTGCCTGCTGTTGTTATGACTTTTGGAAGTTACTCTTGTTCTAGTTTCCAAATAGAGAAAACGTAACGGACAGTTGATGTCGTTTGCAGAGTGATCAGTTCTCTCTTTTCCATGTTTTTTGCAAATGAAGCATGTAAAAACAGCTGGTCTTTTTTCATTTGCGTTAAACGGACACACACTTGTATGATGTTGTTCTGCACATATCATACACGCAGCACTTCGATGGCAGTGTTCACCGCCATGGCCATACATTAAGCAGTTCCAGCATTGAGTTGGTTTGTTCTGGATCTAGATTTGTATTTTTTCCAAGAAATTATAATATCAGAAATTGTCCTTACATTTTTGAAGGCAGTTGGATTAAAATTTTTACGAATAAATTGAACTTTGTAAACAGCATTTTTGTTCGAACTGAATTTGGTGACTATTTCAGCCACGGAAGAAGGGGATAGGTTGTAGTTTTTTAACTCTTCGGTGATGTCCTCAGAGTTTATGCGGGGTAAACCGTAAAAGCTTGTGTATAACCTATTATCTTTGGAGCCATATGAATGAATCTCCATTTTACTCTCTTTAAGAATTTACTTGTAGCATTCGTACAATTCTTTAGTTGGAGCAAAAATTTTGGTACCAATTGAAGTACGTTTGAAAATACAATCTTTACCAAGTAGTTTTCGTATTTCTGCAATTGAGGCGTTGGCTTCTACAACTATAGGTGGAAGTTTGTGTTGTTTAATATTGTGTTGTTTAATATTTGATGCAGGAGTTACGTCCATATCATTGAGGCCAGCAAGCAGGCTAAATCTGTTGCTGGAAGTTGACGCGATGTTCGGGTTAACAAAACCCGGAGGAAGTTTTGTCATCTTCTTGTTCGCAAGGAGCTTTCTTTTAGATGATTTGGCCCCTCGGCCCATCGCAAAATTTTTATTCCTGTTTTAAGTTGAATTGACTACCACGTGAGTTCAAATGAGATCAAGAATAGGCAATGGCAAAAAAAAAAATATACACCTGTTTTTAATTTTAAATAGTTGTACTCAAATCGCTTTAATTATTTACTTGTTCGACAAAAAGTACCGTTTTAAAACAACATGTTCTATTTAATTTTATTAAAAACATTAGCGGAAATTGCATTTCAAATCAATCAGAAGTCGAAAGGTTGCTTATAATTATTTGAAAAATATTGAAAATTATGGCAAAAATTAAACCAGTGATAAAAAAAAATGTTGAATGGACTCGAGCGCCGACCTATTTTGAATATAGCAAACAAAACTGTACCCAACTTGCTGGATGCGTTTCCAACAAAAAGTGTAAAATGACCATGTGGAATGTTCTTAACTCTTCCAAACATACTCAAAGACAAATAATGAACAAATTCTTTGCCCGGTTGGAACTTTTCAAAATATTATGAGTATAAAATTGATCAAATGTAAATTGCTTAATGTTGTGTTAGAGAATAATTACTTTATTTGCTTTCTTTTAAAAAATAATTTTGTCAGATGAAAAAAATGTAGTTACTGGCGTGACCTAAGAAAAGAATTCCAAGTGTTTCTCTCGAAGAAACTTTCGTGGCGGTTCTGTTATGATTTGGGATACGTTTACTGAAGAGTATTGTCTGGGGTTCTAAATCGTGTCAACCAATTTGACACCAATTTTATTGAATGAGCTAAAAATTTCAGTTTTCAAAGAATGGGAAGCACTTGATCTAGGTGTTATGAGAAAATTAACAAGTTGCAAATTATTAAGTTGATGTTATTTTTTATTTTTATTTCCGTTAAAAATAAAGGAATTGATTGTTTTTTTTTTTTTTTAACAAAGACTTTTTTGCATTTGTGCTATACAATTTGAACGCTTTAATATGTTAGGTATTGCGATGTTACATCTACATCTATGTTACATTTTAATAACGGCATTTCTAATTAATCGCAGTTTTGTTTAATATAAGTTTATTTTTTGGAAAGAAAACATGTTAATATAAATTGCAGAAAGAGGTGATAATTATTCAATGATTCACAGATTACCAAATGTGCTCTCATTTATAAAATACATGTATTTTTCCAATTAACACATGTTTTATTCCGACGTGACAACCCATCTGACAACAGCTGTTTTCACAATGTGTTTTTTACATATGTACTGTAACTTTTTATCCATATGAAATTCCTCATGTCTGTCAAAATTTTCTTTTACTACGATTCATAATTTTTGCTATCACACGTGCATATGTATTTCCGTATGACATAACCTCTAAATGTAAACAGCAGCTGATTTAATTTGTGAATTTACAAAAATTTATTGTTAAAAAAAAAGTTATATATTTTTTAATTGTTAATTAATATTGAACAATTTATTTTTCTTTCAATATTAATCTTTATAATTTACTATGTTTTTCTTTCGCCACAAGCAGTGTTGTATTTTCATATGTTTGTCATGCAAAAATAGAACCTATTCTAATTGAAAAATATACATGTGACTTTCCTCATGTATTGTACATAAACAATGTTTCATATTATCACACGATGTGTACAAATTTTGTTGTGGGAAAATTTGGCAGTACATATGTAAAAAACACATCATGTAATAGCACCTTTAGTAAAACAGCATATTGAAAAACCAGCTGTTGTAAACAACGTAAAAATTATGAATCGTCTGTACTAAAGGTGTGTTTACACTATGTGTATTTTCCATGTGTAAATTCAGTTTTACGATCCATACGTAATTCCGTGTGTGTGTCAAAATTGCCGTTTTACATACGATTCAATATTTTTGCGTTCAAACGTACATATGTATTTCCATATGACATAACCTCTAAATGTAAACAACAGCTGATTTAATTTGTGAATTTACAAAAAATTATTGTTAAAAATAAAGTTAAATATTTTATATATTTTTTAATTGTTAATTAATATTAAACAATTTATTTTTCTCTCAATATTAATCTTTATAAATTACACTCTTTTTCTTTCGCCACAAGCAGTGTTGTATTTTCATATGTTTATCTTGCCAAAATAGAACCTGCTCTAATTGAAAAATTTACATATGTCTTGCAAAATGTGTTGTACATAAACAATGTTTGAAAGGGTTGACACCACAGCGTAAACAGTGGCGACAGCTCGAAAAATGCAACACTGTATTTTTGTTTTAACAATCAAATCAGGGTTGCATTTTGTAAAGAAATCGGAAGCAACAGCTATATTGAAAAGTATATGCTATCACCTTTATACACGTTGTATACATTGTTTTTATTTATTTGTGATTATTACTGTCAAAAATTCTAATTTGGGAAGAAATTTTTTGAAAATTCCACAGCACAGTTTATCACAAATAAAATGTTTGAAATAAATATAAAAAATAAATAATAATGGCATTAAAGTAAGTAACAGAATATGCATTATAGTTTAAAAAGAAAATGTGTAAATACTAGTGTACAGAAAAAAGCTAAGCAACAGGTACACCAATGGTTGTTTGCCCAACAAATCTAGGTGTGACAAATGTCCACCGTGAAAACTTAAGTGTTAGAAGAACCTCCTGAGGCGGACAAATAGAGGGATTAAGGATTCTGCAGAGTTATAACATAGAGGAATTACAGAAACAAAGAAGAGCGCACCAACTTTCATGGCCAATTCAAATTTCAGACAAGTTAATGCTGAATTAAAGAATGTATTGGTCGGTACGGTTGGAGAAGCTCTTTTAACAAGAGAAAATATATTAACCGAAGACAAGTTACAGTTAACACCCACTACAATTTTAATGAATTCGCTTTGTGGTTAGGGTATAATGACTTAGTGCTGATGTTTGTAACCATCTTTAATTATATTGGCTCGGTTCAATCACTTTGTGAGTTGATTTAGCAATGTCCGTCCGTCCGTCTCTGTGTCCATGTAAACCTTGTAATTAAACTACAGCTCGCAAATATGAATATATTTTGATGCAATGTAGTATATAAGCGTCTATCGGCCATAGGATGAACGCTATTTAAATTGGTGAAAACCTGTCCATGTTCAAATTTGATTTATGCTTATTTTCTATATCCAATTAGTTGGGCCTTAGAGACAGGGCTGTGAACGCATGGTATAGGGTATCGTATAGTCGGTCTAAACCTACTATAATTTTTCATACTTGTTTAACTATAAGCTTCTAAGTGGGTATTTATACATTTTTCTCCTAAAAACTATAATGCATATAAGTAGATACGAACTTGAATTAGTAAAAAATTAAACAATGTTATTTATATATATATATTTTTTTTTTAATATAGTGTGTGTTTAATGGGTTGTGATCTTGGGGAGGCAAGACTCCATACGTTACCGAGGGATCCGATTCGGTATGCCTATATTTATATATTTTTTGTATATTCTAAATTTGTTATTTTTTCTATATTAAATTGATATTCAGATCTTGTTCTTACATATTTATAACAAATAATAAACATCTTTTACAAAAGTCAATATAGTGTTTTTTATTAAAATCCAATGGTTTTTTTTAATAACTTTTACAATTAGGTGGTCGAAATGTCTCCTCAAGCGCCGATGCTACTGCTGGAGTGCCATTGGCATTGTTGTGTGGTGTGTTGTGAGTCGGATGGGCTATATGCCAGCACAAGCTTTTACTGCCTCTGGACACAAACGTTTAGGCACATCCCGCAAGTCTTTTTGATCTATTCCTTTATCCGAAAAACTGCCTCCAACAGCAGCTTTGCTTATTGTACTCAACAATTTTTCCTGTTGCTATAAGTACACAAATTTAAAAAATAAATAACAATCAATACTAAATATCTTAATAAACAATGATTATCATATCATGCACAGAAGAGGCAGAAAAATATTTTTTAGCAAAGAAAACTGGAAGAGTTTGGTTTAAAACTTCGATTATATAATCGCCACTGTAAGGTTTAAAAACAAATGCAGTGCATATATGAATATCAGTGATTTCAAAATGTTTATATATATTATTAACTTACATTGTTTTTCTGCTTTTGGTTCTTGCAATTGTTACAACAAATCCTTTTCTATGCCACTGAAATTTTCTGCTACCTTTTCAACTTTAAGTTGGGCTTTCTTAGCTACTTCTGCTTGTAGTCCATCTACTAATTTTTGTAAGTCATTTGTTGTTTTGTCTGTTTTACATTTTACTGAAGTTGTTTTTCTTTATACTTCAATCCCATTTCCAAATAATCAATTTTTGTAGTTCTTGGTGGTTTTGTATTTGTTGTTCGTAATTGTTAATTTTTGGAACTCACATTTTTAAGGGTTTACTAGCCTTTATAAAATTAAATCTGTTCAACAGGCTGTTGTTTAGAAGCGTTCTCAATTGTAGATATCTGTTATATTTGAGATTTTGTCTTCAGTTGCGGCTAATTTTTATTACTTTTCAGCTGGATGTCTATTAATAAGAGTAAAAAAAGTGCCAATTAATGTTTTATTTATAAAGCCAATGGTGTAGTGCCCAAAGCATTGAATAATACCGGACAAATTTCGATTTAGGACCACTCACGCGCAAGTCATAATCCAAAGCATTAATACCACAATTCAACTTGCGAAAAGTTTCGTGACTCGCCACCAGCAACTGGACCAATAGTTAGCTCAACTATAGTAATTTTTGATTCCTTCCTTTCGGCCCTGGGTTGAGCAGTGGTGAATGTAACTGGCAAATTTACCAGCATTTATACCAACATTACTGGTATTATCACAATCACAAGCTTTAGGTTTTAATATGCACCTATTATACCTTTTATTTCTGAAAAGGAAATACCACAGATTACTAAATTTAATGTTAATTTGTCAAAAATACAATTTTATGAATTTTTTTCAATGTTTATACTCACTAAATTTCCATTGTTTTTATTTTTTATGCTGTCAGTGGTTGAAAACATGTTCTATAGCTGTTCACTTGCACACATTATATTTTGTATATTCTATTTTTTTAATCTCTTTCGCACTTCTTTACCAAAACAAAATGGAGAAAAAGGTAAACAAAGCCATACGGTTCGAGATTGCTTTTTTGACAGCTGTCAAGCTGTCACAACTGGTATAAGCTGTGGTTGACACTATGTGTACAAATTACACGTGCTAAAAAAATAAGAAAAACACGTAGTGTGAACGCAGCTTAAGTTTGACATACATATGGGGCGCATAAATGACATTCATGTGACAAATACATATCGGTGATAACACCTATATATTATATATATATATATATATATATATATATATATATATATATATATATATATTAGGGGCAGTCAAATTGTAGGGGGCCGAAAAAATCTCCATAGGTTCATCGCTATTCTGGTAATATGGGTCATAACAAGAATATTTGCCCATGGAACCAAACCTCTAAAATCATTTTCGAGCCTGTCAATATTTCGATAAACATATTTTCATGATATTTTCCATAATACTCAAATGTACAAAATTATTGAAAATGTGTGTACCGGGGGGTATTTTGTCGGAAAATCAATTTTTCAAATTTATTTTTATTTTTAACAGCCGCTAGGGGGCGTTTTCGTGCATTATTGTGGATTTTTTCACCCCTTTGGGAAAATTTACGAAATTATTTCATAAATCGACGATTCTTTGACTTTCCCATATATAAAATAGCCCAAAATATTCAGCGCTGAAAATTATGTGGGATACCCATATACGACCTATATCGATTTCATTCAATTCAAAAAAATCTTTTTTTATTTACTCTTTGAATGAACAAATATAATAAACTAAGTTTTTGGCTTAAATTGAATATTGATAAATTGTTGATATTGATAATTAGTTTAGTTCCTCTTTAAGTTGTTTATTAAATAAATACATATTTTATTTTAAAATAAATTGCGACGCATCCCGAAAACAAGGAAATAGTCATCCTAGACCGACAATTTGGTATACACAAAATTTAAACAAAATTAATGATTGTCTTTCAAATGAACATGTTTACATTATAAACATAGCTGCATTAGGAAACCGGTAAAGGTGATAAGTTCTCCAAGAGTACTCCATAGAAAACGGCTGAATTTGGATTATTAATTGAGCTTATTTCAGTATAAATATTTGTTGTAAAAATATAATTCGTATTATATAATGAAATACAAAACTATATTGTAACGTTTTTTTTCAGTGCATTCGTTTCACTATTTTCAAGCAAACACTGAACATACTAATCGAAATACTTTCCGGCTTAAAAACTCAACAGCTTCTGCGCCAGAATGGACCCGAACCTTTGTTTTCAGCCATTAAATTATGCGTAATGCATGAAACACATAGACGACTGCGCCTACACGACAGCACGACTACAATTGCTGTCAGCTACTTAATTTTTTTTTTTTTTACAAATGCATTTTTATTTCAGTAGTGCCAATTATATTTTTTTTACTTTATTACAATAGAAGACTTATATATACAATTACTTATTTATAATGCATTATTATAACGTAAAAATAAATAAATTTATTTAACCCCTTTTGATTATTAATGGAATTATTATAACATTTCATATTGCGATTAATTTTTTTCAACAAAATAAAATATTTCATAGCACTAATAACTTTACATATTTTGTTATATTGTCAACACTATTTTTGTGTTGTAGCCAACAAAAATAGAAATTAGCCTAAGTTGACTACAGAGCAAAAGTAGTCGTGTAGCTGTGTTGGTGTCAAAATAATCGTTTTCATATAAACGTGTGTATATTATTTTTGAATGGCTGTAGTCCTGTAGCCGCTGTCGTCTATGTGTTTCATGCATAAAAGAGAAAAGTGTTTGTTTTTTAAACAGTTACGAACATTATAGAAAATTATCTGATTTAACTCTTAGAAACAAACAAGATATTGTAACAAACAAATTAAGAATACATAATGAAGAAGTAAACAAGTTTGTAAAGAAAAATATATATATATTTTGAATTTCCACTTACGACAAAGAAAAAACATGTTTATTCAAGATTTAAGGAAAGATTTTTATAATCAATTAATTGGCAAACGAATCTTAATTATTGTCAATTATGACATCGATGCCATCTGCGCCAGTAAGATTTTACAGGCTTTGTTCAAATATGACCACATGTTGTATTCCGTGGTGCCCATTATGGGTTTGGCTGGATTACGGAGGGCTTACAGTGAGCACCAAGGTGATGTCAAATATGTTTTGCTGTTAAACTGCGGAGGATGCGTGGACATTGTAGAACTACTGCAACCCGAAGAAGAAGTAACATTTTTCATATGTGATGCTCATCGTCCATTGGATGTGTGCAATATTTACAGTGATCGTCAGGTAAGCATTTAAGGATTACTAAAGGAAAATATAGAACTAGTAGCTATAAGGCGCCCGAGAGTATGTGCTAGTATTTCTCTTTATTTCGTTCATAAACAACGTAACTGTTCATAATATTTAGTTTTTATACCCTCCACACCTCAGTGGCAGAGGGTATATATAGGTTTGTCATTCCGTTTATAACGCATCGAAATAAATTCTGGAGACCCCAAAACCATATATTTTCTAGATCATAATAAAGGAAGTTGATTTAGCGATGACTGTCTGTCTGTGGAAATCATGATCACGCCGTCAATATCTATGCTAGACCGTTCGTTTTTGTATAAATTCGTTTATTAACATCCCAAAGGAGTTGCTATTTAAAATTGTCAAAATCAGTTAAAGGGCCACGAGATATGAATGAAATTTTGAAGAAACTCTTGAAAAAATAAAATTTTTCAGTGTGTTTTTCTTAAGATATGTTGTAATTCTTATTGTTGAAGTCATTGCAGTTGTTATTAATAATTACCACATATTTTTTTATCGTTAAAATTAAAAATTAAATATTAAAAATTTCTAAAAATTAAAAATACAAATTTAAAATAAAAATAAAAATTAAATATTAAAAATTCAATATGAAAATGGAATAATGAAAAATCAAAAGTTAAAAATTAAAAATAAACTAAAAATGAAAAATTAAAATTAAAAATTCAGATTTAAAAATTAAACAATGAAAAGAGAAAAATGAAGAGAGAAAAATTCAAAATGAAAAGTTAATAAAAATTAAAAACTTAAAATATGAAAAATAAAAAATTCAAATTTAAAAATTAAAAATTTTAGTTTCATTCTTTAGTTTCTTACCTGGTTTTATTATTTTTGTTTTTTTCTATTAAATAAAATTATTTTAAAATTTCATTTTTTTAATATTAATAATTTGTAGCCAAGAATCATTCGATTTTTTTTTTTTTTTTTTAATATACTGAACTTCATTGTAAAAGAAAAAATTAAAATTTTCAAATAGTATCAAATTAATTCTTTTTAAGGATCAATGTTTTTATAATAGAAATTGGCCAACAAAAAAAGCAATTAACTTTATATTTAATTGGTATTCGGATTAAATGTTTCAGTGTCGGCAACAGTTTCAAAGTGGTAGCCTAACCCAATATTGGGTGGAGGGTATCAAAAATTCGGCACAACCGAATTTAACGCTTTTGTTTATTTTTAAATGGTATACATAGGATCAACTAGACTACGAAGTTCAGATAAATATGGAACTCATTATGAATTTACTAACTTTAAGCTTTATAAACAAATATTTCACCTATCAATGATTTTTGTAGTTAAATCCATATATGCAAATTTGCCCTAATCGTTTTTTAAATTTTAAAGGTTTGCATATTAGGTGATCTAACTACTGAGGAAAATATACCAGCATTTGAAACCATCTTTTGTGAATCAGATTCTGAGGACGATGACCACGAAGATGATGAAATTAATGATAGTGGTGAAGGTGAATCTGATGCTGAAAATGAAGATGCTAATGCGCGACAGCAACGTCCTAAAAAGTTAAGCCGTATGGAAAAACATGAACAACGTATACTCAAACAGCGTCAAAGACGTATTTGGGAAAATGAACGTGATCGCATTATGTTTGAATATACACAATACAGTTTTTATGGCCGTTCGTCTGCATTAACCATATTTGAATTAGCTTGGAAATTGTCCAAGGATAATATGGACCTCTTATGGTGGGCTATTGTTGGCATAACAGATCAATTGCTATTGGGCAAGATTGAAAGTAGTGCTTACACTTTGGAAATTGATAATATACAGTCGCATGTGTCTCGTCTTACTAACAAAACAAACGACCAGAGTAATTTAAGTGCTTCAAAGATTAATTTTGAAAATGATTTGCATTTGGTGTTGTATCGTCATTGGAGTGTGTTGGAATCAATGCGTTTTTCCATGTATGTAGCTTGTAAACTAAAGTTATGGACTTTGAGAGGTGAAAAGAAACTACACGAATTATTAGTGGAAATGGGTTTACCCCTGATACAAGCTCGCCAAACATTTACATCTATGGACTTGCTGTTGCGACAGGAATTTTTCTCTATGATTGAGAGATGTGCAGAAAAGTATAGTATACCAGATGTTATTTACGGTTCGTTTACTCTGCAATATGGTTATCGTAATCGTTATTCTGCTGCTGATTACGTCTACGCTTTGTTGGCCATTTTGGAATCAATTAAGAAGGACAAGACACCAGAAGATTGTTTTCTAGAGGCTTTAGATGGTTTGGGACGTAATAATAAGGATATATTGAACGCTGGCATAGATGGAGCAAAACTTTTGCATCATGCCATTTTTAAACAAGTACAAAGTAGTTTGGAAGCTCATCAGGTCCACTCCACCGGTTCATTTTTCTATTATATTCTCAATGATGAAAACACCTTCTTTTCTTATCCCTATGGTTTAACGATGTTAGCGAAGTTTATACTAAATGGTCATGTTGCTGTGTCACGTAGTCGTCAAGCAGTTGACCTACCAATGATCGCTAGTTGTCCCATAGATGCTGAGAGAGGTCTGTGTCTTTTAGTTGGTATACCTCCTGTTCGGGAAGATTCACCCAAAAATTTCTTTGGTAAAGCGTTTGAGCAGGCCGCTCAGAAGTGTAATGCAGCTACGTTACAAGATCATTTTGAAAGTTCTCTTATACAAATACGTCAAAATGATTTAACAAAATTTTTAGATGCGTTGACCGTACTTCTTACGTAATTTTTTTAGAAATATGTTATAATATATTCCAATTTACAATAATCAAATATAGGATTTAGAATTTCTTAAACAGCTTTTGATAAGTTCGGAAAGTCCATAATACTCTATAAGTTTTTACTTTATTGTAGTACTTAAGGGATCTATTAGTAATTTATATTTGGCTAAAATTAAATACCCTACGTTTCGTTTTATGATTAAAGGACTTAAAATTGTAATTTGTACTAATATAAACTGTTAAAAAATACAAAAAATTATACTTTGGTCTTTAACTGTTATTAAAAAGACACATAATTTATAAACATATAATAAAAAATCGGAACATATACACTCAAACCTCATTTTATGCGATTAATTCGTTCCGCAAAAATACGATAAATTGAATTCGCATAAAGTGATACACTAGTTACATATAAAAAAAAACTAATGATTCGTTCCTGAATTAAAAAAATCTCATAAATTTAAATCAAAACATTAAAATTCACACAAAATCGCATAAAAAAAGTCAACAAAAAAAATTATTTCATTTATTTTTGTCCATGTTATTATCTGAAAAACAGCAAATCCTGAGAAGTGGTGAACACCAAGCCAAAAAAAAATGTTATATAATATGCACATGTCATACATCAAATTAAAGCACAAGATCTCTACTTCAATAATCTGATAAAACAATTTAATCATATCTGTGATGATTGTTCTCAACATTTTTTAATTATCATATTAGTTGCAATCTGGTAACATGTTTTTCCCCAAGCAATGCAATCCAAACTGGCTGACTTGATATTCCAAGTTGGTAGAGACATCAGTGGTGTGTTTTTTATCAAAGGAATTGCAAAGTTTCAAGGTAAAAATATTCTTTTTAGAAAAGTAATTAACAAGTCACAGTTAGAATGAAACGGATTCTTTCCTCATTGTTGTTTTGTAACATGTGTAATAATATCAAAAGTAACACTGGCCATGTGTGCAAACATAATATAAACAAAAACGCTATTTTGCCCAGTTATAACTATTTTTAATTAGTGTTACGGTTGTGACACACATGGTATGACATTTGTGACACAAAATGTTTCGGTTGTGACATGTTATTTTTGTTGCTGTTATTTACACACTATAAATATAGGGTAAAATATATGTTTGAACATAAATAACTCAAAGAAAACGCGATTTAAATTTTCGTATGACTTTATTCGATGACTATTTTTTCTGTAATGATTAACTTTATAAATGTGAAAAATACTTAAACTAAGAAGCTTCAAAAGGAATGCAAAGAATGCAATCCCGTTAGAACTTAATGTATTTATTTGAATCCATAAGACAAAAAGGCAAAAGAAGAATGACAAAGGCGTTTAAATGGATGGATTCATTAGAATTAAAAAATACAAACATACTTAATTATACAATTGTAAATAATGAAATATATTTTGACCGAACATACTGCCCCCGTTGAAAGGCACTTTCAATCAGATTCGATAGGTAAAGGTGCGATTTTATGAATTGATCGCCGAAGAATCCCTTTTGATGTTTTCAAATCAACTACTCTCACCTTTCCATCCCGTCCTGGGATAGCCTTGATAACACGGCCAAGGATCCAATGCTGAGGTGGAGTGTTGTCTTCATGTATAATGACAAGTGAGCCTTCCGCTACATTTTCATAGACCTTGAACCATTTGCATCTTTGTTGTAAATTTAATACTTAGTCACGGACCCATTGTAATTAAAACTGTTGCTTAAGATACGTAACAAGTTGCCATCGATTTAGGCAGTTGGTGTTTTTGTAGCCTTCTAGATTTTCGTCTGGCAGCGCCATTAGCGAAGACCAATTAATAGGTGGGCACGAGTTAACGCTTCACCATCATTCAGATCATCAGATCTGGGTACCAATGGCCGAGAATTTAAGATGGCCTCTACTTCGATAAGAATTGTGTGAAATTCTTCATATGTTAGGTTGGCATGAGACATGTTCTTAACGAGAAGTGTCTTTGTTGATTTAACTGCGGACTCCCAAAGGCCACCAAAGTGGGGAGAACGAGCAGGGATGAACAAAAATTTGAAGCCAGTGATTGTGCTGTAGTGCATGAGTTCCTTGATATTACCATCATCAAAAAAGCGTTGTTTGAGCTCTTGGAGTTTAGAACTGGCGCCGATAAAGTTGGTTGCGTTGTCGCAACGACCTATAAACCTTTTGAGACAAAAGAAACGTATTAGTTGAAATTTCAGAAACTAATTCAATATGAACAGCTTTAGATGAAAAACAAACAAAAATAGCGACATAAGTTTTGTAAGGAGCTTTTCCTCTAATACGATAGGAGGTAAAGAAAGGACCACAAAAATCCACACCATACGAGAAAAGGACGTTGAGCCTTGAAGCGATCTGCAGGAAGATCACCCATCACTTGTTGCAATAATCGAGGGCTGTATTTGAAGCAGTGTACGCAATTTCGAACGACTTTTCTCACTATTTCTCTTGCGTTTATTACCCATAATTGTTGACGAAGAATTCCAAGCAGCGCTTTGGACCCAGCATGTAAGTGTTTTTGATGAAGATGTTCAATGAAAAGTTTTGTGAATCGATGATCTTTTGGTAAAAGTGCAGGAAAGTTTGTTTCATATGATAATGGTGCATTCGCTAGCCGACCACCTACTCGAACGATGACTAAATTTGAATTGCAGCGTTGTACTTTGTCTAAAAATGGAGCCAGCTTTTGTAAACACTATTTCCATTATAAGGTACATATACACAACGTACACACCACGCACGGCTATACAGTTACAACTAACTCCAAGGGACCGCTGAAATGTTTCATAATAACCAGATTTTCGTTGTAATGGAAATTGTTTGTAATAAAACTAATGCCAATTCATTTGTTCATTTCTTGCTTGAAAGTTTCTCGCTTGTGGGTTACATAAACTCTATGATAAATGCTGCATTTCTATTTATTTCTGTACTATGTCACAACCACAGCCTAACACAGTATGGTTTTGTTTACTTAAATTTTAATGTGTGCAAGCGAACAGCTACACAACAAACCAATGACAGAATAAAAACAATAATAATGGAATAAATAGTGAGTATATGCATTAAAAACAAAAAACAATAATATCGTATCTTCTTTTTTGAAATAAAAATATACAAGGTAAATATTAAAACCCATAGCTTGTTATAGTGATAATACCAGTTATGTTGATATAAATGCTGATATAAATTTGTTATACGTAAGCCAGTTACATTCAGCACTTCTCAACCCAGGGCCGAAAGGAAGGAATCAAAAATTACTACAGCTACGCTAACTTTGGTCCAGTTGCTGGTCACGAAACTTGAATTGTGTTGTTATTGCTTTGGATTATAACTTGCATATAGAGTGCGTGTCAGTGGTCCTCATCGTAATCTGTCCGGTAATATTCCCATATCATTGGGTGCTATACCGTTGGCTTATAAATAAAACATTATTTTTGTACTTTTTTATTCCTATAAGTAGAAGGACTTGTACACCTAGGAATTAAGTTAATGTAGGATTCAATTATAATGCACATAAAAAATAGAAGCAACAAAAGCAATACGAATACGAATACAAAAACTGTAAGTTCATGCATTTGGTATGGTCAGAGTGGAATTATGTCTTTAATTTAATGAAATATGGGAATTATATTTTCAACAGCTCGAAAACAAATAAATCTTAGTTGGAGAAAACGATTGCAGTTTAATTTAAAAGACTTACGCCAAATTATCAAATTAACACTCGAAGATTTAATTGCCAGCTTTGCGAAAATTTTGGACATAGAACATTTAAAAGAAAGCCAAAAGGATATATTGGAAATTGTGCAATAGGCTCATATGGCCTCGAAGATGTGGCTTTCTTTCCATAATAAGAACATTTACAAGGACCAATGATATGTTTTAAAAGTATATATCGATGCAGAAATTTTATAATCTAGATTTTGTAGTGCACGTAGTTTCTTAAATGGTGTTTATTCAATCTTTACATATTGGAAAATCATTAGATGTACATTTGTGGTATATAGCCGGTATATTTAGTTTATTCGTGGGAAGCAGTAGAGCATTTAAAACTTATGAATTTGCAGGCAAAATAAAAAAATATGTGGTTAAAATTGTCCAAATTATTTTATCGCAATTTAATGCTTTACATTCCATATTGCCCGCGAACTACAAACGGAATATATCTCTCACCGAGAGGATCAAAGTACTGTTCGAAATGGTAGAATCACAACGCAATGAAGACCAACCATTGGAAGAAATGTTAGCCAACCTACATATTCCACAAAATCCCAACAATTCTTAATTAAACAAATTTTAATATTCACAAAAAACAAAGAACACAAATAAGAAATAAGAGAAGTATTTGTAGATTTCCACCGTTGTTGAACATGATGATCCCCAAAATGATGACAAAGTATGCTCAGTATATGAAACGTAGTATAGATATAAAACGCGTAAAGAAATCAAAAGTAAAAGCCAAAGCTACAAAAGGCTAAAGCTAAACCTGTAACTATGATTAATTCCTTTAATTTAAAACTGGTATTTAATGTCGTAAGGAACCTCCGGTTAGTCCGGGTTTGAAGCTGGGGTGAGTCTCAGCTGTCCCAGGGTCCTTCCACTAAATTTATTTGATTTAAAATACGGATCACTTCACTGCTTAAATGTATGTTTATTTATTTTAATATTTATTTTTATAAATGTACACTTCACTAATATGTTTGTTGTTGCCGGTGTCGCGGGTGCTGGGGTTGCTTCGCGGAGATTGATGTTGCTGCTAATGATGTTGCTGGGTTGGTGGTGTGGCGATTTCCCTAGCCTAGCGGCCCTAATCTCCTGAATAGGTAGGATGTAATCCACTAAATAAATGGGCCAATGTAATTCGCCCCTACTCTTGTGCTGAATGTAATTCAACCCCTATGCTACCTTGCCTAAGCTGGGTGGATGTAATTCACCGATGGACGAATGTAATTCGCCCCTATGCTACCTTGCCCTATACTATCGAGTTGGTGTTGCACCAGTTCGATCACTTTAGAAAAATAAAAATCTTTAGCCACCTTACCGGGTTTTCGCTCCGATGTCTCCCGTAACCTCGTTGATGTATGTCCACTGAAGCTGCTGGCGAAAAAACTGATCCCTTCTGACTCGTTGGTCGTCCCTTTTATAAGCCGATCTCTCATTCAACCATGTCGCTTTGTCGTGGCTACAAACTCTCACCGGTTGATCGCTGCTTGTGTCTGGTTTGATGACAGAGCACCACACAGCCTATGACATGCACCGTGTTTGATTGTTTGTGTATGGTGTGCTCACTTGTTGCTATTTGGTTGCGTGGGTTTGATGGTTGATGGTGAGTGTGTGTAGCTGTGTGTGTGGTTTGATGTTCGATGTTTGGTGTGTGTAGCTGTGAGTCGGTGGTTTGCTGTTTGATGCTGAGTGTGTGTAACTGTGAGTCGGTGGTTTGATGTTCGATGTTTGATGCTGAGTGTATGTGTGATCTGATGTTTGATG